>CM024760.1:61299918-61703169 GCA_014218235.1 Colocasia esculenta
AGAGGAGAGCACCTTCGTGCTGCACGGACTGCCATTGGCTGGGGGGCGTCCGCTTGGCCATGGTACGGCTGATGAAGAGGATGAACTCCCTGGCGACCGCACGCTGGAAGTAGCCAAAATGGCTGACGTCGGTGGCGTTCGCCAGGACGATCGGATCCCCCTGTTTCGACGATGAGGCATCACCGGCGGCCGTCGATTTCATGACGAGGAGGGCTGTGATCTTCATCTCTGGTACCGGCTGGATCCCTCCCTTCCTCGCCGTCCTCTTCTCCCCTCTGAACGGCCTCCAGAGCAAAGGAGAGAGGCAACTCATAATATATTAATATTAATTATGTGAAAAATATATTAATTCAGATGTCATTTAATTTGGTTATCAAACCACTCTTAATAGAAGTCTAATATATTTTAAGTACTTATTAAATTACAGATTTAGACAATAGATAAAAAATTAGACATTAGATATTTTAAATAAGTGTTATCAAACGCCACCTAAGTCCCAGACTCGGCCAAGGCCTCACAAACATAACTTAATAAAAAGAACAACAACCAGAAAAAAAAGAAAAAGAAAACTGGAAGCAAACAATGTCAAATTGTTTCTCCAATTTTTTCTTCTATGTTCCATGACATATCTACGGACTTTCAAGTTGAAAAGAGTTGAGTTTGTAATAAGAGGGAATGTTTTCATTTAAAAAATACCAAATGAGGTGCTCTGTGTAGTGCTAGCAGTGTATCCGGGAAAGGAGTGGGTTGGAATCTTCTATCTCTGTTAACAACAACTGGAATGTTATTTCTGGAAATCAGTTTGGTGGCCTTTCCATTTATAATTTGAAAATTGAAAGATACCTAAATAAAAATCACAGTTTATTATCTTTCGCCAGTTTTGGCTGGTTTAACATTCTGAACTTGTTAAACTGGTGGTTTAGATCAATACCAAGACACATGTCCATTTGAAGTCTGGCTTAGATTGATTTAATGGAATAAAAAATTAGTTTCTACTATCATTGGAAAACTTGCCTAATCAATGCTGGAACCTACAGGTTTGGATTGGTCTTCACTAGTTCCAATCTAGTTCACCTGTTCTGCTTTGAAGGGAATTTGATAAATTATTTTTTTCCTGAACATCTATGCACATTGAGGGTCTTTTGATGTTGAAGGGAATTTGATAATAACATATTCTGCCCCACAAAAGACACCCACATCTTATCATTGTGATATCCTATTTTTTTTTCAGAAACTAAACAAGTATTATTTTTCAATTGGGTACATGCCAAAGAAGTCAAACACTCAAAATATATGGCATGGATGCATTTACACAACGTCATCGCGAGCAAAAAAAATTAAAACTGGGCTCTCTAAATATGATGCTACTATAATTATTGGTAGAAAGGATGTACACAGCGACAATTCATATGCACTGCCGTTTTTTTTTTTTGGGGGGGGGGGGGGGTTGATGCTTATAACATATAACAAATATAATGCATACACTTAAAAAAGGCACAGATGTAGCCAAAAAATGTGTCATGACTATGAAAGAAGAAGACTCTCATATATGAAGAATTTATATCATTATGATGTATATGAAATTCCTAAAATTAAACTGGAAAGGATGTACACAACAACCTGCATCAATATAGTACTGAACGTATCTTTATCTCTTTATAAATAAGAAGCTATATTTATATGGAGCCAGGATAGAGGAGCGATCTAACCTTTCAAATGGAGTCACTCTTGTTGTTCATACACTCACCACAACCAACCTATGAACCTCTGTGAACAGGGTCGAGGATATCAACACCAATAAATAGAGGAAATAGCACCGATGGATGATCACATGCAGAAGAACACCGAGAGGCAACAAAAAAATAGAAGTTGAGGTCACAACGAGCAAGGGAAGATTCGACGATGTGAAGAGAGCGTAGAAGATGAGGTCAAAAACCTTGTTGCAGAAGACCCAATGAAAGGCGTGCTTGAGACTTCTTCCCTAACAACGCGCACTTGATCCCCACCTCGGATGAGGGAAAATGATTAGGACTCTTCTCCCTGTAGGCGGCAGTTTGATCCCCACCTCGGATGAGGAAAAATGATTAGGACTCTTCTCCTTGTAGTTTTGTGAAGAGGGAAATAGGGGAAAAGGGTTTTGGCGGGTATAGAGGATTTTAGTTTGCATTTGGGAAAAGGGGGAAAGTGGAGGAAAGGATTCTAAATCATTGAGAGAAGTTTCGCGGGTTGTAGTTTTGGGATTTGGGGAATTTGGTTTTCATGGGTCTGTCGACGGGTTTAAGGCTGGAACCGTCATTTTTTAGGGGCATTTTGGGGGTGTGAAAATGTGGCGGTAGAATTTGACGTGGATTCCATCCATCGCCGATGGTTCAAAACAACCGGGTTGGCCATACCCTGTTTTGCAGCAGTGGATCATATGCACACCGTTTGACTTTGTCTGATGAATAGATATCGGGTCGGAACCAAAGACCCGGCGTTGCTTAAATGCAATGACATTAATTACATCTCCCTTTGGGGGAGAAAATCCTTGATTAATTGCTAAGAGAAAGGAGCCTTATGGCCGAAATAACAGACATCCGATAAAAGATATGCAAACAAGTATGCAATCAAGGATGGCCACATGAGACATATACATGTTCCATTGCTCGGAGACAAGATTCTTTTGTTATAAATTTTTGGATTTGGTTTTAGGATTATCAAATCTGATTTTAACGGGTGTCTCATTTCGTTTGGAATTATTTATTTATTTATCTATTTTTGAACTTGACTTCAACATGATTTGAGGTTATTAAGATTGATTAGGAGTTGCTCGGTTTGATTTAAGAGTGTTTTATCTGGAATTGAAGTTATTTTATTTAAGTCTAAGATAACTTGACTCTGTATCATATGGTTATATTTGATTTGAAATTGTTTTGTTTGAGTTTGAAATTTTTTTGAATGAGTTTTGGTTGGTTTAGATTTGTCTCAATTAAATTATTGAAATTTCGAGGTTTGATTTAATTATGATGTGTTATTAATTTTAAGGTTACTTTGTTCATGTTATTTGGCTGAAAGTCATCAAATATATATTTTATATTATTATTTTATAATTTGGAATTTTAAGATGATTTTACATTTTTAAATATTTTAACCATTTATTATGTTTTATTCTTTTATTTATTTATTGTATTTTTTCCATTTTTATCATTTATTTGATTTTTTTAATTTTCTATCATTTTAAAGTTTCATCGATTGTTCTCTAATATGTGTCGTTGCTTTTCAATTATATATGTGTTCTCCAATTGGATCATTTATTATCTTCAATTCATATATTTGTTCTTCAATCGATGCACTTATTCATCAATTGATATAGATAGCAATTGATTGATGAACAAAGATAACTGATTGTTGAAAAAAGTAATCGATTGATGTTAGAAAACAATCGATTGATGAAGATAAGCAATCAATTGATGAACAAAAGGCAATGATTGGTGAGCGAAGCAATCGATTGGTGAACAAAGCAATTGATTGGTGACTAAAGACAAGCGATTGGTGAATAAGGGCGATCGATTGGTGAACAAGGGCAATCGATTGGTGAACAAACTTCCAATTAATGAAGAGAGACAATCGATTTGTGAAGATAGCTTCCAATTGATGAACAAAATCTTCCAAATGGTGAACAAAACCTTCTAATTTGTGAACAAAGCTTCCAATTGGTGAACAAAATCTTCCAATTAGTGAACAAAACTTTTCAATTGGTGAACAAAACCTTCCAATTGGTGAAAAATGTTCTAATTAGTCAACAAAACTTCCAAATGGTGAACAAAATCTTTCAATTGGTGAACAAAGTTTCCAATTGGTGAACAAAACCTTCTAATTGGTGAACAAAACCTTCCAATTGTAGAAAAAAACTTTTCAATTGGTGAACAAAGCTTCCAATTGGTGGACAAAACTTCCAATTGATGGACAAAATCTTCCAATTGGTGAACAAAGCTTCCAGTGGGTGAAGACACACATTTTTTAATATTATTGTTGTTCTTCCTTCTTTTATTATTATTATTATTTTTTTTTTTATGTGTTTATCATATCATCGTCTATTTTTTTATGTCCATTATAAGTCCTTGGTTTTCCCATTAGGGCACCAACACATCCAAACCTTTAACTCATTTAAGGAGGCCATGCTCACCTTGTCATCATCGTCATTCCTTTTTTTTAATCTTATAAATATAGACACTCATGAGCATTCAAATGTATATACAAAAATAAATAAACAAAAAAAATCTGGTTAGATTTCAGCAGCATCTCTCCCTATCCCGGGTTGTATGGGGGGGGGGGGGGGATGCAGTAGGTACTCATCCACGAAGATCCAAGATGGCCCCAAAAATTCTATGGTGCATGACTAGCACAACACTTGATATTATACCAGGGTCATCCCCTTAAGGATGTGCCTACGAGAGGGAGTGGGTCGCTCGATTAATTATTTTTAGGGGGTAATATATATGTAGGTGTACTACCATGGCCATATGCGATCCCTTGGAGTCATGTGGCACAACCCATTGGTTTGGTATACTCCATGCCCACTTAGATAGAATGAGGGAAAAACACGGAGCTAGTTGTTGTAAACCAGCGGGGGAAATATGAATGTGGGCACAAGGGCCTATGTTTGATAACATTGGGCTTGGATCATGTCCATTCACTAGACAAACTCCAAATACCAAGATCTAGAAGGCTCTTAACCATCCCCAACTTGCCAAAAATCAAAGAAAAATGATCAAAAGAGGCATACTTATGGGTCGGCCATGGGAAAGGGGGGTTTACGAAAAAATGAAAATGACATAATCATTGGATAAAACACATAACATGCAATGGACATGGGGAGGGGATTTGAACAAAGGAAAAATCAAATGAATATTAAAGGGGCCGAAGTGAGATTTAGTGGAGGTTGGAGGAATGGAAGAGGAAGTTGGAGTTGGAAGAAGCGGAAGTTTGAAGTGGGGGGAGCCGAAGTGAGATTTAGTGGAGGTTGGAGGTGGGAATTGAAGTGGACATATGGGGTTTTTTAGGGAGTGGATGTGGAAGTGGAAGTAGGTGGTGGAGTGGGAAGAGTGGGATTGGAGAGTAGGTAGGAGTAGGTGGTGGAAGTGAAGAGTGGGGTTCGGATGTCTCTTCCCACTACAAGAAAAAGAATGTTGAGCGACGGGGTAGTTCCGTCGCTATTCTGTCGCTAGAGAGTCTAGCTATAGAATGGCGACGGAATTAGTCCTCAACTATATATTGGATGCTAATTATGGACGGGTTAATGTCGGTCGCTATGCCGTCGCTAATAGCGACAGATTAGCGACTGCAAACTGTTGAACCACTCTTATATTTTACCCTTATATTTTGGTGATAACAAAACTCATCATTAATTAAACATCATAAATATATTTAATATCATGTTTTCATATAAATATAAAATTATGGCACTATTGCTTCATGATTTGCACTGGAAAGCCAAATAGATTGATGTTCAATGCATATCGATTACTAACTAAGTGCCTCATCGATTACTATACAAATACATCGACTATGGCTCATTTCGCTTGAACATCGATTTAACTCATATATCGATTTCAGTTCAACATCGAATTCACTTAAACATCGACTTTGTTGAACATCGATTTCAGTTCAACATCGATTTCAGTGGAACATGGATTTCAGTTGAACACCGACTTCACTTAAACATCGACTTCCTTCAACATCAATTACGTTCACATCGATTATGTTGAACATCGATTTCATTCAACAACGATTTCAGTAGAACATCGACTTCATGTAAACATCAATTTCATTCAACATCGATTTCTATTTAAACATTGATTACATACATGAATTACATTGAAACATCGATTTCTGTTTAAACATCAATTTTATACAGGGATTATATTGAAATATCGATTGCACTTAAACATCGACTACATACATGCATTACATTGAAACAACGATTACATTGGAACATCGATTGTCTTTCACATCGACTCTATTATACTTAAACATTGATTTCCTCTATATTTCAAATGTTTCAAATTATCTTTGGCACCCAATGAAAGTTCAAATGTACTTCATATGATTAACTTATTATTTCTCTGACTAAAGATCTTTTTGCTTGTCTGATAGGATCTCTTTCCTCCTGCAACAAAAGAAAAGCACCTACATTCCACTTCTAGCTATCTATAGGATATACAGACAGAAAGCAAAAAGAGGTATGGGCCATCTGACAAAGGACTACACAAGTCTAACTATCTTCATTACATTTAATGCCTACAGGTCCACCTCTACACACAGTCAACATCTTCGACCTGCTGTTGGCTCCCTTGGAAGTACGCACCAGATAGAATGTCTTACTCTATTCCATGTAGCCAGTAGGCACATGAAGGAAACCGTTAGACTCAAAGGAATGAAGAAGAAGAGGATGAGAAATAGATAAAAGCTCCAATGACCATCTGTCAATGGGTCTGTTCAAGCTACTCCATATAAAGGAAGAAGCAAAAAGAGAAGACATGTTGAAGATCTTTTAAGGAATGTACATTCTGTAAGAAGCTCCAACTCCATACACACTTAAGCAAGAAAGGAAGAGAGCTAGAGCCTACTCAATTTCAAGCATTCAAGCCGTCATCTTCCTTCCTTATTCTCTCTATGTGCGTCTTTGTGTATTTGAGAGAGAGAGCTGAGGGTTTAGCCTAAGAAGAGTCTTGTCATGTAAACTCTTTCTTTCTTAGGCTCAGTCTCGGATCAAACATCTCATTGTGTATCTTGAGCTTGATCTAGGGGCTTTAAGTCCTTGCTTCTGTGTTCAGAAGTGTTCCTCTCCTGTTGAGAAGGGAAGAGCAGCTTGTGTCTGGTGGTGTGTCCGACTGTGGGACTATACACAGTGTTCCCCTTGGTTAGAAGGGAAGACATGTTGTGTACTAGTGAGTTGCTTCTGAGCTCGTAAAAGAAGCATCTGGCTGAGGTGAAATAGTGGGCTGCCTTCTTGCTCGAGAAAGAGAAGAGGACCAACAGGAGCTGGGTATTGTATGTCCTTAAGGGGGACTGCACCATTGGTTAGCGAAATCCCAAGAGTTTGCTTGGGGACTAAACGTAGGACTTCCATTTGGAAGGGCCAAACCAGGATAAATCCTTTGTGTTCCTTGTGTGCTTGCTTTCGCACCTTTACTTTACTTGCACACGCTTATTTAGACTAACCAAACATTTTTAGTGGTGATTTTTGTTTCAGATTTCAGATTACCTATTCACCCCCTCTAGGTTAGTCTTACTGCCATACCAAGTGGGCCAACACAAACTGCCACTGTAAAATCTGTTGCTAATTTCGGTGTTAATGACTATCAACGACAACCCAATTTCTCTGACGAATCTGTCGCCAAATTAGTGACCGATTAGCGACGGACATGTACCCGCCATTCATGTAGCGACGGAGATAGTCCATCGTAACTCTATCGCTAAAAGAGCGACGAATGTGAGCCTTGGTTTTATCTGTCGAAAATTTGTAACTGATTGTGATGGCGAATAGTTCGATCTGTCGCCAAACTAATAAAAAATATAATAATAATATATTTTAAATATATATGTATATATATATTTTTACACATGTATACATTTTCCTATGACAGTTAACTAGAAAATAAATATACCCCAATCTCCATTCAAACATAACAAAATCACATAAGTAATTATGTAAAATTTAAACATTTCACACTAATCTAAATATCTGTTAAATACGTTTGTCAATGTGACGGTCCGCGTCGTTCAGGCCGGTTAACCCGATAACGTGCCCGACACGACTCTGCCTCCTGCGATCAGGCCGATGCCTCGTAAGGGATATCAACCACACATGTCGATGAGAATATAAAGAAACACACTGAGCATATATAAGATTCCATTTCTCACATATATCCACATGAAATGTACATATTTAGTTCCATATCATAGTCATTAAACAAGTACAACAGCCTGGGACAAACCCCCAAGGCTCTATAAGAGAAAGTATTACTCTGCTGGTGGCGAAGGCCCGACTCCATTATTATGCCGACTGAAACTAGAAGAGGGACGGGAACCCTCCTGCTCTCCTTCACCTGGAAGAAGAAGGGGTGAGCCTCACAAGTCACTAGCTCAGTAGGGCAACTGTAACAGCCCATATAAGAATATGTTAAATGGACTAAATCAGCAAACTACTAATAACTCGGACTAGTCATCTTCAGAGTTCAAGTAGGAAAAGGACTCTGAAGTTAAGCGTGATCAGTTGGGAGTAGTCCCAGGATGGGTGACCTTCCTGAGAACTCTACCAACTAGCACGGTTGTTGGGCCAGTTAGCTAGTGGGTCGTCACAAATGGTATTAGAGCCTTGCCCAGTCAGAAGTGCAGGAACTAAGTGCCACAAAGGGCAAAGTGCTACGCTATGGGAGCCACCTCTTGAGGCCATAATGCCGCAAAGTGCTACATAGTGGGAGCCACCTCTTAAGCCTATGGGGGCCACCTCTAGAATTCTGCCTGCTTGGGGTTTGATTGTCTGCTATATGTGAGTAATGATGAGGACCTCGCTTATATAAGAGGGGTAGATTGTAACACCCCATATAAGAATATGTTAAATTGACTAAATCAGTAGACTACCAAAAACTGGGACTACTCATTTTCAGAGCTCGAGCAGGAAAAGAATTCTGAAGTTAAGCGTGCTCAGTTAGGAGTAGTCCTAGGATGGGTGACCCTCTTGGGAAGTCTACCAACTAGTATAGTTGTTGGGACAGTTAGCTAGTTGGGTCGTCACAAATAGTATCAGAGCCTTGCCTAGCCGGAAGTTCAAGAACTAAGTGCCACATAGGGCAAAGTGTTACGCTATGTGAGCCACCTCTTGAGGCCATAATGGCGCAAAGTGCTATATAAGGGGAGCCACCTCTTGAGCCTATGGGGACCACCTCTAGAATCTTGCCTTCCTGGGGTTTCATTGTGTGCTATATGTGAGCAGCGACGAGGACGTCGCTTATATAAGAGGGGTAGATTGTAAAACCCCATATAAGAATATGTTAAATGGACTAAATCAACAAACTACCAATAACTCGGACTAGTCATTTTCAGAGCTCGAGTAGGAAAAGAACTCTGAAGTTAAGCGTGCTCAGTTGGGAGTAGTTCCAAGATGGGTGACCTTCCTGGGAACTCTACCAACTAGCACAGTTGTTGGGCCAGTTAGCTGGTTGGGTCGTCACATCCCCCAAAGCCAGGAAACACAATGTACCACAGTTATAATAAGCAAAGCTGTAAAGCATTTAATGATATAACTACCTACGCATGATGCTACAACTGCAAGTAAGTAAACGGCAAACCACATAAGCGTGTACAAGCTACAAAAGGCACTCCATACATGGGTCACGAGAACTGGTCCGCGACACCAACCACAGACTCGGACAAATAACATAAGTCTACCTCTCAGCCTCGCAGTTGCGGATGAAAGGTCCAGCTGCCGCTCCACCTTAATAGGGTCAAGAACTGTGGAGACAAACCAACACCACACTTGCAGACTACACTGCTGCAGGCCCAAGCCTGACACCTTTAGGGACTCCGGCCGAGAACCCTAAAGTGAGGCACTAGAAATAGGACTAGCTGGGGACCAATATGTCTATTGGTGTCTGTCTCCCAACCACGAGCACGCTACAAGTGACCGCACACCCACAAACACGTGTTGATGCCCAATGTTGTCTTTCCCTCAGCCGAACGTACAACTCAAACTCAGGAGTGAGGGTGTCCAGAAGATGACACAAACCTTGACGGTACTCACTGTATCGGGACAAACCCCCAGCACCTGGTGCTGGGGACCCGACTGGAGAGGTAACCACAGAAGACGTTACAACCCAACTTTCTATGCACACATTTCCACGTAAAACTCCTCGTTATCAACCACAGTATGAGCCGACACAACCCATACAGACTCTACATTACATAGCCAACAATGCCCAAGCAATGTGGGATAGAAACCGGACAGACTGGCCACAAAACCCCAGAGCTCGGGTGGCCACATTTCAAAATGCGTCCGACACAGTGGACGTCTATCAACCTAAATCGCGACAGGCCGACCCGTCGCCTTACAGTCTGTATCGTGACGGGCTAGGTCGTCGCGTTCACACGAATAGCGACGACTGGTTCTGTCGACTTTCAGATCTCAGAAGCAAACCTTCATAACTCATTTCAGAAATCACACACAGGGGCTGTACAGGATGCTTACGCAGGAAATAACAGTGCCAATGAAATCCTGAACATGCTCTCTCTCATGCTCATCCAGTTTCCATATCCAAAAACCATAAACCCTAACCTACACAATCCACACAAGGGAAAAATAGGGTAGAATTCCCCTACCAACAAGTGAAACACTAATCCGACACCACCCAAGGATTCCTCATGCTCCGAAGCTCCTCCTCGCACCGAAATCACGCCAAACAGACGCCAAATAGCAAAAAATCGCCAAAATCCCGCAGCATAGCTCCTCCTAGCTGAACAGTACAACTGCACTGTTCGGCCTAGAGTAGAAGCTCAAAACCTACTGAGTTTCAATCGCAACATATTGGGCCGTCGCGTTTAGAAACGTGACATACCTTGCCGACGCGTCTAAACCTCGACGTCCTGCATGCGCCATGTGGTGCGCATGCAGCGGTGCTCACGTAAAAGCAGTTCAAAATCGCGGCAAGGCAGGTGGTCGCGTTCAACTAAGAATCGCGACGTCTGGTTACATCGCATTCTTAATGAGCTCGACAGAGGTTTGTTTGGGCTGGAAATTCCAACCCTCCATCCTTCCAACCTGCCACACTTGTAACGCCCCGATGCGGAATATCAGAGCAGAATTATAGTTACTAAATAGTATAGAGCGATAAATAAACATCAAACCATTGCACAATTGGAATATACCAAATGAAATCCAACTGCATTAATAATTCATCAACTAACTATTACATTCACTAATCAGAGCCAAAACTAGGGCCCAAAGTACTTTATTCAAATCTGAACTATTACATAGCGACTATCTAGTGTCTAACTCATAACTAAACTAACTAACTACTAAGCAGTGGTTGTTGAACGGGTCACTCCTGAACATCATCCTCGTTCCCTTCCTCGTGAGTGTGGTAATCTCCATCTGACTCACCTGAAACACATGAAATAATAATACAGAATGAGCGAATAACACTCAGTAGGACTTAATATCTCGTAAGAACAAGCATACTTTAAATGATTAATATCTTAAATAGCATGATAACTAGAGAGCATAGTCATGTAGAGCAAAGTAACAATAGCAAGAGAACGATAGCACTTGTACATGGAAAATAGCACATCAAGTACGATAATGGATTGGTCATGTAACGATATAGCATGTAAAGTTGCACAACGGTGCACTAGTAACGATAGCACTTGTATAGATAGCACTGATTGATTGCACTGATTGATTGAACTAATTGATTGTCATAGATTTAATCTTGATAGTATAATGGCACTGGATGTATGTCAACATCCTGATCATTTTCACTCCCATGGGCAAATGGCACTTTTTGGGCACTCTCACCAGGACCAGATCGGGCCATATTGCACTGGCATAAGTTATGTTCCTTATCATAGACAATCATAAGGATGGCCAAATACAGTACCAAGAATAGATGAGAATAGTAGACGAATAGACGAGAGAGTAGAGAGAACGTGAACAGATGAGATTATAGAGATAGTAGATGAGATAGGGGTGTAATCGTAAAACAACGTTAAACCGACGATAGTCACAGTTGCACGGCACTAGGTCAGGTGTCGGCAGTCAGGTAGAAGTCACATCCGCACATTAGCCGTGCTATGAACACAGACTAGATGGTCCGGCGTGATTCCAAGATAAGAAGGAAATACACTAAGGTCGTTAGATCGTACTGATCCCTAAGGGTGTAACGGGTTTTAAGGGTACAACCAGCTCGTCGGCAATGGACGTGCGCTAAAGCCAAGGAGACTTACAGAGGCCTTGACAATGAGTCTCTAGTCCTGTCAAGAGTATCCCCAACGGAGTGGTGGTGCATGCCAAGAGAAAGTGTGTAACGAAATGTTGTCCGTCTTCAGTGCTCGAAGGCAGAGGGACGCGATCTCGGTGTACAAAGCACGCGAATAAAAGGAAGATAAGTGTCATTTAAATAATAGGGAATTTTAAGTGAAATAATTATACTTAATAATTACTAGATATATTATTGAATATTTTAATAGGGTCTCATTGCAAATAATAATGTTTAGTGGGTGCAAGTGTAAGAAATCATGAGAGCATGTATAATCGTGCTTTTGGCTTTTAATTAATTGAATTTATGTAATTATTACCAAATATTGATAATCAAAGTAATACTAATCATAACAGTGCTTAATTAAGTGTAAACAAGGGTCAAATGGTGTAATTAGCATGGGTATAAGTGTAATTTTTTGTTCTGACGCAATTCTTGAAATCGCGACGGGCAGTCTAGGCGCGACAGCCGAACTGGCCGGCCTGGTGCGGTTCGGGAGGAAACTGCAATGGCGAGGGCTGTCACGTTTATAATGCGACAGACCGACCAGTTGCGACCTCTCTGATATCGCGACGGGTCGGGCCGTCGCGATTTCTGAGAGGCGACCCGACCCAGAATAGGGGATCTGCCCTTTTTGGGTTTGATCCTTCCCTCCTTTTTAGGATACAACACACTTCTAAAATCGATATAAAATCGCACGATGATTCAAAAATTATGAAACTAATTTTAAATGAAACACTACAAGAAAAACCCTTATTAGCGATGGAATTTTATGACTAAAAAGTTTCATCGCTAATCCGTCGCTGCACAAACATTCTCTCGCAAATCAGCGACACATTAGCGATGAAAATATTTTTGTCGGTAATCTGTCGCAAATCAGCGACGCATCTGCGACAGAATAATTTGCTCGCAAATGTTGGTAGCTATTCAGCGACGAATTTGCGACGAAGATTTTCCGTCCCAGAGACGCCGCTGATTAGCTGTGATAATTGCGGGCGGAAAGCTTCTGTCACGAATCCGTGGCTGATTGGCGGGAATTAGCGACAACCATTGCCGTCGCTAATCAGCGATAGATCAGCGACAAAATTCGTTCGTCCCCAATTAGCATTTGTATCAAGGGTGGTTAAGGATGCAAACCAACTTTTTGTAAAGAAAGAACAACTGACTTTAGATATAGTCAAGCAATACAAAGTACACTGCCCTGATGAACTTGCAAAGATAGAAGTGATAAAGGATAAGATTTTTGAATTTGGATAAAAGGTGGGGCAGACGATTATCTTTGTGAAGACAAGGCAAAGTGCCAGCATGTTGCATGGTTCACTGCTTAGTGAGGGTTATGAGTGTACTTCTATTCAAGGTGCTATTGAGCAAGCAGACAGGGACAAAATAATTAAAGAATTTAAAGATGGATTGACCAAGGTTCTTATAACAACTGATCTTCTTGCACGCGGTTTTGATCAAGCACAGGTGTGAATGTACTTCAGGGTGTACCTTTTTTACTGTTAACCTTATATGTTTGCCGGTGCCAGAGTCTAATGCCCTGATCCTCTTTTGCAAAGGTTAATTTGGTGGTCAACTATGATCTTCCTGATGCGGCATTTAACTCAAGGCAATGATGATATATTTGTGTATATTTTTTAACAAAATTTTCAGATGAATTTATTTTTTTATGCGAATTGAAGATATGTAGACAGTTGTATAGCAGTCTACATAAAAATTATATATAGCTATCTACATAATTTTTATGTAGATTGTTACAGTAGCCATCTACATAAGTATTTGGGTAGACGGTTATAATAGTCGTCTACGTAATTTTTTTTTTGTAGACTACTATACTAGCCATCTTCATAGTTTTTTAGACACGATTAGGCAGTCTTCTACATATCTAATTTTTTTAGATGGATATACAACAGTCTACATATATTATTTTTGTAGACGATTATAAATAGCTGTCAAAATATAATTTGGCTACGGACTTTTCCTTGATGGCTCTATAGACGGACATTTCCTTGATAGCTCTATATAATTTGGCGACGGATTAGCGATAGATATTTCCATTGGAAACTCATCGCTAAGTAGCGACAGATTAGTGAGGAACTTGTCCATCCACTCAGTACCACCGTTAATCCGTCGCTGAAGAGTGACAAATTTGCGTCAAAAACGTCTGTCGCTAATCGGCGACGACTTTGCGAGGAATTGGCTTTCGTTGCAAAGCCGTCGCCATACAATTCCGTCGCCAATTAACGACAGATTTGCGATAAAAGTAATTTGAAGTTAATTAGCGATGGAAATTATTCCGTCGCTATTAGCGAGCAGACAGACGTATTCTGTCGCTAACCCTTCGGTAATTCGTCGCAAAAAGATATTAGCGACGGAATACGTCCGTCGCTAAATTTATATTTTCTTGTTGTGAAAATAAATTTGTAGATCTATCAACATGCATGAGTAATTAGAAAATAGAGATAATTAGGACATGCTTTAATTAGGTTACATTTCGGTGACCTAATCATGCACAATCATGGATTTTGATTTAATTCGCAAAAGATACAAGATGAAAATTGGGGAAAATATGGGCATTTGAAAGCTAACAGCATGTAGTATTTTATGAGAATATTTTCTTAGTATGGGATTAAATACATGCGTGGATTGAAAGTAATTATGAAGGTTCGAGTACATGGAGATGACAGAGATTATGGCATTTAATTCTCCCTTATGGAGCAACGAAAAATAGGAAAATCATGGGGCTTTGATAGATGGATGTATGGGCTACTTATGGCCGAAGTTAATCGATTTGTGTTTGAGAGATTGCCTACCTTTTTGTGTTGTTATAAAAGCCTAGGGTTGATGACGAAGAAGAAGGGAGAACCTCCTTGCTCCAACCTCTTCCTCTCCTTGCTCCTCGTCCTCAGCCCTCTCTCCTCGTCCTCCAGAGCCCTAGCAACGAAATGAGGCTTGGTAGAGACGAATTAGGGGTGTTTTAGCTAGTGTAAGAGTCCTAAAACCTTAAAACTCTTCTCTCCTCTTCAAACTCGGAATTTACATAATTATCACCCTATTTCCTAGCCATTATCTACCTAAAAGGATAGGGAAGAGGTCCAATTTCGTGGCTAAGGGGTTAGGATTGGATGAGGGCTCCTCCTTTGGATAATTATGGGTTAATTAGTATTTATCTTAACCCTTTTCTAATTATTAATAATTTTAGGTACGAATTTCACTTAATTAACTCCCATCCCATGATGGGCTCTTCACATTTGGGCCCATTCCTTTGGGTTTAGATCATTAGTAGAAGTCATTCCTAATTTAACTTAATGGGTTTTGATTTAATTCCCTTTTATTCCATTTATTCCTTCTTTATTCTAATTTAATCTGTTTATTACATTTATTAAATTAAAATTTTATTTTATTTAGGATTTAAAATCAGAGTTGCTACAACACAAACATGTATAAACACATGTAGACCCACATGGTCTACCAATGGGCCACACATTGGCCTCCAAACCCGGTAATCTACGATCCGAACGTACCGGTTATTACACTACTATCACCTAAAAAGAATTTCGTCCACGAAATTTAAGAGATAAGCGTAATCAATAGTTCAATACATATATGACTATCACCTAAAAACAATTTAACGCTTACTCAAACAAGTATGGTTACGTCTTGTACATTAATTCTCCGGCCAACTCCCAAGTATCTTCACCGCCTTGCCTATTCTCACATCGGATCTTTACCAGCTCAATGTTCTTATTTCTTAAATTATGTGTTCGTCGGCCTGTAATCATCACTGGATACTCTGGCATGGACATATCCGGTTTCAAGTCATCTCGCTGATAACTGACTATCTGGGAGGGATCTCGAATGTACCTTCTTAGCATTGAGACGTGGAACACGTCGTGGGCATCCGTGAAGTCTGCCGGAAGCTCCAACCTGTATGTCGTCTCACCAATCCTTTCCACAATCCGAAACGCACCCACGTACCTCGGACTCAACTTGCCCTTCTTACTGAACCTCAACACACCCTTGGTTGGAGAAACTCTCAGGAACACATAATCACCAACCTCAAATTGTAGGGGCTTGTGCCGTGTATCCGCATAACTCCTTTGCCTGCTCTGCAGTCGTCCACATTTGGTGGCTTGGTTAGCTATCCAACATCCTAAAATTGCAGGTGGCCTGGGAGTTCATAGTTTATGGCACTTGTAGGTTTCTCTAGGTGCCAAACAACTCTGGAACATGAAGCATGGCTCGTCTATCTGGGCATCCTATGCCAGAAGGCGTATCAAGCAGGATGCAATAGTCAACTTCCAAGTATGCCAAAACAGGTTCGTATGGAAGCTCACAAGATTATTCGGGATAAAATAAGATGGATACTTGGGAATGGCAATAAAATTGATATTCCTAATGACATTTGGATTAGGGATAGGCCACTAAGTCATTTGCTTCAGGGTACATATGAGGGTGGTGGAGTTTCTTTACAAGAGGTGGTTCTGGATATTCATCATCCAATTATATCTAAACTTTATTGTCCTTCGATTTTAGATGGTTTGGCACTGTCGGAAGATGATGATAAGTGTATCTGGGTTGGCTCTCAAGATGGTTCCTTTACTACCAATTCTTCTTATATTATGGTGAGGTCTGTTAGTGTTTAGAGGCCGACTCTTTTGAAGATTTGGCATAATTCTTACTATAGGAGGGCATCGATGTTTTGTTGGAAGCTGTTGAACAAGGTAGTGTCGATGGACTCCAGAATCTCAGAATGTGAGATTTGTATGGTCTCTTGTTCCTCTTGTTGCAGGTCGCCTCAGATTGAGGACCCAACCAGTTGTTTATCCAGACTGATCTTGCTGCTAGTCTTTGGTGCTGGCTGCATCCCCTCATCAGTACGACAGTTAATCTCCACGATTAAATCACTGCTAGAGTTTCGAGTTTCATTTTGCACACCAACATCACTTCGCCCTATGGGTTTGTTTTCTTATACTGCCTAATTCTTATGCTGTGGGAGATCTAGAAAGGGAGGTTCTCTGTCAGATTTGATTCCAAGAATATATCAGTTGGTGTTATTATAAAAAATATCAAGTTTATGGCTTCCTTCGCTCTAGGTAAGGTATCCTTTAAAGTGGTTCCCATACCTCAGGACCTACAGATCCTTAATCATTTTGGTTTCACACCCTATCGTACAACTAGCCAGTTAAAACTTATTAGATGGATCCCTCCTATCTCTAATTGTTGTTTGAATGTTGATGGGGCCTGTAAAGGTAATCCAGGGGCATGTGGCAGAAGTGGTTGTATCTGGGATAGTCAGGAAAATATTCGAGTAGCATTTGCTCACTATTATGATGATGGGAATAGCATGATTGCAGAGATTCGCGCACTATGTGATGGGCTACAACTGGCTGTAGCACATGGCCTACAATTATCAAAAATTTATTTTGATTGACAAGTCCTTGTCAACTCTTTTCGGCACAAAAGGTATCCTTACTGGAGCTGCTACAGGTGGTGGCGGGATGCAAGGAATATGCTCAGTAGTAGTACAAAACAGATATCTCATGTGTTCCGGGAAGCAAACTAAGTGGCAGATTCCTTAGCTTCATATACCTGCTAATCTTCCTGGAATGAAGTTTGTTTATTGCCTCATACCTTACCTCATAATTGTAAGGGGCCGGTTGCTATGGATAAATCTGGTCTTATGAATGTTGGATTGGTTTAATTGGGGTACACCACAGTCTTAATGTAATGATTTCCATTTTCTATATATATATATATCTGGCCGCTAAAAAAACAAGGCGAACGAATGCGAACAACCTTCTTCCGTGCAGCGTAGATGAAGGACATGAACACGAACGGCAAACCCTAAACAACTCCTACGATCTCGATGGCATAGACGAATGCTCTTCTAAAGAAGGCAAGGTTGGAGTCCAACCGGAAGGAGGTTTTCTTCCGTGCACATTTTGGGCACGTGGCAGTTACAAAGAATGCGGGAATGAAAAAAAATTAGGGGCGCGGGAGGATTCTTGTAAATCAACAGTTATTTATTCTGCACCCTTCATCTTTTTTGTGGGTTAAGGCATAGGTTGGTCCGACGGTCAAATTCCATCCGCCAAGTAGAAGACCACCAACGATGCAACCCATCAGCATAGTCTATTCTCCAATTATCGTCATGTCATCCCCTTTGTCATACATGAATGACAATATAATCCCTCGGAGAGGATGATATCATTTTAAGCAGCTCCATATGCTCAACTGTTTCTTTTAGTAATGCTTGTTTTTTAATTGCTTTTTGCTAGCCTTTTAATTCTATTTGAGGATTAGTACGCTCGTTGAACATTAATTATAACTTGTTTTGGCACATATTTGGTGGGTGTGCACAATGGTCATGTACGTAGGTCAGTGTAAAGCCCATGTGTCTATCTGCTCAACCATTTTGCGGTACACACGTGGACCGATAGCAAAATATATTTACAAGGTAGTTTGACAGAATTATCTCTTTATTTCCCCAAAATTTAACGTACTTGGATTAATGTCCATCTTTAATTTTAGGCTGGGTAAATAGCTAGGAGCAGCCCGGAAGGTATATATATATATGTCGCATGGTGTGATGATTACTGTGGGTACAAGTACCCAACTCGACCAATGAGCTAGTACTATATATATATAACTACTCGATTAATGGAAGGTGTTAAAACGGGTCCAAACACATTGAGACACAGTAATTATTAATTTTTGGTAATATGTGCATACAAAATGGCAAATAATCCAAATTTCTGTAAATAAGAACTAAGCAAATATATATACCATTTGTTCTTTTGTTCAGTAAATTAAACAAATGTCATTTAAAGGATCACTAGAAGGTACCTGAGCCTGCTTGATCGTATGTTGCACAAGACGTGGCATCTTGCCGATGGATAACCTTCATTTAGGTATTAACATGTTGGGTTTCAGTTAGTAATCAAGACCCTACTGAATTCGAGGTGTTAGACAGAGTTCATTTTGAATCGGAGACACAAGGCTGGTTGGATGGTCTCATATAGGTCCAGCAGGATTCTAGGAGGTGTATTGATGGTTATGTTACAACCTGCTTAGCGTCCTATAGGATTTTTAGGTTAGGAATGGTTTTAGCGAAGGAGTTCTAGTCCGACAAGTGGAATACTCAAAGATGGGTTCTCACGATGTCAAGAGGGTGAGGAAACGATTTGCTCAGTGTCATAGAAATTTCAAGGTTAGTGGGGCAACAAGAACGATATTCAAACAACAGTGTAAAACATGGTTATCAACATGGTGATGACTAGAAAGATTTAAGGGTTTTCTTGAGGGCTATATATATATATATATATATATATATATATATATATATATCATGAGAGATAATCAATGGGTATGAAAGATCCCTTAATCTTAATTAAAAGAGATTATATCACATTTATTCAATTGTTAGGATGTTTTAACATTGATCGATCATTAACAATAATCATATGTGATCTCCATATATTCCTATGTTTTAGTGATGACAACACTTTTAATAATTATCAAATGTTTTTAATAAATAATGATAACAAAAACTTTAGTTTTATGTAATTAACATTTATTTTTCATTAAGTCTCTCAGCAGCAAGTAAAAATACGTCTCTAAGGATTATCAATGTAAGTATCTCAAACACACATTCTTAAAGTTATTCATTATTTTTCTAAGTACATATCAATGATAGAATAAGATTCATACCAATTGATGTTAAACTACACATCGATTCAAGAATAAAAGTTTTTAAGTGTTCTATTGATTCATGAATAAAATACTTCAATCGATTGTTGTTTAAGTGTTCTTCCGATTAGAGAACAAAAGTATTTTTTCGATTAGACAAAAAGTGTTTCTATCGATTACTGTTTAGTATTACACTGATTAGTGAACACCTTTTCGGTTGATGAAGACCGTTCATATTGGTGAACAGGTAGTTGTTCCAATTGGTGAATATTGTTCCGATTGGTGAATATTTATGTCTCACCTTGTCCATTGGTGACCAAGTGACCTAACTCATACCAATTAGTGTTATTTCATATCGATTAGTTAACAAATAGACTGATTCACATCGATTAATGTTCCAATTGGTGAACAAGTGGTCTGATTGATTCAAATTAGCATTATGGACGTTCCGATTAATGACTATCATAGCTTATATTGTATCGATTGGTGAATATATATTGCATATACCCTTGACTTAAGCATAGTAGACTTTCTTACATCGATTTGTGTTACTTGGACTCTGATTGACTTATGTAATGTCAATAACACCGATTTATGAACAAGTGCTTTACGATATATTCCTATATTGATTGGCTAGGTTGTCTTTTTGATTGGTCAATACTAGTATTTAACCAGATTCATTTTTATTGCTTACACCTTTGAATCTCCCGGCTGCTCATTTGATTATAAAATTTTGGAGCAAAATCTCTGCTCATCTAAAAGACTCAAATATTAAATGTGCATACAACACTTTTTCAAACCTAGGCTATATGTTCAACCTTGAACATGTCACTGAAAGTTCTTCCATTCATATCAGATAAAAACGAAGTCTACCCAGAATAGCATAATGTCAGTTGAAAATGTAGTCTCTTACATAAGGGGTATGGGGGTTGACCGACATATCATTTCTTACCTAACACCCTCCTCCGTGCATTAAATGAGAGTAGGCATTTAGTACTCTCTTGAAGCAAACTTTTGACACAACAAACAAATTGGAAACCTTTATAAGCCGAAGTTGAGGACTCAACGGATCCATCAACATATATCTTGCATGGAGCTTATAAAAGATGGAGCTTGCAGAACTCAAAGCGTATAGAGAATACACATAGTGAGGCAACAACTCTGAAAGAGCAAGCGATCCATACTTGAAGCCTTGTGAAGTGAAGAGAGCTGACCATCGTAGCGATCATCTTCAAGCTTTTTTTTTGATCTCCGGATTTGGTTGGGCATTGAAATGACGGATCTAAAAAATAGCCAAGTATATATAAAGGGTCAAAACACACAACCCGGGGGTCCAAAATCCCAAATAGGGATCGGATCGGCATGCCGTTTTCTCCAACACGACCGGGTGGGTTAAAGTGATGTGTGGGAACTGACGGAATCTAATTTGGATCTCCGTATTGGGTTGGGCATTGAAATGACAGATCTAAAAAATAGTCAAGTATATATAAAGGGCTCAAACCTACAACCCGGATATCCAAAATCCCAAATAGGGATCGGATCGACGTGTCGTTTTCTCCGACACGACCGGGTGGGTTAAAGTGATGTGTGGGAACTGACGGAATCTAATTTGGATCTCCGTATTGGGTTGGGCATTGAAATGACAGATCAAAAAAATAGTCAAGTATATATAAAGGGCTAAAACCTACAACCCGGATATCCAAAATCCCAAATAGGGATCGGATCGACGTGTCGTTTTCTCCGACACGACCGGGTGGGTTAAAGTGATGTGTGGGAACTGACGGAATCTAATTTGGATCTCCGTATTGGGTTGGGCATTGAAATGACAGATCTAAAAAATAGTCAAGTATATATAAAGGGCTAAAACCTACAACCCGGATATCCAAAATCCCAAATAGGGATCGGATCGACGTGTCGTTTTCTCCGACACGACCGGGTGGGTTAAAGTGACGTGTGGGAATTGACGGAATCCAATTTGGATCTCCGGATTGGGTTGGGCATTGAAATGACGAATCTAAAAAATAGCCAAGTATATATAAAGGGTCAAAACACACAACCCGGGGGTCCAAAATCCCAAATAGGGATCGGATCGGCGTGTCGTTTTCTCCGACACGACCGGGTGGGTTAAAGTGACGTGTGGGAACTGACGGAATCCAATTTAGATTTTCGGATTGGGTTGGGCATTGAAATGACGGATCTAAAAAACACCCAAGAAACGATGAATCTAAAAATAGTATATAATTAAACTTGAGAAATAATCACATATTTTCAATTTAATTTTTGAAAATAATATATGTCATTTAATTATTATTAATGTTTCTCATATTAATTTTTTTTTTAATATAGGATCCACCTCCGGCACCTGACGATGACGAGGCAGGGACAGCAGACGATCCAACAGATCTGTCTTGATTTTTTATATTTATTATTTTGTATGGTTTTATATTTATTGTATTTTATGATTTTATGTTGATCGTGAGTATTTGTGAAATTTATGAATATTGTAGCAGGTTTGAAATTTTTTTTTATTTGTCAATTTTAAAAAATATATATACTACACATTCCGACGGATTTTCTGACGGATAAATGTCCGTCGGAAATTCTAAATTACCGACGGAAAACATCGGTCGGTAATTCCGTCTATAGTTCTGACGGCCTTTTTCGACGGGTTTACTGATTTACCGACGGATTGTCTGTCGGTAAATACTGACGGTATGTCTGACGGTATTTCCGACGGATTTTTCCATTGGAGTTTTCCGACTGATTTCTGACGGAATTCTCTTCCGTCGGTAATTTCTGACCAACAATTTCCGACGGACCATTTCCGACGAGCTTCGGACGGAAATCTGTCGGAAGGATCATGTTCCGACGGATTTCTGACGGATTCGTTCCGTCGGAAACTCCGCATTTTCTTGTAGTGATACACATAGTGAGGCAACAACTCTGAAAGAGCAAGCGATCCATACTTGAAGCCTTGTGAAGTGAAGAGAGCTGACCATTGTAGCCATCATCTTCAAGCTTTTCTCTCTCTCTCTCTCTCTCTCTCTCTCTCTCTGTGTGTAACGCCCCGATGCGGAATATCGGAGCGATATTACAGTTATTTAAATAGTACAGAGCGATAAATATACAACAACCATTGTACAATTAGAATAATACCAAATAAACTCCAACTTCATTAATAATTTATCAAACTTCATTACATCAACTAATCAGAGCCAAAACTAGGGCCCAGAGTACTTTATTCAAATCAAAACTATTACAAAATGACCAACTGACTCATAACTAAAATAACTAACTACTAAGCAGTGGTTGCTGAACGGGTCACTCCTGAACATCATACTCGTTCCCTTCCTCGTGAGTGTGGTAATCTCCATCAGACTCACCTGAAACACATGAAATAATAATACAGGATGAGCGAATAACGCTCAGTAAGACTTAATAACTCGTAGGAACAAGTATGCTTTAAAAGATTAATGTCTTAAATGGTAGGGCAACTAGAGAGCATAGTCATGTAGAGCAAAGTAACGATAGCAAGAGAACGATAGCACTTGTATATGGAAGATAGCACATCAAACACGATAATGGATTAGCCATGTAACGATATAGCACGTAAGGTTGCACGACGGTGCACTAGTAACGATAGCACTTGTATAGATTGCACTGATTGATTGTCATAGATTCAAATCTTGATAGTATAATGGCACTGAATGTATGCCAACATCCTGATCATTTTAACTCCCATGGGTAAATGGCACTTTTCGAGTGCTCTCCCCAGGACCAGATCGGCCCCTATTGCACTGTCATAAGTTATGTTTCTTATCTTTGACAATCATAGGGATGGACAAATATAGTACCAAGAATAGATGAGAATAGTAGATGAAATAGACAAGATTGTAGAGTGAAAGTGAACAGATGAGAGTATAAGGATCGTAGATGAAATAGGGACTTAATCGTAAAACCACGATAAACAACGATAGTCACAGTTGCACAGCACACCATCGTGTACCGGCAGTCTAGTTGAAGTCACCACCGCCCACTAGCCATGCTAAAACATAGACTAGATGGTCCGGCGTGATCACAAGGTAAGAAGGACACACTAAGGCTATTGGATCGTGCTGATCCCTAATAGTGTAACGGGTTGTAAGGGTACAACCAGCTCGTCGGCTAAAGACATGCGCCAAAGCCAAGGAGACTTATGGAGGCCTTGACAAGGAGTTCTTGGTCCAGTTTTGAGTATTCCCAATGGAGAGGTGTTCCATGCCAAGAAAAATGTGTAACGAAACGTTGTCCGTCTTGCCTCGAGTGCTCGAAGGCGGAGGGACGCGATAACGGTGTACAAGACTCACGAATAAAACGAAGACAAGTGTCATTCAAATAATAGGGAAATTTAAGTGAAATAATTACACTTAATAATTACCAGATATATTATTTAATAATTTAATAAGATTTAATGGCAAACATTTATGTTAAGTGTGTGCACGTGTAAATAATCATGAGAGCATGAGAGATTGTGCACATGGCTTTTATTTATTTGATTTTATGTCATTATTACAAAATATTAATGTTTAGATCAATACTATGCTTAATAGTGTTTAATTAAGTCCAACAAGGGTCAAATGGCATAAATAGTAGGGGCATAAGGGCAAATAATAGTTCTGGACGAAAATCTTAAAACGCGACGGGGGTACCCGTCGCGATTCAAGTCGCGACGGGGCGGTCCGGGCGGGACAGGCAAACCGGCCGGCTGGCGCGGTTTTGGAGGAGAACGTGACGGCGCGGGCCATCGTGTTCATGACGCGATGGATCGGCCGGCCGCGTCCCCTCCGAGATCGCGACGGGTCGGGCCGTCACGATTTCAGAGGGGCGGCTCGACCCAGAAAAGGGGATCTGCCCTTTTTGGGTTTGGTCCTTCCCTCCCATGCATGATACCGAGCTCTTCTAAAATCAATATAAAATTGCACGATGATTCAAAAATTATGAAACTAGTTTTAAATGAAAGTAGACTTACAGATCTATCAACAAGCATGAGTAATTAGGAAACAAACAAGGTTTGTGCATGCTTTAACAAGGTTACATTTCCATGACCTAAACATATGCAGTCATGGAAATTAATGATTTAATTAGCAACAATTACATTATGAAAATTAGGGAAAATAGGGCGTTTGAAAGCTAACAACATGTAGTATTTATGAGAATATTTTCAGGGCATGGGATCAAGTACATGCATGGATTGAAAGCAATCATGAAGGTTCGGGTACATGGAGATGACATGGATTGAAGTATTTAATACTCCTTCATGGAGCAACGAAAAATAGGGAAATCATGGGGCTTTGATAGATGGATGTATAGGCTATCTATGGCCGAAGTTAATCGATTTGTGCTTGAGAGATTGCCTACCTTTACTTGCTGGTAAGAAATCCTAAGGTTGATGACGAAGAAGAGAAGAAATCCTCCTTGCTCCAAGCCTTCTCCTCCTTACTCCTTCGTCCTCAACCTTTTCCCTTCATCTCCCAGAGAATTGGGGGGTGTATAGCTTATATAAGAGTCCTTTCTAGTGCAAACTCTTCTCTCCTCTTCCAACTCTGAATTTCCACTATTATCTCCCTATTTTCTAGTCATTATCTACCTAAAAGGATGGGGAAGAGGTCTAATTTCGTGGCCAAGGGGTTAAGATGGGATGAGGACTCCTCCTTTGGATAATTATGGGTTAATTTAATACTTATCTTAACCCTTTTAATTTATTAATTAATTAGGTACAAAATTGGCTTAATTAACTCACATCTCATGATGGGCTCTTCACATTTGGACCATTCTTTATGTGTGGTCCATTAGTTGAATCCATTTACTAATCTAGCTTAGTGGGTTTTAGTTTAGTTCCCTTTTATTCCATTTATTCCTTCTTTATTTTAATTTAATCTATTTATCATATTTATTTAATTAAAATTTTATTTTATTTAGGATTTTAAAAATCAAGGTTGCTACACTCTCTCACTCTTTCTTTGCGCTCCTACTATAAATTTTTATCAGAGAGAATGGTTGTTGGTCTCAGATTAATCCCTCCTATTGTTAATAATGAGCTTGGTCTAGGCCCTTTGAAATCTCTTTATGATTCAGGTTTGTGCAATTCGTTGAAGAGAGGACTTGTTGTGCAAGTGGATTTCCCCTTTGTAGAAGGGAAGATACGAGGTGTTTCATGGTGGTGTTGTTCCCCTTGATAAAAGGGAGGACCCAAGGTGCTTGGTGGGGTTGTTCCTCTTTGGGTGTGAAGAGAACACCAGCTAGGCTAGTGTGTAAGTGTCTTTAAGGGGACTGTACCCATGGTGAAACCTCAAGTATTCTTGGGGACTAGACATAGGACTTCCATTTGGAAGGATCGAATTAGGATAAATCTCTATGTTATTTGTGTGTGATTGTTTGTGTCTAATTCCTCTATTATTTAGTACTAACAATCAATTTTTAAGTTTCAGAAGTCCTTAAGCAACTCATTCACCCCCCCCCCCCCAACCTATGGGCTTGCTAACCGAGCCATGATGCAAGATGAACTAAATCAGTTCAAAAGAAACAGGTCTGGTCCCTTGTTCCTAGACCACTCTTCATGGTAATGGTGTGTTCAAGAGGCGGTCAAAGGTACCACCTTGTTCATACGTAGGGATTAACCCATGAGTGATATGTCCTGAATAAAACACAAAGATCTCAGCGTATAATGCATAAAAAATCATCAAACCACTTTTAAGACCTTCCTAACACGCTTATAAACGTATAGCAATCATGAAGTGAGATCTAATCAATAATTGATCGTGTTTTGATCAAAGGACTTTTATGAACTCATGTGAACATGAAAATAGAGTCTTTGATCATGGAATACAAGCTATAGACGTTAGAGAAATTGGGGAAAACATGGGGAACATGTTTCTAGTAAGGGGATTAACCTACATAATTAAGGGTTTAATTAGATTTAGTCCATGAAAATATCTACCTTTGAGTGATTTAGAGAGTTTAGGGAAAGAATGTTATAAAGACCAAGAACTCTAGGGTTTCTCCATGCTTTCCTCTTTTCCAGTGGCCCTTCTCTCCTTCAAGCACGTCTCAGTAGTTGTGTGGATCAGTCAAAGGGATATTTGGGTGGGTATTTAAAGAGATCGGGCTGTAAGAGTCTCATTTTGATTCTAACTTCAGCTGTTGCGAATTTACTTGTTTTATCTCTTAAATTTAAGTAATACTTTATTTAAATACTGATTTTGTAATTGTGTTGGGTCTTTTTGTAAATCTAGGTACTTACAATTGGCCACACAGAAATAGGAACAAACTAGCTTGTCACAGATACGTTCATTAGTTTGCATGGTGTGCACATTATTATAGTGCCCAATCATCACCTCATGTATGTGGAAACAAATGGCATATATATATATATATATATATATATATATATATATATATATGCACAACCATACATAACCATTTATTTAATAGAGTCGATTTACATTTTTCTTCCGACATTATCCTTGGAGAGAGTCGCCAATCGCATGGGACTCAAGAACAGGAAAGCATTTGGTGACGGATGTTGCAGAATTGAGTTAGTTTCAGCATTGGCCATGCGCGAAGATGACCAGATCAGATTGCTGAAAAAAAAAAGATTAGATAAAACATAGATGCTATATATGTGTTATAATTGTAAAACTTGTATGGTCGTGTATAGGTGTGTACAATCATCATGTATATAAGACAAGGTTCGTTTGAGCAGGAACTCAAAATTTCAAACCCAAGATGTTACATATTTGAAATGAAGGTTATCCCATATATATATATAGGGAGCACGTCACCTAGATCGTGGAAGATCCAAAACCACCGCCAATGCGTAGGCCCACTCCATCGTTCCGATGTCCGATCCCAATAATATTAAATAGAAAAAATTAATTACAGGTCCTCGGATAATTTGGGGACTAATTTTTGGAGGACAATATTACTAATCAAATGTTATGACTGACTACAGAGGTCTGGTAATGTTCTATTAATTAACTTAGATGTTTATGTTAGAAAAAAATATTACTTATGGAATTCAAAAAAATAATAATTAAAAGGGTTATTGATAATTATTGAGGTACTCTTTTTCCTTCATCCATCCCTAATCTTCCTTATCCGCTTCCCACCAAGGCATACTGGCTAGCTTGCCTCATCCGAGAATATTATCAAGAGCTTGCCGAGCACTGAAGCGGACTGGATCGATCTTTCCCGCGCATGCATTCCTCCCAAGTGAGGCAGTCAATCATCACAACTGGTCAAGGATATGGTAGTCCGCATGAGCTGCCACGGGTTCTTCCCAACGACGTGGAAAGCTGAAATAAAAAACTGTGCTGCTGCCGTCTGTGTTATCTACCTACTTATTTCAGAGTGCAAGTTCTAAACTTGTCTTCTCCTATGTATATGTCATGGCGCACTTTGTTTCCTACCAAAACACACTGCAGTTATCAGAAGCCGCTTAGTTTCTTGTTAACATTGGAACGTATAATCTTGAATCCACATTCGGGCACCAGGTTCACACGTTTTGAATATTCCTTTATACAACGTACTAGAATTTGCCTTCTACCAACAAGGAAAAGGAAGACGTATATTAGAATTTGCTATACATAATATATTTAGTAAAATTATCAATATCAAATTTGATAAAACAATCCAAACGTCTATAGTAATTTTGATAAACTTAAAATTAATATGACTAAAGTCATTTTAATATACATTAGTATAATGTTCAATCATCACCTCATGTATATATGTGGAAACAGGTAGTATATGGATTAAGAAGATAACTTCACAAGTATACATAACCCTTAATTTACAGTCGATTTCTATTTTTCCTGGGACATCATCTCAAGAGAGAAAGTCGCCATATCGCAATGGACACAAGAAAAGGAAAGCATTTGGTGACTGGTGTTATAAAATTTAGTTTCAGCATTGGCCGCCTCGAAGATGACCAGATCAGATGCCTGAAAAGAGAAAAAAAAATAGATAAAACATGTATTCTACATGTCTTATAATTATAAACCCTCACTACAAGAAATATAGGATATGTAGACGGCTGAAAATTTGAGCCGTCTACGTAAACTAACATTTGTAGACGGCTTAAGATAGCCGTCTACAAATGTAAGATACGTAGACGGCTTTTAAAGCCGTCTACGTATGTCACATTCTTAGACAGTTAAAGGCGGCCGTCTACTCCTTTATGTAGACGGCTTAAGATAGCCCTCTACGTATGTAACATACGTAGACGGCTGAAATACAGCCGTCTACGTATGTTACATACGTAGAGGGCTATCTTAAGCCGTCTACGTAAGTATTTATTTGTAAATTATTCAAAGAATATATTATCTATGTATAAATATCATTTAAATATATAATTAAGTATATATAGTTTAGATATATATATCTATGTATAAATATATAGCTTAGATATATATCTATATCCACATATATATATAGACATAAATATCTATATTATTCTATATATAATTTTGTGCATATATTCATTTTATAAGTCGTCTATCTTATATAATCTTTGTACTTTTTTTGTTAGTAAAAAAGTTAATTTTGTGTATATATTCATTTTAATTTTTTTCTAATCTAATTTTTATTTTATATCTCATTCATATAAAACATGCATGCTTTGTGCAATCTATGTTGATTCCGTCTGTGCAGTGCAAGCTATGTATATCTATATCTATATATAAATATTTGTCTTTTTTTGTTTATATATAATCTATGCATATTTATATTTCTATATCTATATATAGCATATATTCAATGTTTACTAATATTTATTTTATTTTATTATTTATACTTTGATGCTAATACTTTGATAATAAAAAATTAATGACTATTGAGCCAAAATATTATTGTGATGGCTAGATATGAAATAATTGTTTAATATAAATAATTATTTAATATATATGAATGTAAAATAATTTTTAGAAAATAGTTACATATGTAACTAAATATATATGAATATATATATATATATATGAATATATTTGTAGAGAAAATAAATAGATATAATTAATTTTTACTAAATATGTACGCAATAATTAAATATAGAATAATTATATATATTCCCCCGTTAGCTTTTGCAGAACAAAATTGGCGGGCCTCTTCTTCCCCCACCCCCCCCCCCCCCCAAAAATTATTTCCCGGTCATCCAAAATTTATTTCCCACTCCTCTTCTCCAAATCAACGCAAAAATTTATTTCCCGGTCATCCAAAACTTATTTCCCGCGCCTCTTCTCCAAATCCACCCAAAAAAAGTCTTTCCCGCCCACATTTTTTGCCTGCCTCCACTCTTTTTATAACAACAATGTTGACTGGAAGGGGAAGCGGTATGCCCCGCGTTGTCTCTTGGCGGTCGTGACGCGGTCTTCGTGCTCTCTCCGAATCTCTTGCTCTCCCCCTTCCCCGGTTGCTGGACCAGCGCCACTACGTCCTCCGACGCCGACATCGCCAAGAACGCCTCTGCCACGACATCTTCTTCGACGCCTGCGCGCAGCCTCCCAAGAACACCTCTGCGAGCGGGGCGGTGAAGACGGAGTGCTCGCCCTCGGTGGACGCTGGCTTCTCCTCGTCCATGCCCGTCTACGACATCTTAGCGGGCTCCCCAGGATGAAGACGAACTCCTCGGCCTCCACGGCGGCGCATAAGAAAGTGATCTCCAGTCCCGTGAATGAGGACGGCTCTTGGCCAGCCTCGGCGGCTCCCAGCCGTCATCCAGAGGGCCGGGCGACAGTGGGAGACTTGGAGCCGCCTCCGGCAACGCGCCAGGGAGCAAGCGCCAGTCGCGGCTGGCCTCACGAATTTGTCCTCCGCTCTTCGCGCTGCAGTCTCTGCTCCGTCAAACGAGTTGGGGGAGCAGAGACCAAATATTTTTTTTTTTAATGAAAGATATGTAGACGGCTGTTCTAGCCGTCTACATATATTTTTTTTGTAGACGATTTTTATAGCCGTCTACATATAATTTTTTTATAGACGTGGGAATAAACCGTCTACTAATGTATATAGATGGCTATATAACCGTCTACTTATACTACTTTTGTAGACGGTTACAAGTAGCCGGCTACGTATCTTTTGTAGACGGAAGATTTGTTGACGGCTGTGTAGACGGCTTTGTAGCCGTCTACAAAAACATTTGTAGACGGTTATGTTACGTTTGTAGACGGCTTTCAGCCGTCTACGTATGCTACTTTCTCAGTAGTGCTTGTATGATCGTGTATAGGTTTGTACACCCATCATGTAAGATAAACCCTATTTGAAATGAAGCTTATCCCATATATTCGGAAGCCTCAACTTGTGGAAGATCTAAAATCACCCCCGATGTGTCGGATCCCAATATTAAAACTAAATATTATCGTGTATATGCCTATGGGAACAGCTGATCAGCTAGCCAAAAAATGTTGCGCGCCAATATCTATACTATTCTAATAAAACTCAGTTCTGTAGCAGCCACGTGGCAGGACCAGAAGCAGAATTTTACCGCCTAAACCTCCCCACTAAATCTATCTATATCGCAGCTAAATATGGTTAAGCAAAATCCGGGTAAACAAATCCTAACATATAGCAGCTAACATAAAATAATAAATCTATCAACTTTAACACACCTCCCGTAAGGCAGGTCTCAAATATTAATTGTCACCTAAATCAACGAAGAAATCTTTCTAAACAAGGTAAGATACTCACCATCTAAAAAATCTTGCTAAACCGAGCAGACCATAACTTTTTTAAAAAAATTCAATTTTAAGCCTACCTTCGTGCAGTCCACCTTCCTTTGTTTTAAGAACAAACTTTCCCTGTTTAGTTTAACAAATTTTTGTAATAAAAATTATATACTTTTATAAATAATATTTTTTATTTATCTTAATATTTTATAAACAACTACCGTGCATCGCACGGGTTTTCAACTAGTTATATATATAATGGACCGAATAGTAAGAATTTAACTGTGTTTTCATTTAGAATGTCAGCATCTGACACGATACATGGCATCCGCATTTTCCAACTTATTCAAATATGAAGTCAAAACACTACAAGAGAACCAACATTTATCAACAACTATATGTCCACGGCTGAAAATTCAAGGACAAAAGAGATATAAGGCAGCAACTGTAACAGAATGCTGCCGTAAAAATGTTTTATCCGCGGTTAGCGCAACTCATTGACAAAAGTCTAGCACACGTCAGCGGATAAAATATAACCGCGGACAAATGTAGAATTAAGGCCACGGCTACGTAAGACTGTAGACATATAGTCTTCAGTGGCTCCTGGAACCGTTGATATATAGATGTTATGTCCGCGGTTTTAAGAACCGCTGATATACATTAAATGTCTACGGCTAAAAAAAGCCGCTGACAGTATTAGTCAGCAGTAACAAAGCGCTGACAAATATAAAAATTTCATTTTGTTCATTTATGAAAATAAAAAAAATTCAAATAAGAAATATCTTGAACATATAAATTTTTTAATAATAACTTATTTTAGTTTAGTGATTGATATATACATATGTTTTTTATATTTGTAATATATATGTATATTTGTGCTAGATATATATACTTGTAATCTCAAATAAATATATATGTGTCACTAACTTATAAATATAAATATACACAAATCTAGTGAACATATATACATATATGTTTATATATATTTCTATGTGTTTATCAAACTTAAATCTAACAATTAGAATTTGAGAACAAAGTAAATTTATATCTTTGAAAGAATATACCCATGAAGCAAACTGATCAACTGATCATATATATATACATATATATGTGTGTGTGTGTGTGTGTGTGTTTGTGAGAGAGAGAGAGAGAGAGAGAGAGAGAGAGAGAGAGAGAGAGAGAGAGAGAGAGAGAGAGAGAGATCATGAAATGGTTTGTGGAAATGGATTTGTGATCCATCACAAAAATCTTATTGCTCTTTGGATTTTTATCATGCATGTTCTCATGTATATGGATGCATATTGCAAATTCAAGTGCCGCCAAGTGCTACTCGAGCGGTGGTGATGAGAGATGAACAGGCAATCGCATAGCGCAGGCGTGCTAGGCTCGTGAGTGACAATATGTTCTGCCTCCGAGAGTCGAAGGACTTTAAGTCTGTTTGCACACTGTTTGACTTCGTCAAACAAAAATGAGTACCGGGTCTGGATTTTCAAGTAATTAAGTTGACCTGGGTCCTCAAGCAGGTCGACCTAGGTCTTCAAGTAGAGGTTGACCTATCCTCAAGCAAGTCGACTTGGGTCTTCAAGTAGGTCGACCTAGGTCTTCAAGTAGGTCCACCTATCCTCCAATAGGTAGACCTGCGTCCTCAAGTAGGTTGACCTACTTTAGGAAAGGTCGACCTGGGTTGTAACGCCCCGATGCGGAATATCAGAGCGGAATTATAGTTATTACATAGTACAGAGCGAGAAATAAATAACAAACTATTGTACAAATGGAATAATACCAAATAAACTCCAATGTCATCAATAATCCACCAGAGCCATAACTAGGGCCCAGAGTACTTTATTGAAAATCAAACTAATACATATGGACTAACTGACTTACTAACTCATAGCTATACTAACTAACTACTAAGCCAAGACAGCTGATCTGGTCCCTCCTGAGCAACGTCCTCATCAGTCCCATCCTCGTGAGTGTGGTCATATCCATCCGACTCACCTGAACACATGAAATAAACACGCAGGATGAGCGAATAACACCCAGTAGGACTTAATATCTCATGAGAACAAGCATGTTCTAAATAGTTAATGTTTTTGAATGGCATGATATCTAGAGAGAATAGTCATGTATAGCAAGTAACGATAACAAGAGAACGATGGCACTAGTACAGAGAAAAATAGCACAACGAGAACGATAATAGAATGGCTACGTAACGATAATAACACATAACGATAGCACTTGTATAGCACTTGACTAGCTTGCACTTGTATTGATAGCACTTTGATTGTCATAGATTAATCTAGATAGTATAATGACATTGGATGCATGCCGTACACATCCTTGATCATTTTAACTCCCATGGGCACTGGCACTTTTCGGGCGCTCCTCCCAGGACCTGATCGGGCCCCATTGCACTGACATTTGTCATTTCTTTATCTTAGACAATCACACGAATGGCCAAGAGAGTACCAAGAAAAGATGAGAGTAATAGATGAGAGTTAGAGAGAACATGAACAGATAAGAGGATATAGATAGTAGACGAGATAGGGACAACATCGTAAAACAACGTAACACTGATAGTAACAGTTACGCGGCACCAGGTCGGGTACCGACAGTCTGGTAGAAGTCACAACCGCCCACTAGCCGTGCCGTGAACACGAGCCAGGTGGTCCGGCGTGATCACAAGATAAGGAGAGAACACACTAAGGCCATGGACCGTACTGATCCCTAAGGGTGTAACGGGTATTAGGGTACAACTAGCTCGTCGGCTAAGGACATGCGCCAAAGCCAAGAAGACTTATGGAGGCCTTGACAAGGAGTCCCTGGTCCAGTCAGGAGTCTTCCTGGTGGAGAGGTGGTCCATGCCAAGAAAAGTGTGTAGAAACTGGTCCGTCGTGCCTCGAGTGCTTGAAGGCCGAGGGAAAATGGTAACGGTGTATCAAACACACTAGTAAAACGAAGACAAGTGTAATTAATTAAATGGGGAGTTTAGTAATTAATTTTGTTTAATTTACTTGATATATTATTGAGTATATTAATAGGGTTTAATGGCAAACATGATTGCAAAGTGTGTGCAAGTGTAAGAAATCATGAGAACATGTATGATTGTGCACATACTTTTAAAATTAATAAATTTCATGGAGATTATAACCATTTACATTTATCAAGTTGAAATTAAATCATGACAGTACTTAAATGAAGTTAATTAGGGCTTATATGTCATTAATAGCAGGGTTATAATGGTAATTTAAGGTTCTGGCCGCAACAGTCAAGTCGCGACGCAGGGTACTATGACGATCAGGTCGCGACGCAGGAGTCTGGCGTGATCAGAGTTTAGGTCGCGGCCCACAGGGTTGTCGCATTAAGGCCATCGCGATGCCCATGCATGTCGCGTTCAGTCAAACCGGCACTAGGGGTGAACCGGAGGGCAGGTCGTGACCAGTCGACCTGCCGCGTTAAGATCGCGACGGGTCCTGCTGCCGCGACCCCCTATGAGGTCGCAGCGGATCGGGCCGTCGCGATCTCAGGGAGTGGTCCGAGCCCCAGAAAAGGGGTTTTGCCCTTTTTTCAGGTGGGTCTACATGATACTGGGTACTTAAAAATTCGATAAGAAATCACACAGTGATCCAAAAAGTATGAAACCAATTTTAAACAACAGTAGACATGGAGATCTATCACTGGAAATGAACAATTAGAAATGAGTCGTGTATAGAACATGATTTAACTAGGTTACTTTTCGTTAACCTAATTATGCACAGGTCTAGGAAATGATTTAATTCGCAAGACATGCTCAATGAAATTTAGGCAAACTGGGCTCGTTAAAACCCTAGGAACATGCAGTATTTATGGTAATTTATTCAAGGCATGGGCATGAGTAGATTCAAGGTTATAAGCAAAACATGAAGGTTCGGGCAAGACATGTCAATAGAGATTTGGGCAATTAATTGAGCCTCATGCTAGAACGAAAAAGGGTGAAACAAGAGGGCTTTTACCTAGGGTAATTTTTACATGAGTTTAGCTTGAGAGATTGCCTACCTTTTTGCATTGACAAGAAAACTAGGGTTTGGTGACAAAAAATGAAGAAGAAAAACCAAGCTCCAGCCCTTCTCCTCCAAGCTCCCACGTCCCAAATCGCCTCCCTTTCGTCTCCCAAGGCTCTAGACACGAACTAGGATTTGGTGGGGGCGAATTGGTGGAGTTTTGATGGCTAGTAGAGTCCTCACTTGCTAAAACTCTTCCTTCCCTTTAAAAAATTCGAATTTCCATATTTATCTCCTTCCCCTTCTGCTATTATCCCCTATTTTGGATTGAGGGAAGGCTAATCTCGTGGGTATTGGGTTTGGGAAAGGTTAGGACTCTTTTAAAAGATTTATATAACTTATTTAACATTTATCTTAGCTTCTATTTATTAATTAATTATTTTCAAAATTGGGATAATTATTCCCCGTCCCATGATGGGCTCCTATTTATTAGGCCCATTATTTTGTATTTGACACAATTACACAACCCCTTATTGATTTAACTTAATGGGCTTGGTTTAATTTCTTTTATTTCACTTATTTCTCTTTTATTCTAGTTAAATCTATTTATCTCATTCATTAAATAATTTTTTATTTTATTTGGATTTTAAAAAATCAAGGGTACCACATCCTCCCCCTCTTAAAAAGAATTTGGTCCCCAAATTCATAAGATCGTGAGATGAAGAATAAATTACCGAATAGCTTCGGATAATTTCGTCGCATGGTTGTTTCGGGTTCCCACGTGGCTTATTCAACTTTGTGATTCCTCCATAATATCTTGACCACGGGTATAGCTCGATTCCGAAGCTATTGCATCTTCTTGTCCAATATCTTCATCGGCCTTTCTTCATAGGTCATATCTTTGTTCAAAATGATATCATCATAGCTGATTACGTATGACGGGTCATACAGATACTTCCTCAGCATTGATACATGAAATACGTTGTGTACAGTTGAGAACTGGGGAGGTAGTGCTTGTCGGTATGCCACCTCGCCAACTCTATCCAATACTTCAAATGGACCTATGAATCGCGGTCTTAGCTTACCTTTCATCCCAAGCTGTTGAATAATGCATCACATGGTCTCCAACTTGAAATTCCAAGTCCCTTCTTCTTTTATTAGCATAGCTCTTCTGCTTGGATTGAGCTATTTTAATCATGTCTTGGATAATCTATATATCCCTACTAGTGCTCTGCACCATGTCTGGTCCCAGCCATCGCTGTTCACCTACTTCATTCCAACATACTGGTGATTTACAGCTTCTTCCGTACAATGCTTCGAATGGTGCCCTCTTAATGCTGGCTTGATAACTGTTGTTGTAGGCGAATTCAATCAGGGATAGTTGTTCATTCCAATACCCTTCAAAATCTGTAGTGTAGGCACGAACCATGTCTTCCACAATCTGGTTGGTTTCTGTCTGGCCATCCGTCTGGGGGTGGAAGGCAGTGCTGAAATTGAGTTTCGTGCCCAATGCAGTCTGAAGTCCCTTCCAAAATCTAGAAGTGAATCTGGGGTCACGATCTGAGATAATGGACACGGGAACTCCATGTAACCTTACTATTTCTTTTACATACAAGGCTACTAACACATCCACACTCCATGTACTTTTAATTGCCAAGAAATGTGCCGGCTTAGTCAAATGGTCCATAATAACCCATATAGCATCGAGTCCACCACGAGTTCGGGGTAAATCCATGATGAAATCCATGCCGATGCTTTCCCACTTCCACTCAGGTATGTCCAGGGGTCTGAGTACACCCGCAGGACGACGGTGTTTAGCTTTTACCTGTTGATAGGTGAGGCAGTGTGCGGCATGCTCAGCCACTTCACGCTTCATGTTCGGCCACCAAAATGACCTTTTCATGTCCCGATACATCTTGGTTGCGCCTGGGTGAATGGTATACTTGGTCTTGTGGGCTTCATCCATTAGCTTTCTCTTTAGCTCCTCATTGTCAGGCACGCAAGTCCTGGCTTGGAATAGTATTCTTCCATCCTCAGCGATGGAGAAGTCTGGCTTGTCAGCTATGGTCTCCCTGACTCTGACTAGGAACAGATCATTTGCCTGTTGCTCTTTGATCTCGACAAGGATGTCGGGTTGAGCTCTAAGATTAGCCACCAACATCTTATCACTTCTATCCTCAATATTCAGATCCAGACTGGCGAACTGGTCTAACAATTGCATCTCGCCCATGACTAAACATGATAATGACGCTACTGGCTTTCTATAAGTGCATCAGCTGCAGCATTACCTTTGCCCGGGTGATATTGAATGTTGAAATCAAAGTCCTTCAAATACTCCAGCCATCTTCTTTGTCTCATATTAAGTTCCTTTTGAGAGAATAGGTACTTCAAGCTCTTGTGGTCGGAGTAGACAATAAATTGCTCCCCATAAAGGTAATGCCTCCATATCTTGAGTGCAAATACCACAACGGTTAATTCTAGGTCATGGACATGATAATTGACTTCATGTGGCTTCAACTGCATTGAAGAATAGGCTATGACCTTCTCATTCTGCATTAGCACGCAGCCTAGACCGATTCCCGATGCATCAGTGTAGACTGAGAATCCTCCGCCCTCGACTGGCAACGCGAGGACATGTGCAGAAGTCAACAATTGCTTAAGTGTCTGAAAGCTCTTTTCGCACTCCTTGCTCTAGACATAGGGGTTCTCTTTCCGCGTAAGACGCGTAAGAGGTACGGCTATCTTGGTGAAGTCTTTTATGAACCATCTGTAGTAACCAGCCAGTCCAAGAAAGCTTCTGATCTCAGTGACATTAGTCGGTCTTTCCCAATTTAGCACAGCTTCAACTTTGGAAGGATCGACAGCGATACCATCCTTGGAAATAACATGGTCTAGGAATGACACCTCCTCGAGTCAGAATTCACACTTGCTCAATTTGGCGTAGACTTGGTTGTCCCGCAAGATCTGTAGAGCAATCCTCATATGCTCCTCATGCTCTTCCTTGGTCTTAGAGTATATGAGAATATCATCAATAAAGACCACGATGAACTTGTCGAGGTAGGGCCGATAGATGCTGTTCATTAGTTACATGAAAGCTGTAGGAGCATTTGTTAGTCCAAAAGGCATGACTACAAATTCATAATGACTGTACCTGCTCCTGAAAGCTGTCTTGTAAATGTCTGCATCCTTTATTCTCATCTGATGATATCCCAATCTAAGGTCAATCTTAGAAAAATATTTGGCTCCTGATATCTGATCAAACAATTCATCGACACGAGGTAGAGGATATTTGTTTTTGATAGTGAGATTGTTCAGCTGCCTGTAGTTGATACATAGCCGCATAGATCCATCCTTCTTCTTGACAAACAACACTGGTGCTCCCAAAGGATAAGTACTTGGTCTGATAAAACCTTTTTCCAGCAGTTCCATTAATTGTTCTTTCAACTATTTCAATTCAGTGGGGGACATCCTGTAGGGTTGGCGTGATACCGGTGCAGCTCCAGGTATGAGATCAATTGAGAAATTCACATCTCTTTCAGGTGGTATGCCTGGTAGCTCATCGGGAAATACATTGGGATATTCTTGCACTATATGAATGTTTGATATCTTAGTTTTTTTCTTCTCAACTACAATTGCGGCAAGAAATACCACACAGTCCTTTCTTATCATGTTTTGTGCTTTAATGGCAGAGACGAGAGACAAGTGCCTCTTGTGTCTACGTCCCATGAAGGTCAATTTAGGGAATTCACTAAAGGAAATTTTCCCTCTTCTACAATCCACGATAGCCCCATATGTGGATAGCCAATCGGCTCCCAATATGACATGGTAGCCCTCCATGGGCATACAAATCAAGTCTGCCCTAAGATTGAGTTCACCAATCATCACATCAGCTAATGGAGAATATTTATTCAATTGAGCCTTTTCTCCTAGTGGTGTTGTGACAGGCAATTCAAATTGCATAGATACAGGTTTTTCAGTTAATGTATCAGCAAATGCTTGTGATATGAATGAATGTGTTGCACCAGTATCAAACAAAACAAATGCTAATTGAGAAAAGACTGGTAAGGTACCTTCGACAACTCCACCTTCCTCGGTGGTTTCCATCTCTTGTAGGGCCTGCAGTTGTCCGGGCTTCCTCTGTCCCGCAGGATGCTTCTCATTTTCCTTCAGCAATGGACATTCAGAAATCCAATGATCTCGGCTCCCACAGTGAAGGAATGCACCTACCATCCTCCAGCATTCTTCTGCAGTGTGACCCAGCTTGTCACAGTGCTTGCATCTCGGTTGGTTTTCTGGGGCAGTAGGAGTGGGGACTTTGGGTTTCCTTTCCCTGCTTGTTCCATCAGTAATAATTAACGGCCTTTTCTTGTTGTTAGTAGGCTTGCTCAGTGCTCCGGATGTCTGCTCCTTCTTGACCATTCTGCCCTTGATGCAATCAGTGAGATCGGTCGCATCTTCTAGTAGTTGTGCCCTTCTAACCATTTCTGGATATGTTTGAATGTCCATAGGTGCCAGCTGTGTGATATATGCGGGCCTGAGCCCATTAAGAAAGCGCTTTGCCTTCATTCTTTCAGTGCCTACTAGGTGATTGGCATAGTGCACCAATCGAGAAAATTGATCTTCATACTCAGCAACAGTGAGATTCCTCTACTTGAGGGCTGCAAATTCAGAGGCTTTCCTTTCTTGGACTCGTTCTGAAAAATAATTGGAGTTGTAATGCTCCTTGAACTCATTCCATGTGAACTGTGCATCTGCCCTTGTAGCCTCTATGGACTCCCACCACGTACGGGCGTCCCTTTCTAACTGGAATGTTACTAGTAATAGCTTGTCACCATCCGCGCACTGCATAACGTGAAAAATGCGTTCAATCTATTTCAGCCAATTCTCTGCCTCGTCAGGGTCAGTGGTCCCACTGAATCGAGGTGGGTTCAAGTTGCGGAAATTCCGATGCAAGTCTCCAGCACCACGATTATTGTTATTTTTGGCTCCAGCAGCCTGGAGCAATGCCTCAGTCAGCTGCTATATGGTTTGTTGCATGTCACGGAGTTGTGCACGCTCCGCTACCATTGTTGTGATTTAAGTTCCTTCAAAAGAGAATTAAAATATAAGATATTGAGTTTGCACTAAGTTTCTGCATGTGTGCGTTTATTTTATATTATTACCCTTGGTTCTACCCATCTCACATAGATATGGAATTAGACTCTAAGTCAAGGCAGGTCAAACCTACATCATCCTATACTTAAGAATAACATAGGCTCTAATACCACAAAATTGTAACGCCCCGACGTGGAATATCGGAGCGGAATTACATATATTAAATAGTACAGAGCAAGAAATAAATAACAAACCATTGTACAGATGGAATAATACCAAATAAACTCCAATGTCATCAATAATCTACCAACTATGTATTACATCAATCCATCAGAGCCATAACTAGGGCCCAGAGTAGTTTATTGAAAACCAAACTAATACATATGGACTAACTGACTTACTAACCCATAGCTATACTAACTAACTACTAAGCCAAGACAGCTGATCGGGTCACTCCTGAGCAACGTCCTCATCAGTCCCATCCTCGTGGTCATATCCATTCGACTCACCTGAACACATGAAATAAACACGCAGGATGAGAGAATAACGCCCAGTAGGACTTAATATCTCATGAGAACAAGCATGCTTTAAATAGTTAATGTTTTTGAATGGCAGGATATCTAGAGAGAATAGTCGTGTATAGCAAGTAACGATAACAAGAGAATGATGGCACTAGTATAATGAAAAATAGCACAACGAGAACGATAATAGAATGGCCATGTAACGATAAAAGCACGTAACGATAGCACTTGTATGGCACTTGACTAGCTTGCACTTGTATTCATAGCACTTTGATTGTGACTGATTAATCTAGATACTATAATGGCACTGGATGCATGCCATACACATCCTTGATCATTTTAACTCACATGGGTACTGGCACTTTTTGGGCGCTCCTCCCAGTACTTGATCGGGCCCCATTGCACTGGCATTAGTCATTTCTTTATCTTAGACAATCACACGAATGGCCAAGAGAGTACCAAGAAAAGATGAGAGTAATAGACGAAATAGATGAGAGTTAGAGAGAACGTGAACAGATAAGAGGATATAGATAGTAGACGAGATAGGGACAACATCATAAAACAATGTAACACTGATAGTAACAGTTGCGCGACACCAGGTCGGGTACCCACAGTCTGGTAGAAGTTACAATCGCCCACTAGCTGTGCCCTGAACATGATCCAGGTGGTCCGGTGTGATCACAAGATAAGGAGAGAACACACTAAGGCCATGGATCGTACTGATCCCTAAGGGTGTAACGGGTATTAGGGCACAACCAGCTCGTCGGCTAAGAACGTGTACCAAAGCCAAGAAGACTTACGGAGACCTTGACAAGGAGTCCCTAATATAGTCAGGAGTCTTCCCGATGGAGAGGTGGTCCATGCCAAGAAAAGTGTGTAGAAACTGGTCCATCGTGCCTCGAGTGCTCGAAGGCCGATGGAAAACGGTAGCAATGTATAAAACGCACGAGTAAAATGAAGACAAGTGTAATTAATTAAATAGGGAGTTTAGTAATTAATTTTTCTTAATTTACCAGATTTATTATTGAGTATATTAATAGGGTTTAATGGCAAACATGATTGCAAAGTGTGTGCAAGTGTAAGAAATCATGAGAACATGTATGATTGTGCACAAACTTTTAAAATTAATAAATTTCATGGAGATTATAACCATTTACATTTATCATGTTGAAATTAAATCATGACAGTACTTAAATGAAGTTAATTAGGGCTTATATGTCATTAATAGCAGGGTTATAATGGTAATTTAGGGTTCTGGCCGCAACAATCAGGTCGCGACGCAGGGTACTGTGGCGATCAGGTCGTGACGCAGGAGTCTGGCGCGATCAGAGTTCAGGTTGCGGCCCACAGGGCTGTCGTGTTAAGAACATCGCGATGCCCATGCATGTCGCGTTCAGTCGAACCGGCACTAGGGGTGAACCGGAGGGCAGGTCGCGACCAGTCGACCTGTCGCGTTAAGATCGCGACGGGTCCTGGTGTCGCGACCCCCTCTGAGGTTGCGACGGATCGGGCCATCGCGATCTCAGGGAGTGCCCCGAGCCCCAAAAAAGGGGTTTTGTCCTTTTTCCAGGTGGGTCTACATGATATTGGGTACTTAAAAATTCGATAAGAAATTGCACAGTGATCCATAAAGCATGAAACCAATTTTAAACAACAATAGACATGGAGATCTATCACTGGAAACAAACAATTAGAAATCAATCATGTATAGAACATGATTTAACTAGGTTACTTTTTGTTAACCTAATCATGCATAGGTCTTGGACATGCTCAATGAAATTTAGGCAAACTGGGCTCGTTAAAACCCTAAGAACATGCAGTATTTATGGAAATTTATTCAAGGCATGGGCATGAGTAGATTCGAGGTTATAAGCAAAACATGAAGGTTCGGGCAAGACCTGTCAACAGAGATTTGGGCAATTAATTCGCCCTCATGCTAGAACGAAAAAGGGCGAAACAAGAGGGCTTTTGAAAAAGATCATGAAGTCTACCTAGGGTAATTTTTATACGAGTTTAGCTTGAGAGATTGCCTACCTTTTTGCTTTGACAAGAAAACTAGGGTTTGGTGATGAAAAATGAAGAACAAAAGCCAAGCTCCAGCCTTTCTCCTCCAAGCTCCCACGTCCTAAATCGCCTCCCTTTTGACTCCCAAGGCTCTAGACACGAACTAGGGTTTGGTGGGGGCGAATTGGTGAGTTTTGATGGCTAGTAGAGTCCTAACTTGCTAAAACTCTTCCTTCCCTTTAAAAAATTCGAATTTCCATATTTATCTCCTTCCCCTTCTGCTATTATCCCCTATTTTGGACAGAGGAGAGGCTAATCTCGTGGGTATTGGGTTTGGGAAAGGTTAGGACTCTTTTAAAAGATTTATATAACTTATTTAACATTTATCTTAGCATCTTTCTATTTATTAATTAATTATTTCCGAAATTGGGATAATTATTCCCCATCCCATGATGGGCTCCTCTTTATTAGGCCGATTATTTTGTATTTGAGCCAATTACACAACCCCTTATTGATTTAACTTAATGGGCTTGGTTTAATTTCCTTTTATTTCACTTATTTCTCTTTTATTCTAGTTAAATCTATTTATCTCATTTATTAAATATTTATTTTATTTTATTTGGATTTTAAAAAAATCAAGGGTACTGCATCCTCCCCCTCTTAAAAAGAATTTGGTCCCCAAATTCATAAGATCGTGAGAGGAAGAATAAATTACCGAATAGCTCCGGATAATTTCGTCGCATGGTTGCTTCGGGTTCCCACGTGGCTTCTTCAACTTTGTGATTCCTCCATAATATCTTGACCACAAGTAAAGCTCAATTTCAAAGTTGTTGCATCTTCTTGCCCAATATCTTCACCGGTCTTTCTTCATAGGTCATATCTTTGTTTAAAATATTATCATCATAGCTGATTACATGTGACGGGTCATACACATACTTCCTCAGCATTGATACATGAAATACGTTGTGTACAGTTGAGAACTGGGGAGGTAGTGCTAGTCGGTATGCCACCTCGCCAACTCTATCCAATACTTCAAATGGACCTATGAATCGCAATCTTAGCTTGCCTTTCATCCCAAACCATTGAAATCCTCCGGTCGGGGATACTTTCAGCATCATATGGTCTCCTACTTGAAATTCCAAGTCCCATCTTCTTTTATCAGCATAGCTCTTCTGCCTGGAATGAGCTATTTTAATCCTATCTCAGATAATCTGTATATCCTTGCTAGTGCTCTGCACCATGTCTGGTCCCAGCCATTGTTGTTCACCTACTTCATTCCAACATACTGGTGATCTATAGCTTCTGCCGTACAGTGCTTCGAATGGTGCCATCTTAATGCTGGCTTGATAACTGTTGTTGTAGGCGAATTCAATCAGGGATAGTTGTTCATTCCAATACCCTTCAAAATCTATAGTGTAGGCACGAAGCATGTCTTCCACTATCTGGTTGGTCCTTTCGATCTATCCATCCGTCTGGGGGTGGAAGGCAGTGCTGAAATTGAGTTTCGTGCCCAATGCAGCCTGAAGTCCCTTCCAAAATCTAGAAGTGAATCTGGGGTCACGATCTGAGACAACGGACACGGGAAATCCATGTAGCCTTACTATTTTTTTTACATACAAGGCTGCTAACACATCCACACTCCATGTACTTTTAATTGCCAAGAAATGTGCGGACTTAGTCAGACGGTCCACAATAACCCATATAGCATCGAGTCCACCACGAGTTCGGGGTAAATCCATGATGAAATCCATGCCGATGTTTTCCCACTTCCACTCGGGTATGTCTAGGGGTCTGAGTACACCCGCAGGACGACGATGTTTAGCTTTTACCTGTTGATAGGTGAGGCAGTGTGCGGCATGCTCAGCCACTTCACGCTTCATGTTCGGCCACCAAAATGACCTTTTCATGTTCTGGTACATCTTGGTTGCGCCTGGGTGAATGGTATACTTGGTCTTGTGGGCTTCATCCATTAGCTTTCTCTTCAGCTCCTCATTGTCAGGATCGCAAGTCCTGGCTTGGAATAGTATTCTTCCATCCTCAGCGATGGAGAAGTCTGGCTTGTCAGCTATGGTCTCCATGACTCTGACTAGGAACGGATCATTTGCCTATTGCTCTTTGATCTCGACAAGGATGTCGGGTCGAGCTCTAAGATTAGCCACCAACATCTTATCACTTCTTTCCTCAATATTCAGATCTAGACTGGCGAACTGTTCTAACAATTGCATCTCGCCAATGACTAAACATGATAATGATGCTACTGTCCTCAAGTAGGTCGACCTAGGTCTTCAAGTAGGTCAACCTATCCTCAAGTAGGTCGGCCTGTGTCCTCAGGTAGGTCGATCTGTCCTCAAGCAAGTCGACCTAGGTCTTCAAGTAGGTCGACCTATCCTCAAGTAGGTCGACCTGTGTCCTCAAATAGGTCGGCCTATGTCATCATCCATACTGGTTTAAAATGATGAGTCCACATGGTCAGATTTTAAATATGATTCTAATTCAACCGACTGATTTTAAAGATGAATCAAATTTAATAGAGTAATTCTAATTTACTTATAATAACAGAGATCTTGATGAGATGTAGTCTCTGATTCAATGATCATATATATATATATATATATACATACATTGATCAAACTTAAATATAATAGTAAGAATTAAGATCCAAAGATATTCTAACCTTTGGTAGAAGTACTGATGATGAAGAAGTTTAAACTATTTTTTTTTTGTTTATCCTTTGTTTATAGTGATCGACATAGTTGACTTAGGCATTAGAAGCCAATATCAGTTTTGCTCGTCAATTGAAAGTTCAGATTTTCTTATACCAGCTGACCTAAGCATTAAAAGCCAATACCAATTCTTTCTCATTACGATTAAATTTGATCGTATTATTGTACCTTAACTATTCATTGCCTGAAATTCTCGTCCGATCCTCTTTTAGTGCCGACACATGCTCTTTAGGTGTCGATACACAATTACTTGGTATCATCACAAGATAATACATTAATAGATATAGAAATATTTATAAGGGTAAATTAATTAGAAGTCCCTAATTGTAATAGGGAGGACCTTACTGTAACAAAACTTAATGTATATTGTAACATGGGATAACACTTACTGTAATGAGTTACAACTCTATCATGAACTAAAAAATAAGTAAAATATCTGATAAAGATTGTTATTTAATTTACTATACTTATAATTAAAAAAATAAATATATTGATGCAAGTAGTAAATATATTTATTTTTCTGAAGTTTATGTGTTAATTTTTTTAAATATATATATATATATGGTAGCGGCTATTATCCGTCGCCATATAATTATATGGTAGCGGCTTGTCATAGCCGCTGCTAAAGATCAATATGGCAGTGGCTTTGTAGCCGCTGCCATATTTTCGCCTCTGTCCCACCTTAAAGGGCTCCTTCCCCCTGCCTTGTGCGCTCTCTCTCTCTCTCTCTCTCTCTCTCTCTCTCTCTCTCTCTCTCTCTCTCTCTCTCTCTCTCTCTCTCTCTCTCTCTCTCTCTCTCTCTCTTCCCCCTTCCCGACGGCCGACGACCCCCTCCGGAGTCGCCCCGACCTCCGACGGCCGGCGACCCCCTCCGGCGATGCCTAGAGCTCCGGCGGTAGCCCCCACCCCCCCACGGTGAGTCCCTCCGCCGACACCCAAACCCCCCCTCCCCGGCCTCCTCCCCTCCGGTGGCAGCACCCACACCCCATCCCCTCCCTCCCCTCCAGCACGCACACACACAGACGTTCAGAGGGAGGAGGCCGACCACCCCTCCCCTCCGGAAGCCCCCACCCCCCATCCCCTCCCTCCCCTCCGGCGCACACACACATAGTGGTTGAGAGGGAGGAGGCCGACCCCACCTCCCCTCCAGTGGCCCCCACCCCCCATCCCCTCCCCAAAAGGGATGGGGGAAAATTGGGTTTTGGTACCGCGATCTCACCAAAAGGGATGCACCTCGATCTCGCAGGCAGGGATGGCCTCAATCTTGCAGAGCACGGGGGAGGAGATGGGGGATGGCAAAGCTTGGGGGAGGAGGGTTTTGTTTTGAGAGAGAAAGATGGACTGTAGCCGATCGGGGGAGGAGGGTTTTTGGGTTTTATTTTGAGACAGAGATAGGTTGAGAAGAGGCAGGATTTATGTGAGAGAAGACCACCAACAAAATTTTGGGTCTATTCTTACGGTTCTTCAAGTTTTTACGTTTAGTCAAAATTTATTCTTACGGTGTAGTTACGGTGTTGGAGATGTAATTTTAAAATATTAATAGATTTTCTAACAACCGTATGTATAGTAGCTAATATCCTTACGAAATAAGAAACTGTAAACAACTTTCCGTAAGTGTTGCCCACTTTTGTTGTAGTGCGGATTCTTGACTTTTGTGTTGATGATGTGGAAATTTGGAAATGCATGTAGGTGCAGTGCTCGCTTTGAAGCTAAACATATTGGTATATTCTAGATTAAACAATCCATCATTGAGTCGGTGTAGGTGGCAATTGACAGGGTGACCTTTCACCATTCTTCCTCATCGAATCAGATTAATATACTGGAGAGCTATGGATTTAAACCAAGGGTAAAGCTGAAAATTTCATTTCTTATCAAATGCACACCACCATCAATAAATTATTGCCTTAACGTAGATGTTGCTTCTAAAGGAAATCCTGGTGAAAGTGGTGGTGGAGGATGCATCAGGGACAAGAATGGTGAATTTAGGCCACAGTTTGCATTTTGTTATGGCATGGGAAGAAGTATTCTAGCCGAAGCTAGGGTGATGTATGATGGTTTGAGGCTAGCCATCTAGTTCAATTATGCTCTATCCACAATCTACTCTGATTCAGATATATTGGTGGAATCATTCAAACAAAAAACTGCTCCATCTTGGGTTACTCTTTCGTGGTGGCGTGAATGTGCAAGGTTGATTGAGGTTAGAAACTATGAAGTGCACTATGTTTATAGGGAAAGTAAGAAGATTGTAGATTGTTTGGCTTCACATGGAGGCGGGCTTGGGTTGAATAGAGTTGTGGGACGTGATATATATATATATATATATATATATATATATATATATATATATATATATATATTTATGTTTGGGTGTGAGGGAAAATACATATAGCAAATCCAAGCCTCATTTGGCATGTTGATCACAAGCTGCCAACGACAAAACAAATCTACAATCATGAAGAATATGTGTGCCAGTCACATAAGCATCAATGTGTTTTGCCTCTGAGAGTTGGAGGACTTCGGGTCTCTTATGCACACCGTTTGACTTTGTCAGATGAATGGATATCTGGTCGGAACCAAAGACCCGCCGTTGCTTAAATGCAATGACATTAATTACATCTCCCTTTGGGGGAGAAAATCCTTGATTAATTGCTAGGAGAAAGGAGCCTTATGGCCGAAATAGGAGACATCCGATAAAAGATATGCAAACAAGTATGCAATCAAGGATGCCCACATCAGACATATGCATGTTCCACTCCTCGGATACAATATTTTTTGTGTTATAAGTTTTTGGATTTGGTTTTAAGATTATCGAATCTGATTTTAACAGGTGTCTCATTTCGTTCGGATTTATTTATTTATTTATCAAATTTTGAACTTGAGTTCACAATGATTTGAGGTTATTAAGATTGATTAGGAGTTGCTCTGTTTGATTTAAGAGTGTTTTATCTGGAATTGAAGTCATTTTATTTAAGCTAAGATAACTTGACTCGGTATCATATGGTTATATTTGATTTGAAATTGTTTTGTTTGACTTTGAAATTTTTTTGAATGAGTTTTGGTTGGTATAGATTTGTCTTAGTTAAATTATTGAAATTTTGAGGTTTGATTTAATTATGATTTGTGTTATTAATTTTAAGGTTACTATGTTAATGTTATTTTGCTCAAAGTCATCAAATATATATTTGTATTATTTTAATTTTTTGGAATTTTAAGTTGATTTTACATTTTTAAATATTTATAGAAGTATGGATGATGTGGTAGACTTGGTCATGAAGCAGCAAGAAATCTTGACAGTTCTGCAAATTCAAATCCAACAGATAGATGTTAAGTTTAATTATATGTCTGAGGAGGTCCAACAGATGAAGGACCTATTATTACAGTTGGTGTGCCAACAGGGCACAAGTGGTTCTCATGCTCCCCCAACTATTCACACTGAGGAGGAACAACCAGAGCAGCAGTAGTAGCAGCCTGAGGAAGAGCTTCCACAACTAAACAAGACTGTAGAATAGCCTAATGTAGATCCTGCAGCACAGGCAGAGCAGACCCAGCAGTAGCATCAACCACTTCAGTAGTAGTCAGTTTCTGAGCAGCATTTTGAAGGAGCCTCTAGATCAGCCTATGGAGGATGTAGCTGATCCCAAGGTTAAAAATTTTAAGAGAAGGGTTAGGAGAAAACTCCATAAATCTGGTCAGCCAGTCTTTCCCTCTAAGCCCTTAACCATTTCTTCTCCTCCTACTGATCCAAATCCTCCTCCTACTACTACTGACTCTACAACTCCTCCTCTTGATGAACAACCTCCTCCACCTCCCTCTCAACCCATTCCTTTCCACCTCTCAACCAGAGGCTCAAAATCCCTCTTCCACAAGTACTTCACTTTCTTTGTATCCTCTGAAGTACAATTTTCAGCCTCCCAAGGTAAACCCACACACTCTTCAAACCTTAACTCTTCATTTCTTCTCCTCTCTCCCTACTTCTTCAACTTCTTCTTCGGGCAGAACTGCTCTTTCTCTTGCTGAGATTGTACCTAGTATGGTACTATCCTTCTGAGTAGGGCGCCAGTTGAAAGACAACCCTAGCTCCCTTCTTCCCCCGTTCTGGTATGCCTTTATCAACCATTCTGAACACCATATGAATCTCTTCAAAGAATTTCTATCCATTAAAGCTTTTCTTGAAATCCATGGGATGTCAGGCTACACATTTGAAGGCTGGCTCCCTTGCTTACTTCAAACTTCCCAAGTTCAGTAGGATGATGTGAATCTCATCACATAGAAAAGCCACTGTCTCTCCCCTAAGGAATTCATAGATCTCTACCTTAGTGAAGCCACTAAATTTCAAGCCACTCAGGCTAGAAACCAATTTATGGATGTTCCCCATCACTTTAATCTTAGATTTTTTGATATATTTAGCAACCTCCTCAGAGAGCTCTAGACCAAGTACACCAAAATGAAACACTTCAATGAAAACCGATTCAAGATGGGTCTACCAGATGTGAATAAAGGTCAATGGAAAATGATCATCAATGGGCAAAGAGAGATTACTCCATCAATGATTGTTGGATTGCCCTCTGAACTACATTCCAGTCTGATAGGTGCAATTTCCTCTACGAAATCTTTTGCCCAAGTTGTGTTCAATAGACAAATTAGAATTGCTGCCAGATTCAGAATGAAGTACCATATCAACCTGTCATTCCATAGGTTTGCCCTCATGCAGGCTGCAAAGAACTCTCAGCATATGATTGATTTCCAGAATTGCTTTGCCGAGTCTGAGAGGTTTACTGAAGATCAGTGGGCAATAGGTTACCCAGAAAATCATACAGATTGCCAGAAACTCAAACTATCAATTCCTGAATATCTCTACAAAGATTATGAGACACGTTTGAAGTCTGTCTCACACAAATGAATGCAGAGGTATCTAGTGTACTACCAAGTAAAAGAAGCTGCTTACTCCCAAGGCCTGCACTGGAATATCACAGTCCATGAGTTCCTCCACCTTGCAGCCAGCAGGAAGTTTGTTCCTCTTAAGAGTACCCTGTGCCATGGTAACTACAATAGAAGAATTAGCTGGTTTCATCACAGGCACATTAAGTCTTATAGGAAAATCCCTTCTATAGGATCATCCTATAACATAGATATTTCCAAGTTTGAGAATTTCTTCCCTAGCAATGAGAAGAAGCCATGGGCTCTTCTTCAACCTTTCCTTGCTAGGATCCCTCCTTCCTTGTATCTTCCTAGTTCTTTGTCTGCTTCCTGAATGTACATTGTTCTTTATGAAAATCAATATACATATTTATTATGTACCATACTAACTCCGACTTCAGACTCTGACTCTAGAAAAGTCAAAGTGTCATTTCAATTGATGAACAATAATACTCTGACTTCTGAAAAGTCGAAGTCTAGCAGTACTCTGACTCCTAAAAAGTCAAGTCTGTCTGGACTCCGACTCCCTTAAAGTCGAAGAAAGATATCGATTGTTGAACCTCACTCCGACTCCTAGAAAGTCGAAGTTCTCTTACTCTGACTCCTGAAAAGTCGATGTCCTCTTTCTCCGACTCCTGAGAAGTCGAAGTCTTTGCATTTTACTCCAACTCCTTGAGAAGTCGAAGTCTATAATTGGTTGCACTCCGACTCCCCAGAAGTCGAAGTATGACCGATTAATGCTCTTATCACTCCGACTTTCCAAAACTCGAAGTTTATGATCAGTCTCACTGTGACTTCTATATAGTCGAAGTTTTTCATGCATCTCTTATCTTTGACTCCGACTTCAGAGAAGTCAAAGTATCCTATATCAACTCCTATGTACTTGATAATTATTTTTGTATGAATTTGTCATTTCTCAGAATCCATGAAATCTTAATCTTATGTATTTCAAAATGTTTGTTATCCATATGGGATCCTTTACAGAATGAATAACACTTACATATCTTACAGAATAATGCTCTTCTTTCTACCATCATTTAAATATTCTGTTAGGTAGGAAAAATTATAATCAAAATGATCACATAAATTATCCTTGATAAGGTCTAAAATAATTATACAAATTGGTCTCTCGCTTTTTGTCAAAAGTTCAATTCTTCTCCATTTGACTGTTGCTTTACAAATAATGCGATGGTAGGTATAAGCAGCATAGGGTGTTTGTCAGAGCGCACCTACCACTGTCAGAACCTCCCCTTACCTTCAGGATGCAACTGTCTGTCTGTATGTTCTTTATTACACTGAACATCTGTCCATCTGAGGTTCTTTATACTTTACATATATTCCCACCTCACCTACCTCCGAAAGTATAGAGGTACCTTTTTTTGTCTTGTCCTTTCTTGCAGAACATTTATGAACCATGACTTAGCATTCAGTCTTGAGCATGGAGCTTATAGAACATTAATGAAGACTGTCTTTCGAGCCATGAAGCTACCAACATAGCCTAAAGACATTGGAACTCCAAAAGATGAAGGACTGATGAATATAATAGAAGTCTCAAGGGTCTACATCCAAAGGATCAACAACTATTCTTCAAATGGCTAGTTTTCTAACGATCAATTTCATACGGAAAGTTAAGGCCTCTAAAGTTCATATATAGAAGCTGGAGTTTTTGAACAAGACACAGAAAAAATACACTTAGACAAATCCAATAACGCTCACAACTCCCATCTTTTTTTGCAAGCAAAAGTCTTCAGAAGCCTTCTACTGAAGTGAAAAGAAAGAGAGCTGCTTCTTCAGTCCACGACCTTCAAGCTCTCTAGTTCTTCATGCTGACCAGGTTGCAAGCCGAGAGGGGGGGTGAATGGATTATTAAAATTTCTTTTAAGAAGATTCCTATTAATAAAAATTCTTTGACAGAAGACACTAAATTTGATGGTTAGAGTTAGTACGTAAATGAAGACACAATAAGATCAAACACAAGAACAATTGAAATTTTATCCTGGTTCAAATCTCCTTTCACAAGGAGTCCTACGCCCAGTTCCCAAGCAAAGACTTGGGATTCCACTAACCAAGGGTACAGTCCCCCTTAAGGATGCTTACACATCCAGCCATAGCTGGCCTTCTTTTCACTACACAAAGATGCACTACACTACCTGATACAACAGGTCTTCCATCTTACCAAAGGGAACAACCACCCACTCCATAGTAGGTCTTCCATCTTACCAAAGGGATCACTGAAGAATGAGTAAAGGAGGATGGCCCCTAGTCCAAGCTTATAGCAAATGCTTGATCTGAGGTGGACATTGAGAGACAAAAGAATAGCACAGGAAGAAGGTCTCTCAGATCTAAACAAGCTCTAAAAAATCTAAAAGATAACGTTGTGGAGAGCTGAGAGCAAAGAGCTATTTTTTGAATCAAGGAGCGAGCTCTTCTTGCTTTTTCTGCAAGGTGTCAAGTATATCTTCATGCAGTCAACAGTCTTCTATTTATGTTCTCTTGAAACAATTAACCGTTGAAATATCTGTTGCCTCTCATCTTCAAGCACGTTAGATGTGTCTGGTCCAATGTAAGAATCAAGAAAACCTGCAGCCATTAAATGCTGGGATAGACACATACAAAGAGAAAGATTATCCAAATCACTTCTTACTTCTGTCAGAGTGACAGGTCTAACGTTGTAACGTGTGTGACCACTGGAAACCTGGACACAATAAATGCTGAAGCATAGACAACTTAACTATGTCTAAACTGTCAGTCAACGTCAGTAGCCATGCTTTAGGATGATATATCAAAGAGGAAATTCCATTCTATCATCCTATAAGGCTTTACTTTATGTGACATGAATATGGCAAACCAAAAGATATGTCGTGAAGAGATATTGTACCAAACACAATAAATGTTGAAGTACACAGGATATAACATGGTTCGCGGGAAGATTTGAACTACACAGTGATTTGAAAATATATTTGAATATCAAGAAGGATAGATTATATTTTCTACTATCTAGAATGATTATAATAATAATATACATCAACTGTCTAAAACATAATCGGTGTAAAAAGAAAGTCGATGTTTAGAGATAGTCTATGCAAAAAGGTAGTCGATGTCCAAACACAACTGATGTAGTCGTTGTGAGTGGAATCAATGTTAGAATTAAATCAATGTTGAGATATAACTATAATCTATGTGGAGATGTAATCCATGTTGACATGAAGTCTATGTGAACATAATCCATGTATAGATGTAGTTGATGTTGAAGCATAATCGATGTATAGAGTGAAGTCGAAGTTTTGTATGAAATCGTTGTTTAACTGAAGTCGATGTTCAAGTGAAATTGTTGTTGAACTGAAATCGATGTTTGACTGAAGTCGATTTTCAAATGAATTCGTTGTTGAACTGAAATCGATGTTTGACTAACATCGATGTTCAAATGAAGTCGTTGTTTTAAGTGGAGTCGATGTTCTTAGATGAAATCGATGTTGAACCAAAATCGTTGTTCAGGTAAAGTCGATGTTGAACCGAAATCGATGTTCAAGTAAAGTTGATGTTCTAATAAAATCGATGTTGAACTAAAATCGATGTTCAAGTGAAATTGATGTTCTAAATAAAGTCGATGTAGAACCAAAATTGATGTTCTAATATGAAGTAGATGTAGAACCGAAATCGATGTTCTAATGTGAAGTCGATGTAGACATAGAAAAATTATATGCAATTGACTTCAAATAACAATGAGTGTAGATGACTTACTGAGTTTGTTTTATTTGAGACCTGTTGACAAACTTTAGAAAACAATGTTAGTTAATAATCTCTAGAGTTTTTCTAATCAACGAAAATACATATAATGATTAACAAATTATATGGAGATGGACTGAACATCAATCTCCCCCTTTTTGGTGATGACAAAATATTAAAAACTATATATATGAAAAAACTAAAATAAATATGCTGGATAATTTCTAAAGTATGTATTTCAGAATGTTTTCTCCCACTTTTTGTCATTAAGCAAAAACAATAAGGAAGTAGTAGATAAAATGGGAAGAAAGAGACAAAGATAAATGGGAGCCAAGAGTGCAAATCTTATTAATTAGTGAGGGTTAGAAATATAAAAGGCAGGAGACAAAAGTGAAGTATGGCGAGTAATAATCTGCCAACCTTCGACTTCCTGCTCTTCAAAAAAGTTCTTAAAGACACCCCAGCTAATGTTATAGGAAGGCCCCATTTCTAGACTGAGTCTCTTGATGTGAAGCTGTCGCTAATCTTCAATAAACTGGGTGTATTCAGCAACACTAAGAGACAATCAATAGAATCCAGCAGTTCCAAAACTAGCATACTGAAGGAACTTGTCTATACAGAAGGGATAGTGCAGATTGTAAGCCTTCAATTCTTTCTTCAAAGCTTCAAAAATCTTGAATCTCTTAACCCAATCAGAGTAAGTATCTGAAACTAGGTTGACGAAGTTGAGATCCATGAACTACTGAGGAGACAAAGTGGGTTGATTTGATTTGATGAGAGAGGAATTCAGCTCATCCAACTGGAGAGCAACCGGATGATAAATTTTTCACCAGTCAGATGGGAAAAATCTTTCAGACTTTGCGAGCAAAGGAGCTAAAGCTGATGATTTAATGTATCCGTGTGATATTCTCTGAATAGAAAACGATGGAATGCTAAGGGGGCTCCTTTCTGAACAAAAATTCTAGCTTTTACTCTACAAAACCTCTCAAAAATGATTAGACCCACATCAGAGTCCATGAGTAGAAAGTGCAATTGAGGGAGAAGCTTGAATTCAGGCATCTTCATGGTGGCAAAGTTAACTTGAAGGGGTACATTAAGTGGGTGTTTAGTCCTAAGATCATAGACTGCAGACCGAAACTGACCAAGCTGAACTTCAGGAAGCCTATTAACATGGCAGTAGTCATTGTACATTTGAAACTTCTTGATTAGCTTGATTTCCTTCCGAATAAAGGGACCCCAAGAAGATGTATGCTGATTGTCAAACCACTCTGATAGGGTAAGAGTATGATCTGAAGGAGGGAATCTGCAATCCCTAGAAATCTCAAACTTTCTATAGAGGGCTTTATTGGACCTGGCCCATTGATCCTCAGTCATAGACACAGTTGAGGAAAGGATTGTAGATTGTTCAGGCTTGGGCACAAGGGAGATAGGAAGAATGAGAGTGAGATATTCTGAGAGATTTAAATAAGGGAGGCCAAAGACTGCAGCAACATTTTTTAATATATTAAAAATAGAGGGATTTTTTTTTGTGGACTACAGAGAGAGAGAGTACCACAGAGGAGGAAAGAGAGCTTGAGAGGATTGGGAAACAAGTTCTTTTTAGAGTTTTCTTTTCTTGGAGGCAGGACTGGGAGAGGGCTGAGAATCAGTCATGTGAATATGAGAAGATACAGAGATGACTGTTCTGATGATGGCCTCTTCAAATTCATATTTTATATGTGAAACAGTATGGTCAATGGTACTAGCACCCTTAGGAATGAGAGTGATGAAAGATGGTGGAGTAGGAGGGTGAAGAGAGGAGAAGGATGAAGTGGGAGGAGGTTGAGTAGATGGTCCAGCAGAGGAAGGACCAGAAGTTGATGGACCATAGGAAGAGGCGGGAGGTGTCTCAGAAGAGGGAGGAGGAATGGAGGATGAAGGAGTGGGTGAGGATGAGGGTTCAGCAAATAAAGGAGTAGGAGAAGAGATATGTTTAGGAAGGGGTTTCTTTGATGTTTCAGGAACAGGTGGGGCAGTAAAAGAGGCAATTGGGGAGGAAGGAGTTGGAGTCTGAAGGACTGGAGGATCAGAAGGCCCTGGTGGCACAGCAGCTTCCTTTTCATGCTCGTGAGGCCCTGATGGCCCAATCACTACTTCTCCTTGCACAAATGGCCCTGATGGCCCAGCTAAATCTTCTTCTACCTTAGATGGCCCTGATGGCCCTGTAGCTGATTCAACCGGCACTGACTGGTCTGGCTGTTCTAGTCGAGGAGGCCCGGATGGCCCTGCAACAGTATCAGGCAAAGGTTCATATGGAACAAGAGGGGCTTGAGCTGAGGAGGAAGCTATAGAAAAGTGCTCCTTCACAAACTTTGCAAGATCAGTTACCAAGCTCTTTAAGCTACCCAACTCACTACGCATATCATGGAGCTCAAATTTAACTTCACAAAAAGCTTTAGCTTGAGAGCTCTAACTTAGAAAGATGGAAGTCACATCTGCTTGAAGAGAACATAAAAGCTCTCCTTGAGCATTCAACCGAGCAACCACCAGGTCCAGATGAACACATAGCTTCTTCTTCCTGGATTTATTATGTGCCTTTCTAGTGAGCAATGGAATACTGCTGGCAACACCTTTTCCTTTTTCTCCAGGTCCAACAGCTGGTACATCATGCTCTACTGGAAAGTTGGTGTGCTGGTAAGCACTAACATCATCATACTCATCAGAGACATCTTCTACTAAGCCTTCTTGAAATTGGTCTTCATGGATAGCAGTAGGCTCCCCTTGAGTAGCAGGCTCCCCCTGAGCAGGAGCATCTGCCATAAGAATTTCTTCAGATTGGCCTAGTGCCATAGCATTTGGAATATCTTCTTCATGACCTCCTCCAACAGAAGCCTCTTCAACTGGAGCACTTAGTGAATCTTCAATATGAGTATCTACATGCTCCCCCTCAGTATGTGCAAACTCTTCTCCAACAAGGCTGATAGAGGACTCCTGAACAACAGGAGACTCAATGATGGGGGCAGGTGTAGACACTGCCGATGGACGACGTGTCGTCCACAAAGAGGGATAGATGAGGGTGGGGTGATCATGATCGCCAGACACGCGAGGGTGGCGAATGGAGGGATGCACGGTGAGGGGTGCTAGATGGAAGAGTGATCGGATGCGTACCTTTTGGAGCGGGGAGATTGCGCGGGGGATGATGTGGGTCCTCTCTTCCTCTCCGAGCACGGCTGACCGTAGTAGAGGGTGTTTCCGCGTTTAATTACCCTGACAAAAAAAAGAAGACAAATAAAAGAAGAGGGGATTAGCCAAATAATGTGTAGTATGCAATTCCCAAAAAAAAATTAAATAAAAGAATGAACGATAAGGGGGACGACTTACGTGATGGCTTTTAAACCCCTAAAATTGGTGTGTGTGTGTGTATGCATGCATATGTGTGTAAAAAGAAAAAGGAGGCCACGTGGGGCCTGGAGGAGATGAAAATATAAGAGCCACGTGGGGCCCGGAGGAGGTGGAGACAAGGGGAAAGAGAAAGGGGAGGGGGTGCTTCCCCAAATAACGGATGGTGCTTCGGCACCGCGGCGTGGCCAGTTTGACGGACGGAGGAAGGAGAGGAAAAAGCTTTCGCGTCGCTCCACTCCAATGCGCGTGGAGAAATATGAAAAGGACACCGTCGAGGCGGGAATCTGGCAGGTATGATAATTTGGCAAACAATAAAATGTAGTAGCCTATTAAACGCATTGAACTGATTAATGTCAATCTTGCCATCCTTAAGCTTGTACTCTGTTCCTATGATTCCGAGGCCCTTAGCATGTATGTCTACTACGTTGATTAAATTGTGCCCTACTTTAGAAATGCCAAACAACCACTCCAACAAGTCATGAGAAATGTGAATGGGTTTACCTTTGACAAGGGAGGTGAGAGACCTATCTTTTTCAAATTTGAGACAAGTATAGAACGCCTTGGCCAGATGCAGGTAACTGGGTTCAGAAACCGTACATACCCCCATCCATTTTATCCTCTGAAGGGCTTTAATCACACTGTTCATCCCGTGTTGCTCCAAATCATCCAAATCCACTGCCTTGTTCCCACAAATCTTGATCTTAATATTCTGGAATCGCTCAAGTTGATCTGCCGTGAGGAAGGAGGCACTGTAGCCACCCAAACGGCTAGAGCTCCAAGAAGCGGCCATGGAAAATTTCAAGAAAGGGTTCTAAGGGATCGTGGAAGGAAGAGGAACAAAACCCCTCAAGAAATTTGAGTGGGAAGAATCAAATCCTTCGAGAGTGGGGAAGAAGGATTCTGGAGTCGATGGAGGGTTTTGCAGACTTGAGAGTCAAAGGGGTGCGAAGAGAGAGAGAGAAAATCGGTAAGGGATGAGTTGCCTCAGCAACAGAGATAAATAAAATGACTTTCGAAAAGGCGGAGCATTTATTGCACAAAACGACAAAATAAGGGATGACGATGGTGCAAAAACGAATAGATTTATTAAATAACGATGGGAGAGTTAAAACTTGTTCTAAAAAGATTATTTTTATTACAGTTATACATAAATAAATCTGTTACACATTGCACATGCTTAGTTCCCTTCTCAGAAAAGTAAATCTCTCTTCAGGTAAGACTTTTGTAAAGATATCTGCTAACTGATTTTGTGTATCTACAAATGAAATATGAATATTACCATTTGCTACATGATCTCAAATGAAATGATATCTAACCTCAATATGCTTTGTCCTCGAGTGCTACACAGGATTTTTAGTGAGATTTATAGCACTTATGTTGTCACATAGCAATGGAATAGTCTTGATGTGTAGTCCATAATCTTCAAGCTGTTGTTTGATCCAAAGGAGTTGAGTGCAATAGCTCCCAACGGCTACATATTCAGCTTCAGCTGTTGATAGAGCTACTGAGTTTTGTTTCTTTGAAAACCATGAAATCAAGCATCCTGCAAGAAATTGACAACAACCACTAGTGCTTTTTCTATCCACTTTGCATCCAGCATAGTCAGCATCTAAGTATCCAATTAAATATGTTTCACAGGTTTTAGGATACCACAGACCTAAGTTATAAGTATTAGGTAGATATCTAAAGATTCTTTTTACTAGGATTAGATGAGATTCTTTAGGATCAGATTGTTATCTTGCACACATGCATACAATGAATACAATATCAGGTCTACTTGTGGTTAAATAGAGTAATGAACCAATCATACCACTATAGAGTTTCTGATCTACCTTCTTACCTTTTGGATAACTATCCAACCTGGTTTATGTGCTCATGGGAGTAGACAATGGTTTGGCATTCTCAAACGTAAACTTCTTCAACAGTTCCTTCGTGTATTTGATTTAACTGATGTGAGTTCCTTCATTGCTTTGCTTGATTTGAAGTCCAAGGAAGTAGTTGAGTTCTCCCATCATGCTCATTTCAAATTCTCCCTGCATTAGCTTTTCAAAATACTTGCATAGAGATTCATCAGTAGATCCGAAGATAATGTCATCTGCATAGATTTGTACAATTAATATGTTTTGAGCGTTAGATTTAATAAATATAGTACTATCTACTTGTCATCTGATAAAACCATGGTTTAATAAAAATACACTAAATCTTTCATACTAAGCTCTAGGTGCTTGTTTTAAACCATATAATACTTTATGTAATTTAAAAATATGATTAGGAAAATCTGAATCATCAAAACCAGGAGGTTGTTCTACATAGACTTCCTCCTTTATAGCACCATTCAAAAGAGCTAATTTTACATCCATTTGAAAAAGTTTTAAATCTAATGTAAATGCGTAAACAAGCAAAATTTAAATAGCCTCAAGTCGAGCAATTGGTGCATAGGTTTCATCGAAATCTATGCCTTCCTCTTGGGAATAGCCTTGAGCAACCAGTCTAGTCTTATTTCTAGTGATAACACCAGTTTCATCCAATTTGTTTCGGAACACCCATTTGGTGCCGATCACAGGATGATCTGATGGTCTAGGAACAAGGGACCAGGCCTGATTTCTCTTGAACTGATTCAGTTCATCTTGCATGGCTAAAATCTAGGATTCATTAGTTAGTGCTTCACTAACTGTCGTCGGCTCTATTTGAGAAACAAATGCTAGGTAATCATAAGGAATAACATTACTTCTAGTTTTTACCCCAACAGATGGATTTCTAATGATATTATCTTTTGAGTGATCCTTTTTACATCTCTATTCCATTGGAAGATCGTTATGAATGATATCTTTTGGTCGCAGTTCTTCCAGGGGTGGATCTTCATCATCTTTGATGGTTGCTTCCTTTAGTTTATTGGAAAGACTTTCTGCATCTTCATCATCACTAATAATTTCTTTTCTCAAGGAAGGGTTAGATTCATCAAAAATAACATGTACAGTTTGCTCAATTAATAAAATTATCTTATTAAAAACTCTATACCCATTGGGTTTAGAAGTGTAACCCATAAAAATTTCTTCATCTGATTTGGGATTCAACTTACCAATATCTGTCTTACCATTGTTGTGAATGAAGCATAGGCATCCAAATGTTCTGAGATGGCTGATCTTGGGCTTCTTTTGCTTGTATAGTTCGTATGCTGTCTTCTTCAGAATGGGCTTGATCATGGCTCTATTTATTATGTAGCAAGCTATATTGATTGCTTCTGCCCAGAAATATCTTGGACGATTATATTTAGATAACATTGTTCTTGCCATATCCAGAAGTGTACTATTCTTCCTCTCAGCTATTCCATTTTGTTGTGGTGTTCTAGCTGCCGAGAAGTTGTGTTCTATGCCTAGACCATCACATAATTCTGCAAACCTGTCATTCTGAAATTCTCCTCCATGATCTGATCAAATACTTATGATGTTGAATTTCTTATATTTCTTAACTAACTTGCTGAACTTCACAAAGCTATCAAAGGTGTCATCTTTGTGCTCAAGAAATGATACCTAAGTGTATCTAGAATAGTCATCAACAATAACAAATCCGAAATTCTTCCCTCCCAAACTTGTAGTTCTCATTGGTCCACACAGGTCAATATGAAGCAGTTCTAGTGGTTTGGAGGTAGTTACAATTGTCTTGGATTTGAAATAGGATTTCGCATGCTTTCCTTTTGCATATGGTTTATAGATGATATCCAATCTTGAATTCGTCTTTGGTAGACCTTCCACTAGATCATATTTGATGAGTTTTCTGATTCCATCCAAGCTGGCATGACCTAGTCTTCTGTGCCATAGTTCAACATTTTGCTCTTTGCTGGCTGCCAAACAGATGTCTTGACTCTTCAAATCTTCTAGATGTAACACATACATATTTTTCTCTCTATAGGCTTCAAAAGTTATTGTTCCATCTTTGATGATTAGGCATTTAGATTCCTAAAATTTGATCTGATGACCCTTATCGCATAGCTGATTGATGCTGATTAAGTTATGCTTGAGTCCAATTGATCCACAACCAATGACTGATTCTTTACCATTGTCTCCATAAGTTACTGTTCCTTCTTCATTTTTGATAGATGCGAATAGCCTTTTGTTGCCTGTCATATGCCTTGAGAACCCGCCGTCTAGGTACCACTTCGATGCTATAAGACTTCCCTGCAATAAATCACTAAAGTTTAGGTACCCAAGTTCTTTTGGGTCCTGGTTGGTTAGCTTCTTCAGAGTTTCTTTTCGAAATCCATTTTAGATGTTTGGTTGTACAGGTAATTTTTGTATCACCTAATTTGTTAAAATGAATGCAATAAGAAATGTTAATTATTATTTTATTTGGCTTATTATTTTTATTTGATTTTTTTATAATTAGGATTTAGTTCAGCTATAAATTTTGGCATTGGATATACTTTGGGATAAACAACTATTTCTTCATTATCTAGTGGAGTATACCCGATTCCATACTTTTTCTTACCTGATCTTCTTGCTCCTTTTAGTATTCAAGAAAATCTTCCATTTGTTAATTTTTCAATTGTGGCAGTCAAATATTCGTTACCTTTTGTTAATACATTAATTTCACTTTTAAATTTACTAATGGTTTCCTGACTTTCTAGACTTTATATATTTTCATTTTTAATTTTTACATCTTCACATAGCAACTGATTTCTCTTTTTTAGTTATGAAATTTGTTTTTCCAATTGTTTAGTTTCTGATTTGGAATATGAGTTTGTTATTTCGAGGCATACATAATTTTTCTTGACTGATTTTAATTGTTTACAAACGTCTTTATAGTTACTGTATAGCTCATTGAATGCATCTTCTAAACTATCAGAATCTGATTCATTACACGAAGTAAAAGACGAATCTGAAGTTACCTAATCGTCGATATTGGCCATAAACGCCAAGTTGGCCTTTTCTTCACTACACGAAGAGGCACTACACCACCTGATACAACAGGTCTTCCTTCATACCAAAGGTAACAACCACCTAATCCACCATAGATCCTCTCTTCACAGATGAAGAGGATCACTCAAGAATGAGTAAAGAAGGATGGCCCCTAGACCAAGCTTATAGAAAATGCTTGATCTGAGGCGGACACTGAGAGACAAAAGAATAGCACAAGAAGAAGGTCTCTCAGATCTAAACAAGCTCTCAAAAATCTAAAAGATAGCGCTATGGAGAGCTGGGAGCAAAGAGCTATTTTTTGAATGAAGAAGCGAGCTCTTCTTGCTTTTTCTTCAAGGTGTCAAGTATATCTTCATGGAGTCAACAATCTTCTATTTATCTTCTCTTGAGAGAATTAACTGTTGAAGTATCTGCTGTCTCTCATCTTCAAGCACGTTAGATGTGTCTGGTCTGATGTAAGAATCAAGAAAACCTACATCCATTAAATGCTAGGATAGACACATACAAAGAGGAAGATTATCTGAATCTCTTCTTGCTTCTGTCAGAGTGACAGGTCCAACGTTGTAACATGTGTGACCACCGGAAACCTGCACACAATAAATTCTAAAGCATAGACAACTTAACTGTGTCTAAACTGTCAGTCAACATCAGTAGCCATGCTTTAGGATGATATATCAAAGAGGAAATTCCATTTTGTCATCCTATAAGGCTTTACTTTATGTGACATGAATATGGTAAACCAAAAGATATGTCGTGAAGAGATATTGTACCAAACACAATATATGTTTTAGTACATAGGATATAACATGGTTCGCGGGAAGATTTGAAATACACAATGATTTCAAAATATATTTGAATATCACGAAGGATAGATTATATTCATGACTATCTGGAATGATTATAATAATAATATCCATCAACTGTCTAAAACATAATCGTTGTAAAAAGAAAGTCGATGTTTAGAGACAGTCTATGCAAAGAGGTAGTCGATGTCCAAACACAACTGATGTAGTCGTTGTAAGTGGAATCGATGTTAGAATGAAATCGATGTTGAGATATAACCAAAATCTATGTGGAGATGTAATCCATGTTGACATGAGGTCGATGTGAACATAATCCATGTATATATGTAGTTGATGTTGAAGAATAATCGATGTATAGAGTGAAGTCGATGTTCTGTATGATATCGTTATTTAACTGAAGTCGATGTTCAAGTGAAATCGTTGTTGAACTGAAATCGATGTTTGACTGAAGTCGATGTTCAAATGAAATCATTGTTGAACTGAAATTGATGTTTGACTAAAGTCGATGTTCAAATGAAGTCGTCGTTTTCAAGTGCAGTCGATGTTGAACCGAAATCGTTGTTTAGGTAAAGTCGATGTTGAACCGAAATCGATGTTCAAGTAAAGTCGGTGTTTTAATAAAATCGATGTTGAACTGAAATCGATGTTCAAGTGAATTTGATGTTCTAAATTAAGTCGATGTTCTAATATGAAGTCAATGTTCTAATATGAAGTCGATGTTGAACCAAAATCAATGTTCTAATATGAAGTCGATGTAGAACCGAAATAGATGTTCTAATGTGAATTCAATGTAGACTTAGACAAATTATATGCAATTGACTTCAAATAACAATGAGTGTAGATGACTTATTGAGTTTGTTTTATTTGAGACCTGTTGACAAACTTTAGAAAACAATGTTAGTCAATAACTTCTGGTGTTTTGTTAATCACCAAAAATACATATGGTAATTAACAAATTATATGGAGATGGACTGAACATCACTTCTTAGAAGTCTTTTTCTGTTGGGTGGCATCTTGTGACTGTAGATCTTTCTCAGTCCACCCACTTAGATTCAAAAAGTGTTAGAGCTTCAATTCTGATTTGTATTCCTTTCTGTTTTTCTGTGTCTGCTCATTTTTATGTGTAGGCACTCAAGTGTTTTTTCCTTAATTCTGTGATCAGATAACCCGCAGAGGGTTTGTTCCCTGCTGTGCCCTTCTTGTGAAGGGAAGACCTACTGGTGTAGGTAGTCTTTGTATCCCTTTGAAGGGAAGACTTGCTTGGGAGCAAGTGGGATTGTAATACCTCTCAGGTTGAGAGATGGCCAAGTTCTCTTGGTGGTTTAGTGAAATCCCAAGAGGTTGCTTGAGGACTAGACGTAGGCCTTCCATGTGGGAAGGGCCGAACCAGGATAAAATCTCTTGTACATTTGTGTGATTGTTTTTGCCAAGTTTTCACTTGTTTCACACACACTACACTAAATACTAACAACTCTATTTAGTGTTGTTTAATTTCAGAATTTTTTTTAAGCACAAGAAGTCCTATTCACCCCCCCTCTAGGACATCATTAGTGCCATCTCGATCCAACAATATTGACTTTTAATGCTTAGGTCAGCTGGTATAAGAAAATATGAACTTTCAATTGACGAGCAGAACTGATATTGGCTTCTAATGCCTAAGTCAACTATGTCGATCACTATAAACAAAGGATAAACGAAGAAACTTACTTTAAACTTCTTCATCATCAGTACATCTACCATAGGTTAGAATATCTTTGGATCTTAATTCTTACTCTTACATTTAAGTTTATATATATATATATATATATATATGATCATTGAATCACGGACTATATCTCATCAAGATCCCTGTTATTTTAAGTAAATTAGAATTGGTCTATTAAATTTGATTCATCTTTAAAATCAGTCGGTTGAATTTGATTCATCTTTAAAATCTTATCATTTCATGATCTCTCTCGCACACACACACACTATATATATGTGAGAGAGTTATATATATATATATATGTGTGTGTGAGAGTGTGTGTGTGTGTGTGATTAGTTGATCAGTTTGGTCCATGGGTATATTCTTTCAAAGATATAAATTTACTCTGCTCTCAAATACTAATTGTTAGATTTAAGTTTGATAAAGATCAACTGACAGTTGAATTATTATTATGACCTACGCGATCCATATATATCTACTCATATTGTAAGATTAATTTGATCATCGTTCAATAATAAAAAAATAAGATTTTAATACATATTTACTTATAAGAATAATTTATTATATATAATTATTAAATTAAATATTTATGTAAATTAACTCACTAATCTAGAAACATAGAAATATATATAAACACATATTTATATATGTTCATTAAATTTGTGTATATTTATATTTATAAGTTATAGTGACATATATATATATATATATATATATATTTGAGATTACAAGTATATATATCTAGCACAAATATACATATATAATACAAATATAAAAACATAACTATATATCAATCACTAAACTAAAGTAAGTTATTATTAAAAAATTTATATGTTCTATATATTTCTTATTTGTAGTTTTATTTTATTTTAATAAATAAATAAAATTAAATTTTTATATTTGTCAGCGCCTTGCTGTAGTTATATCACTGTTGACTAATACTGTTAGTGGCTCTTTTTAGCCGCAAACATTTAATGTATATCAGCGGTTCTAGAACCGCAGATATAACATCTATATGTCAGCGACTAATATAGCCGCGGAAGATTATACGTCCGTGATCGTACGTAGCCGAGGCCTTAACGTCACATTTGTCTGCGGTTATGTTTTATCTGCTGACGTATGCTAAACTTTTGTTCTTTTGTTTAGTGATCTAGGAAGGATCACTGGAAGGTACCTGAGCCTGCTTGACGTCTATCGTATCTTGCACAAGAGGTGGCATCTTGCCGATGGATAACCTTCATTTAGGTATTAACATGTTGGGTTTCAGTTAGTAATCAAGACCCTACTCAATTCGATGACCCTTACATGATTGTGTAAATACACTTAATCATGCACATTATGATTATAATATATATACATGGCAGTTATCTGATCCCACAAATTATATTCCCCTAAGAACAGTCTGCACGGTTTCCTTTTCTTGTGTCCATGAGATCAAATTAACTAAGATGGATGCACATCACATACCGCGGAGGTAGCACATAATCATATGCCCTTTCGCACAGCTGTACTATGCTTCTTTCCGGAGACTATTCATTACCTTATGGAAACTCTTGTGAGATTCTTACATGTATCAGGTTAGCTGTCTCGTAGTCTAGATATATATCGTCATGCATGTGCCACTGACCTTAGAACCTGACAAATAGCACTGTTGGAGGGAAGTGTAGATTGTCCGTTGCACTAATGTAGCTTGGTCCAGCTGGGGGTGTGTGTGTGTGTATTATTTAATACTTAATTAATAGTAATTTAGTTTAACAAAAGGTAAGCCTCAAACATAGATATATAGCTGTGACCTTATAAAAATGAAAACTTTTAGTTAGACGCATACACATTCACAATAAGGTGTCAGTTCTTGTTACAAAACAGCAAGCATCCTAATAATCAAACTCAATATTGGAGGCCATGTAGTGGTTTTTTTTTTTTCCAAAAGCCCAAGAGGGCCGATTTATTATATATATAAGAAATAACTCTGAAATCAGAGCATAAAACCGACTACAAGACCCAAGAAAGATAAGAGATAACTAGAACTCCATAGAAGATCTATCCCAGGAGTGAGTACGACGAAGGACTGCACGGGGTCGTAGCCCTGGTCTTCGAGAACAACGCTCCATGTTATCTTCCTCTGAATCCAATCCATATGCCTCTGAGTCAAACTTAAATCCCGGCATAAAAATATTCTCTTCTCTGACAAGTTCGGCCACAGAAGTAAATTTTGCCCTTCAATCTTTGATATTATCTTGCAGAGATAGATCTGGTGCATTAGTCACCTCTAATTGCCGCACCGGACTAGGTGAACGATCTCGAACAATCGGTAAAGAAATCCTAACCCCTCCTTTGCGAGAAGGACGTGAAATAGTTTTCCGACGTCCAGAAGAAGAGCTGCTAGAAAGTGTGTTGGAGCACTCACCCTGATTCGTCTTCTCCAGAATAATTGGGGACTTAGGAGACTGGCGCACTAATTGTGCGAAGGACAAGGGGGTAGCTACCATATCCTGCCCCGTTTGCACCTGAGTAGAAGCTGGAAAATCCGTCTCGCTGGATGTTTTTAAGTCACTGGCACTGGGTAATTCTCCCGTATGATGTTGTAATGGAATAGGCTCCTTAGAAGCTTGGACAATATCCACGATAGGCTCCACTCAATCCAGTGCCGCATGGATAAATGGGCCCCCTTCATCCACCGAAGGGACCAATGGGTCCAGTAGACCCGGCAAAGCTTCTTCAAGGCGTAAGGCGGCAGGTTTAGAAAAATGGAAGTCTTCCGGGGAACACAAGGATTGCATGCCATTACCATGGCAAGTTCCATCTGGTGATCGCGATTCCCTTCCTTGGGACTAGATCGCGCCAAGAGAGGAACTGTTTCCCTCTGGGCTCTCTCCGAAAAAATCAGAGTTTCCCTGATTCGGAGCGCAAATTGGCAAGTCGCTGGGAGGGGAAGGCACCACTGCAGGGCAGCTGGCAGGCGCTGCCGCGGTGGAAGGCGCCGCCGCGATCGCCACCGCATTGCTTGCGTCGCCCAACACATCTCTTGCAGACGAAAAATCACCCTTATTCGCCAAACTACCGGATTCTGATTTTTTCTTCGGCGTCCACCTTTGGCGATTTGATAGAACCTACTCAAGTGCTGGTGCTTTCTCGGAGAGATCGTCTTTGGAAGCAGGCATTCGAGAGCGATTGCAGTTGGAGACAACATGACCCATCAAGCAGCAATAGGTGCAGTATTCTGGCACACGTTAGTAAACAAATTTTTGCCAAAAACTAGTAGACCCCATTCCTATCCAAATCCTGGAGGGCTTATCCTTCAGAAGATCGAGTTCAACGCACACATAAGTCGTCGTAGCATTTGTAAGTTGAGACGTACAAAGTGCCACCTGTAAAACCCGCCCAATATTTCCTGCAACAGAGCGAACACACGATTCATGAAACAAATTTGGTTTCAAGGCAGGGAATTCTACCTAGACCGGCACGATTGGGGGCTCCTTCCCACATTCAAAGTCGATTGTCCACTTAATAAAAAATGAATAGAAAACCCTTCACAAGAAGCTGTTCCCGCAGCCAGAGGCGCAAGTAATCATCCTCAGAAGTACATCGGAGCATAAGATACCGATTATCCAAGGCTGCAATGATGAAATCGCGGCCAAGACTAAGTCGTTGCTGAAGCAGCTACTTGATTTCTTGAAAAGGAGGACGTCCATGTGGAGTTTTAGCTACTATAGAAAACTGAAGAGGCTTGAGAGTAGCAGCAATCTCTTCCGAAGAGAAGAAAACCGCCGGTTCTCCAAGATCTGTGAAAGCCGGTTGATGAACGACGATGGAGACCGGTGCAAACAAAGGTGCATCTGCAAGAGCTCGAGCATAGCTTTTTGATGGCAGAGATGATGGATGGTTCGGGGGAGGAAGGAGAGGCCGAGGAGGGGGGCGTCCTTGGGAGACCATGGCCGCAGCCACTAAAAACCCAGAGCCTCTCTCTCTAGAAAACTAGAGAGAGAAAGCCCAAGATAACATCGTGCAGCCCGAGGCCATGTAGTGGGTTAATTTGATCGATCTTCCAATTAAGAGATACCTAGGAGAATGCCACGTCTAACTCCTCATGATCACTGAAGCCGTCGGATCTTAATTAGGCTCCCAACAACAAATTCTAGCTAAGCGAAGTGACCTATTGTTGGAACAAGTTAGTCCAGCGGAGGCATACAGCCCCTGTTGGATAATAATTGATCACGTGGGAAAACATATGTAATTAAATGTAGCAACTCAATTTATTAAGAAATAAATTAAACTTTCAAATGAATAAATGAATTAAAATAAAGTTCGATATTAATGGGCTTAAATAATAGTCCATATTAAAATTATTAGACCAAAAATTAGCATAGAATAAACGGGTTAAAATAAACTTCAACAAGTAAAACTATAGTAATGGGCCTAATTAGGGGTCCATAAAAGAATTATTGGCCCAAAATAGGAGTTAGAATAAGAGAATAATAGGAAATTATTATTTAATTCGTAATGTCCATTATCCCCTTACTTAAATAAAGATCATAATTATCTAAACTAGTGTCTTATCACTACCCTAACAAGTTAATCACATTTTCTCAAGTCTATCTCAACCAAATTAGAGTTCGGAAGGCTTAAGAGATGAAGATTAACATGAAAACTCCGAATTTCTGAGAGTTAGAGTTGTATTAGAAAATAGGAAGACAATTCCTATAAATACGCCCAAAATCCCCTCATGGCCAACCCTATAGCCATCTGGAGTTTCTCTTGGACGTGAAGGGAAGGTCAAAGGAGGAGGATCTCGTGGGTAGAAGGTTCTCTAGGCATTCTATAAGAAGTTCTTCACGTTCTAGCCCTAAAATCTCAAATTCGTACAAATGTATTCTCTCAAGAAAAATCTAATTAAATCTCTCCATAGGTATTTTTTCTTGTCACAAACATATGATACATACATTTTCCCTAATTTTCATCACGCTATTCAAGAGTATTTTGATCTCAAAGTGCATGAACATGCATGTATCCGACCCTCTATTCTTCCTCTCAAAACATGTGCAATCAATGTCTACCTATCTATTTCATGATTTTTGCGTGTTTATAAGTATGTTTTCTTTGTTTTAAAACAGCTTTGGCAATTTTTCATGCACTATACTTCAAGATTTAAGCATTTTTTGACCCTATGTCGTGAACGGGCTTTCTGTGTGTAAACGTAGTAGCCCTAGTGACTGCGTCCAGAACGCGGCGACACAATACACCGCGTTCTGAATGCGGCACACTACCCTATTATGTTCACTTAAGCATAGCGTGTCGCATCCCTATATTGCATTATTAACACGACGTTCCACCCCGTTGCGTTCTGACTGTCTGTCCAGAACCCTATTTTGAATCGTGAATTGTGCACTTAAACTTGGAAACTTGGCTTTTAATAGCTATTTGATCCATCTAAAGTTGTCCTACGATAAATCAACATAATAATGAAGTTCATGCAATTAAGTATAATGATTTCTTAATCTCTTCATGATGTCCTTGATTTTACCTTATGTTATCTCATATAACCATCCATTAAACCTTAACTTGGGTCATTAAATTGGTTGAACATGAAGAATATAAAATATTAAGAATTTATATACACGATGTGTACTTATTTCTATCGTTGTTTTGGAGCACCATTAGCATCGTTCCGCTATTGTAGAAGATCTCTAGAATGTCGAGCAATTGTTTCAAGTTCTTCTTGATGATGTTAGAACCCCCTCTCGAGTAATCCTCTTGCTGGACTAGAACCCCTTCACTAATGCCTCCGTAAGTCTCTGTGGGTCTTGAATTCCTCTAGGATGCCGAACTGGTTATAGCATCAACACCGGAACACTTTTAGGGACCATGCTGGACTTGTACGATATGATCCAACCAGCCACCATATTTTCTCTATTAACGCGCCATCTATCCTTAACGCGTTCTTAACGCGATAGACAGGAGGACCGCATCTTTACTGTTAATCTGCTAGACCCTTTGACCACGTTCTTGTCACATCCAGGAGGCAGGCCCCATTCTCTACCAAGCTGCCAGAACCAGAGTGCTCTGTCTGCAGTGGTTACTATCAAGACTTTTATGTGTTGTTTCTCTTGCATACCCAATATTTTTCTAGATAGTGCAGAAACACGCATCTAGTCATTTCTCTCTCATCTATTCTCTTTCTCTCATGATAGACTCATCTATTCATCTACACTTCTCGTCTTTTTCTTGGTACTTTATATGGTAATTAACTGATTGTTTAGATAATACATATAATTAATGCTAGCAATATAAACGGACCGGTCTGGTCCAAGGAGGTGCACCCAAAAGTGTTATTTACTCGTGGAAGTTTATTGACGAGGGTGTTTAGCATTACACTCAAGTGCTATACTATCTCGATTAATCTATGACAATCAATTCGTGCTATTTACAAAAATGTGCTATTACAATGATTGTGCTATTTACCCCGGTGGGTATCTACTCTTAATATGCCCAGTTCACTCTCTTGCTATACATGTTCCTAGTCATTGCTCTATACTTAGACATTTTGCTCATTATTACTTGTTATCGCCATGCTATTGTTGTATATCATGACTCGACATGCATATTGTTATCTCCATGCTATTGCTCAATATCATGACTCGACATGCATCTTGTTGTTACTCTACCTATTAACATGTTAATTACTTAAAGCATTACATGATTCATGAGATATAAGTCCTACTGAGCGTTATCATTCATCAAGTGTTATTTATTATTTTTCAGGTAAGCTAACTAATGTTACACACAACAATGGAGATGAACAAGAGTGATGAGCGACTTGACGTCATCTTAGTAGAGTTGTCATAACGGCATAGTATAGTAGAGTCTATTTAGTTGCTTTTAGTTTCTTTCCAATGTAATAGTGTCATAATGGGCACTATGTAATAGCTCCAAATTAGTGGTTGGACTTAGTGATTTGATTATCAATGAAATGTAGAGTTTGTATTATTCCAACTGTAGTCTTTAGTTGCTCTGACTTACACGATTGCTCGATATTTTATATATTATGTGTATCTATTCACGTTCCTGATTTATTCCACTACTAAATTGGGGGTGTGGAATTAATTGTTTCTAAATTGGCTATCTTATAAATAAACCATTTAATTAAGGTGAACTAATTATTGAGGTTAAAGTTATTAGATTTTAAGCATTAAACTTGGTATGGGTTAATTATGTGTAAAGACAAACTTTCGTAATTCTTATTTTATGATGGGCAAAATTATAAATTATATGAGAAATATAATTGATTGCCTCAAGTATGGTCCATTGCGAAAAACGATCATTTCTCCTTCGCGTGAACGACTGAGGATGAGCCCGACAGTGACACAAGCCAAAAATATAGAATTATAGCCTACACACATGCGTAGTGAGAGATCTTTGTAGGTAGCCAATCCATATTTCACTACACCTAAAACTCTCATGTCTTTTTATAGAGACCACACCTGAGACTCTAGTGGTAAACCTTGGGGTTGATACACAAAATGAGAATCTCGAGGAAAGAGATACTCGAGGACATCCTGAGACACCGCTACCCCTCTCCCTTCTTCTTCGACCTCTTCTCCTCTCTCTCTCTCTCTCTCTCTCTCTCTCTCTCTCTCTCTCTCTCTCTCTCTCTCTCTCTCTCTCTCTCTCTCTCTCTCTCTCTCTCCAGTGTGTGTGGGGACTGCCTTGCTTCTTGTCACCTTATGTCTATTCCAAGCTTGCATTCACTACAGGAAAATCAGGCTTTACTTACGTTCACACACCGTAAGTAGAGAACCAAAAATCGTAAGCATAGCCTTCGCTTACGGTGTTATCCTACGATAGGGTTTCATCAGCTAAGGTCCGACGGCAAAGGACTATGGCTACGGTGTTTTAAACACCGTAAGTCTAGAACTTTACTCACGGTGTTTGTAGCCGTAAGTAACACCATAAGGATATCCTCTTTCCCCTATGGCTATGTAAACCATAGTCATATTATTTGTAAGAATAGACTCAGTTACGGCTGCGTAGATCCCTATGGCTATGTAAACCATAAGCATGTTTCCCTACGGCCACGTACACCATAAGCATCTTTTTTTCAGAAAAAAAAATAGTAATGTATTCAAATGGATCCACATTCACCAACATTTAGAGATCCACATCACATACATTTGGATCCACATTCACATACTGGTGGGATACACATTACATATAATTGGATCCACATTCACAAACATTTGGATCAACACATACACATCCACATTTAGATCCACACATTCACATTTGGATCCATACATTCACAAACATTTGGATCAACACATACACATCCACATTTAGATACACACATTCAACACTTTCACATAACATTCAGATCCATATTCACATTGACATCCACACACACATTCACACCCACTCATTCACAATACACAACACATTATAAATATAAAACACATTAAAGTTTAACAAACAATAATGTTGGTGAAAGTAAATCAGTACATCAAACATCAAATGCATCAAATTGTTCACATTCACATACTGGTGCTAAAGATCTGTTCAGAAGAGGAAGTTAATTGTTAGTAAATCAAATTGTTCACATGTGATGGGAGGAGATTTGTGATTTGTCCAAATCAGCTTGCTTTCTCCTTGGACTAAGACAGGTTGCAGCAGACGAACTGCAAGAGCAACACTAAATGAGGTAAGAAAATTGAATTAAGGGACATTAAGAAACAATATGCGTTTTGTGGTCAATAAGTATTGTGTGAGGATATGTATAACAAAAGAAATAATATGCATAATAAAAAATGGGCCAAAGAAGATAATTTATCAACATTAAATTGATCTCAAGATCTGCTCAGTTGTGAAGAGGTGATTGATTAGCAAGCTTCCCCTGGACTTCCTTTTCCTGCTGATTTGGTTAGGAGGATATTTCATCTATCATGATTCCTTGAGCTAGTGGACCTTGTTCAGAGATGTAATCATGTATCTCCATATCAACTTGCTGCTTCAAATTTTGTTCAAATTCCTACTCAAAGTTTTCTTTATTTGATTTTCGATCTCCATCACTGGATGCCTTATGGACTGAGATGTAACCATCGATGTCCATCACTAAATTTCTGTCTAACATCTTGAAGTTCTTGAGTTACCGACAATGAGACAGGACTAGAAGTAGATGTCTCCCCCTTAGAAGATGGAGAGGGTGTGCTAGAAATGTCTCTGCTCACCCCCTTAGATGAGGAGGATGAACTAGTTAAGTCTCCACTCTCCCCCTCAGATGATGAGGAGGTTCCTTTTGCTTTTTCACTACTGGTCTCGATAACTATTCTTCTTCTTTTGGATCCAAAAGCGGGAGTTGATCTATGTCTTTTTCTACCCCATCTTATATAGTCATATTTAAATCTACTTCTACTTAGACTATCACAGGCATGGCTCATTTCTTTCCCCAACTACGTTGACCTTGTGCTTCCTTAAATGAGTGTCATCAGATTTCCATATGGCCAGCCATATGCCATAATTAGTAACATGCTTCATTCTTTTGTTCAAGTTGCACTGCACATAATCAAATAATCATATCTATATGATGCTCTGACTAGAGACTATTAACTTTTATCTTTGTTTGAGAGTTTGGCCATTAATGCTCGGCTGAGGGAGGGAAGTCACCTTAGCACATGGCAGCGGGCCCCCCCTGTTTGTGAGGGGGACGGCTCGACCAGAGCATTAAACATTTCTCAAAGATGAAATAACTATTAGAAGATGTTGAAGATAAGGAATGTAGAAGGCTGAGAAGAATGTTTGACATAAATAGTGTAGTTCAAATGTTTTAGGTGTATTTGGGTTGCTCTACAGAATGTAAAAAAATTGGATACTTACCCAAAAGGGTGGAGGTGAAGATCAATTATCCTCAAGCTAAACCTGTAACATGTAAAAAATTTAAATAACATCAGAGTTGACAATTAGCAACATATAAATAAGAATGAGATAAATATAAATAAACTTATATATTCTCTAAACCATATTATGTGACTCCCAACAACATCGTTCATATTTTTTCTATCTGCATCTTTGATAAACAAAGATGCAGTCGGGTCATGGGCTATGAGTATAGAAATCTCATAGTACTCACCACCTAACTTCTTTCACATGACCATATTATCATTATCATTAGACATTAGAATGCCGCTGGCAACTACTTGTCCAGAGAAGTTGAGGATCCTCACCCTCCTCCCCGCCAATGAATCTTGTTAAAAATTTTGGATATAGATGTCAGATTTCACACAAATATTTGTAATATACATGCATTCCAACATATTAAATCAGTTAGATTTTGTTTACCTTTTTCCTTTGAGCATGGCAAACACTTGTAGAACTCTGCACAAGTATAGGTAGATTGTCAACATTAAGTAATTTTAATATTGAAGTATGTCAACAGATTCTCATAACCTCATTATTGCCACCAGACTCAATTTTCTTCATTCTTTCTTAGAGAGCATCAATTTGATGTTTTAGGCTTTCATTGTCCTAATGCAGCTTTTGTTCACTTCTTGAACCCCACAAGCTCTTTGGGGTAGGACCCATGCCTATGCTACAGACTCTTCCAGTTCTGTCCCTTCCCAGAACTTGCTCATAAGCGTCCCCCACACTTGCAATTGAGCTTGATGTACTTGATTGCTGCGTCAGCTTAATGTCTCAAATTTTATCCTATAATTTTAATGAAAAAACAATCAGGAATGAATACAATCAATATTTCAGCACTCTCATAAAGAGAATTATATCAACATTAGAATATCCATACATAATGAGAATTATGTCAACATTAGACAACTAACAAAATGAATTAATTATACAATCATTGCAGCACTCTCTTCATTAACTGGACCACCAGCTTTCTTCATACGGGTTCTTATGAACAAGTCCCCACGATCAAGAGTAGCCCCAGTTTTTAGAAACTACAACATTGTACATAAGTTAACTTAGACATAAACAAAATTATTTTGAATGGATCAACATAGATGCTATGATGAGTATATATGTTACCTCCCCGTGGTATATGTCAGCAAAACATTTACTACCAGCGCAGTAAAAACGTGGGTGGTTAGGCTCACTAAGTTGGGCATTTATTACTCTCCCAGCCGCCCCTCCTCCTGGTGGCCCTCTCCTCCTTAGGGGGGGCCAGCCATGGCTGCTCCTGGGGGGGGGGGGGGACCCTCTCCCACCACCCCCCTTGCTGCGTCTCATGCTACTGCAGATTGCTGGCCTGCACTCGGTTCTGGCCCTAGTGCACCTTTAAGAGGAGCACAATGCGGGAAAGCACCTGATGCCACTCCAGCTGCTGTGTACACCCCAGATGGCGCCCCCACTCCCACTACTGCTGGCATTTCAGATGGTGCCCCTGCTGCTGCCTGCACTCTACATGGCAGCCCTACTACTAAGCATGGTCTTCCTTCAGCTGGCGGGCCCCCATCCTTTGCCCAGGTTCTACTCCACTCCCTCAGACCCCCGCCTACCCCTTTCCCTGTCCACCCTCCAGCCCACACAGATGCTGGAGAACCAGCGGCTTTCTTCACCCTGGAGGAAGTCAACTTGTCTTGTAAACCTCTGCAGACAGCCGTGATTGCCAGAACTCCCCAGGGGCGGCCCCCATTTCCTGAGATCAGAGCTCACCTTGTGCAACGTTTCAAGCTTCAGCAGGACTTTGTGATCAGTTCCCTGGACAAACGCCACCTCCTCATCAGGTTCCAGAACAGTGAGGACTTCCTCCAAGTTCTACTAAAAGAGGCCATGTTTGTACAGGGGCGGCTATTCAGGTTTTTTAGATGGTCGATGGATTTCTGCCCAAAGATGGATTCACCGGTTGTTCCCCTTTGGATGGAGCTCCCTCAACTCCCATCAAACTTCTTTACAGAGTCCATGGTCCGCTCCATCTCTGCGAGCATTGGCCCAGTCCTGAAAGTTGACAAGAACACTCTGAGCTTAGCATGCACACAAGCTGCTCGAGTTAATGTCCAGCTCGATGTTTCAAAGGCTTTACCTGAACGCATATGGATTGGTTATGGATCCAAGGGCTTCTGGCAACCCATCACTTACTCGGATCCTCCCCTCTACTGCTCTTCGTGCAGACGGCTTGGCCATCTACCTTCAAAGTGCAGAAAATCTGCTGCCCGCTCAAACCAGGGGCCTGGTGGCACTGGCCCAGATCAACCCCCACCCAATGCAAATCGTGTAAATCGAGTTGGAGTGGGACAGGCTGAGAAGCTGATGTGGCATCCAGCACCCATCAATAATGTAGCCTCAGCAACACAAGATAGTCAGCAAGTCCAAACACCAGCAGAAGGAACTTCACATAACACTGCTCAGCACATGCTCGATGTTATGCCTAAACAGCAGTCATCCTCGGTTCTGGTGATGGACTCCGTTCCAGAAGATCAGGCGGAAGTTCCACATCCTACTCTTACTTATGACACCTCAGATGGGGCCATGACACTCCACTAAACAATGTTCAACGATCGGTCGATGTCATGCACACTCAGAGGTCCCCTTCAGATCTGGTTACTGCTACCTCTGCCCCAGAACTTTCTCTGGAGCGTGCCACAACCTGTGTGGCCAAGAGCATTGATGATGCCCGCGTTCAACAGGAGGACAAGGACCCAGGGCCTGCAGCGTACATCACCATTGACACAGGGGGTGAACCAAGCAAGACAAATGCTGATTGCACTGACCTCTCCTCCCCTCCAATTGCTGCCTTGCAAGTGCTTGATGGAATGCCCCACTCAGCAGGTCAAGCAAATGTTGCAACTGTTAAGCCCCCTCAAGTGGCCATTCATACAGCTGCACCACCCAGTGGTGATGGCCACTTACAGCAGTCATCTACCCCCGTCAGCGAACCATGCAGAACTGCAGTACATGAAGCGCCCCCACCATCCACCCCTGCATATGCTGCTCCCAGTGCAACCACCCAGCATCAAGCCACCCCTTTTGCACTTAAAGTTAAGGGCAGACCGCCTTCAGTTCTGAATGCTGGAGCCCCCTCGTGGACGACCTCTCAATGTTCTGATCAGCAAGCCCCTTCACCTGAAGCTGTACCCTCCACCCCAAGTGTTAAGGGCGCTGCACCTTTTGGCTCCCCATCCGGGATGGAAGCCTTGGTATCTTCATCAGCCCCCCGAATGTCCTTTGTTGAAGCATTGCGGAAAAAAACCAAGAAAAGTGATGTCCACATGAACACAACAAACCCGCCACCCCCATCTTTCCCAACTGCAACTCCCCCCCAACCGGGAGTGAAGGGGCCAGCCGGTGGCCACGTGATATGTCTTCCCGTGATACATAACGTCACAAGCATCCCTGACATCGAGATCAGCTCCGACACGGAGGATGAGGACCTGCAAACAATGCACAACGCCTGGGCAGGCAGAACACGCATCACCACGGTTCTAACCATAGATTCCGACGGGGAATATGCAGATTTTTCGGACTGAAGCATCATGTAATCTGCGCGTTGTTTTCTGGTTTGTTTTCACGGATGCACCACGTACTTTAGGCCCCTCTGCGCAGGGGTCTTTAGCTAGTGCCCCGGTACCTATGTAATCCTGTACTTTCCTTTATGCTTTCAGCAATATATAAAATAAAAAAAAACCCGATATTGACATTGGAGGTTCACTCCTTGTCATATCAATTCAAAAAAACAAAATGTGTGTTTGGACTTATTTTGCTTGTTTGTTTCACTGCGTTTCTACAAATCAAAATGACAACTGTTAGAATAATTATGGAGTATCACTATATTTAGACTAATTGTAATCCAATTCCAATTACCTTGAATTCTTCCGAAGACCATATCTGAACAAGTTTTTTCCATTATTCTTCAACTACACTTGTGTTTGAACATGCAAAGTGTTGTTGCACTTTTTGATATGGCGTGAAGAACTTCGCCCTCAAGTCATACTTCCAAGACCTCCATTTCTGATCTAGATCCTTCATTACAAAATCACGCAAGCTGATGGGAATATCAAATTTTCTCTATATTTTTAAAATAAAAAGTTAGATGTAATCAAGTGGAATAGAAAATAAAACAAAGACATGTATTACTCATTACATCCCTTGGATAATATCCCAAACATCGTCCTTGTTGCAAGATGGCACTAGTCTCCAAGAAATGCAATCGATCAGCAATTTATCCCCCATCTTTGCCATAGTGCCCAAAAATTATTTCAGTAGCTGCCCCCCCTCCTAGTTGCTGCCCCAAGTGATTAACTTTCGCTGGTATGCGTTCATTACTTTGCAATCTATGTACAAATCTTAACATTGTTAGGCCTCTCTTAACCACCTTAGAAGTGGAAGTAGACTGAGCATCTATGTGAATTCGTTTCCCTTGCAGGTCCTCCCTAAATTTTTCATAGTCTTCTCTTAAGAACTAATCAGCTGTGAGCTGAAAAAAATAAAACATTGAAGATATTCAACCATTGAACAAATTAAGTACATATGTAGTGTGAAAAAAGAACAATTAAAGCTATTCAACTTACAAAATATGGGTAGTCATCTGTGCCAAAGGATGCAGGAGCTGCGAGTATGAAACAAATATGAAATAAAGAACCATGAATCCACATTTTGTGTTCCCCTTGTGTTGGGGCACCTACATCATTAAAGATATTAATGATACATTTATTCATAATAGATATACAATCCAAACACTCCAAATTTAAAAGATTTACGTTCGGCACGTGTAGATCAATTACCTTCAGTTCATCGGCCATTGCTCTCATCTCCTTCCCTTCATATGCAATCTTTAAGAAACTACACCATCATACCAAATATCTTTTTTATACATATATATGTTTCAAAAAGAACATATAAAACATAGAATATATTACATTTTCAACTCATTTTCGATCCTAGTTGGTTCCCCCATGTGAAGGGAGTCAAGGAGCATAAGGAACGACATGTCATTATCCCCTTTGTTACATATGACTACAAGCTGCCAATGATTCCTACAAATGAACAAAAAAATAAATAATGATGGTTTGTTACTGGATCATTATTGGATACTTAATAGGTAAAACAATTTAGACTTACCATATACAGATTGGAAGTAGAGAGTATGACTTCTCCAACAAAGAATTTTTTGTACAATTGATTTAATTCTATTTACACCATCAGATATCAATCTACAAAAGTTAAACCACAAACTATCGAATATCTCGAAATGCTTTAAAAGCGTTGATGGAATGACACCCCACAAATACCTGCAAGTTTAAAGGAATTTAAAACACAACAGACATACTATATTGGTAAAGCATTCTAGCCTTGGAAAAATATTAAAGAAAATTAAAAACACAAAAATACTCACTCAACATGTTCTTGAAATATTAATGTGTCCAACATCTCGCCCTCCCCTTCATACACTTCTTTTATTGTTTTCTTTTTTGCCTTTTTCGCATCGGTACTTTCTTATTGTCCCGTTCTCTTCTTTGGCAAATCCTCTTTTTCTTGTTTGGAGTCCACCATTGTAAATCCCTTCCTTCGGCCCCTTCAAATTGTAAACAACATGAAAAAAACAATTAACATATTCAGTCAGAAAAATTAAACATATGCTTACATGTTTGATGTTGTAGCCTTTTCAACTTGTCAACTGCAATGTTAACAATAAATTGAGAGAGGGCAAAAATTAAACTATACATTTGCATTACCATATCTGGAAGAAAGAGAGACAAGTCAGCAAAAAGAGGTTTACAATAGCAAGATGCATGCACTAAATATCATGGACAAAGATAAATTTAATTTTTCACAAGATAAGAAGCAGAACAAAAACCAACCAAAAAAATAATAAATGCTATGGAAATGGATATGAAAACAGAAGATTTGATAAAACTACCAAATATCCTCTCCTCCTCCTCGTGGTACCAAACTGTGAATGAAATCTAAGTTTCATATAGCTCCTCTTTAAAAAAAAATACCATATGCATAGTCTCAAAGCAATTTTTGAAAGAAAGCTTATCCAACTTGTCCGCAACTACTCTTTGGTCAACTGAGGTGCCATCAGCTTCATTTCACAGTATAGCCTGAACTCTTACCCACAGGCTTTGAGCATTTATCTGTCCCTTCCATTGGGACATATACCTGTGATTTAATTTTACATACCAAGGGGAAAATATAGCATGATCAAAATATATCCTGATTTTTAAAAAAGTATCAGAGAACAGCAAAAGACCAATATCCTAATTCAAAATCAAGAAGATATTACAAGTATAGGTACATATGTCTTCAAATTGGGATCTCTACACCATCAATGTCGTCTCTCTCCCATGTGATGTTTATGTCATAAAAAAAGCAACATCATCATCAATGTTTACATCTTTTGCATCATTTTCAGTAATTTCTTCATTTTGCATGTCGAAGTAATTTCTCGGCTTTGTTTTCCTCACAACAGACCATCCTTCCATTTTTAGATCTTCCACATACCATACTTGTTCCACTTGAGAGGCCAAAACATATGGTTCACTTGTACGTAATTTATAATTTAGGTTGACCAATGTGAAACCTTCTTCTTTAATTACCCGTCGCTAAATATCAACCCAGTCGCACTTGAAAAGTAATACCTTTCTTCGATCGTAATGGTTCAACTCTAATATTTCTTGAAGAACACCATAAGATGTCACCTGATCTTGGATAGGAGCGTTGTCTTTAACACTGTAAAAACTTGAAGTTTTTGTAGACATAACAACCCCACTATTTTATGTCTTCTTATGAAGTTCAATATGTCGAGTTTGAAAATGGAACCCATTTACTAAACATGCGTTAAACTTCTTCCCCACATTCAATGGTCGATCTTTCAGAACAATTGTGTTTGCATCTAACCCATGATTATACTTGCCTTGTAAAGAGATAACCTAAAAAAAAAGGTTACATGTTGGTTATCATTAAAAAATATGTCATGTAGACTAAAATAATATATGGAAGCGTTTACTTACCTTGCACTTAAACCAATCTGGAAACTGTAATGTATGACATCGCTCAATTTCCATTTCACTTGCTCGTGGTCTTGTTTTCTGTATTTCTTCAAGATGCATACTACATACAAAATGTGGACAATACATTAACTGTATGATATTGAGAAAGAATACATTAATGGGTTGTCATTTGACTTACCTTACGTAAGGAGATATGTCCTCACAATTAAATAGTACATAGAGATAAGCTTGGTTCAACTCATTATTGCTAAGATGACAAGCAGTTCCACCACCTAAACATCGACCATTTCTTGAAAAAACATCCCATCCTTTTTGTGTCAATTCTTCAGCCCCTTCATCTTCATTTCTTGAAGGCTGGTTAAGCCAGGTTTGAACATCATCGTCTAGATATCTCGAAGAAAAGATAAGAGTCTCCTCTGCTATATACCCTTCTGCCATTGACCCCTCTGGACGTGCCCTATTACGTACATAGGACTTTAAGTCTCACCAAAAACCTAGTGGAGATTCAAAATGAAATCAAGTATTATTAGCAATAGTGTACAACCATCAGACACAAGTATAAGATTAATGCAAACCTTTCAATAGGGTACATCCATCTATACTGAACTGGGCCAGCAGGCCTTGCTTCGTCAGGTAAGTGGATGAGAAGATGTACCATTATATCAAAAAAGCTTGGCAGGAAGATCATCTCCAATAGACACAATATGTTTGCAATTTCTTGTCTAAGCTTATAGAAATCACTTGACGATGAAGTCTTGGAACATATTATAGAAAAAAAATACCATACATCGTTAATTGCAGATCTCAGCTCCTTTTGTGTCACTCCCCTCATTGCTACTGGAAGCAATTGTTGCATGAGGACATGACAATCATGACTTTTTAAACCCCTAATTTTCTTACGATCATTGGGATTTACATGCCTTGATATGTTTGATGCATAGCCATCTGGAACTTTCACAGTTTTCAAAACCTTGCAAATTGTATCCTTCTCCATCTTGCTCAAAGTGAACATGGTAGGTGGCAATAGCAATCTGTTAGAATCCAGAGTTTGAGGTTGAAGAGTGGCCCTTATACCCAAATGTTGGAGATCATGTCGAGCTTTCAAACCATCTTTTGTTTCGGCATCAACATCTAACAAAGTTCCAATATTACTATCACAAACATTCTTCTAGATATGCATGACATCAAGATTATGTCTCAATAGTAAGGACTTCCAATATGGTAAGTCAAAAAAAATGTTTTTCTTCTTCCAATAGGTATGACACTCAAGAGTGGATGATGATGTTGAAGCATTCTTTTGTTTTCTTTTCACCCCCACTTTAAATTTGGGAACTTTCCCAATATAAATTTAAGTGGATGCAACTACTTAAGTTATCAACCCCAGATAACACACTTGGTCTGGCTCTTATTTCTTCTTTTCCATCAAACCTTCGTTTCATATAACAACACTTATGACCCACACCTAACCATCGACGATGATTAGTGTAACAGAATTTTCTACTGCCTTTTAACCACAAAGATGATTTATCTGCATTACATGTAGGGCAAGCTAATCTGCCCTTAGTGCTCTAACCAGACAGATAACCATATGCAAGAAAATCGTTAATCGTCCAAAGTAGTGCAGCACACATAGAAAATATTTCATTCTTATAAGCATCGAATGTTTCAACTCCATGCCAAAGAATTTGTAATTCTTCAATAAGTGGCTGAAGATAGACATCAATATCATTTCCCGAAACTTTAGGACCTGGAATGAGTAACGACACAAAAATACTTTGTGCCTTCATACACAACCATGGAGGTAAGTTGTATGGTGTCAACAACACAAGCCATGTACTATGACTCGTACTCATTACCCCAAAGTGGTTGAAACCATCACTTGCCAAGCCTAGGCACATATTATGAGGTTCTAAGCCAAAACCATCAATCGCATCTAACCCCTTCCAACAAGGAGAATCAGCCGGGTGTCTTAGAATGTCGTCTTCTTGGCATTCATCACTATGCCAACACATGGTTGCAGATGATTTACTGCAAGTGTATAATCTTTGCAGTCTTGGAATCAATGGAAAATGCCAAAGAACTTTCTTTGTAACCTTAATCTTATTTTTATGATTAATTCTTTTAGTTCCTTTCATCCATCTAGATTCTCCACATTTAGGACAATGATCATAAGACTCATACTCTTTCTGGTACAAAATACAATCAATAGGACATGCATCAATCTTGTGATAATCATATCCCACTTTACCAATGATTTTTTTTTCAATTCATAAAACGTAGCTGGCAACACATCACCTTCTGGAAGAGCCTCTTTCAACAGCTTCAGAAGCATGTCGAAAGATTTGTTGTTCATTTTGCCTCTACATTTTATGTTGAACAATCTGACTATAAATGAAAGCTTGTTGAATGTTTTGCAACCAGGGTACGAAGGCCGTTCAACATCTGCCAACAACAGTTGAAATTCATCATACTCTCCTTTATTATCATCCATTGACTTCACTTCTGCATGTTTCAAATTTTCCTCACCAATAACATCCTCCAACATCAAATGTAGACCAACATCCTTCGGAAGTGTTGTGCATGCAAAATTCGTGGACATTTGCCTTGAAGAAGAACTACTCCCATGGACCTCCCAAAATTGTTTGTCTTTAATTACTCCATAATGAAACAAATGTTGTCTTACTATTTCCTTTTCATGTCTCAAGAGGCATACACACTCCAAACAAGGACATTTAATCTTTGTTGATGGAGCAGAGTGAGCAAAAGCAACTTGAATGTATGAGTCAACTCCATCCATATATTCCTTTGTATTATTCAATTTATCCATCCAACTCCAATCCATAACGTCTCACTACAAAAAAAAGGCTCATTTACATTATATTTAGCATACTATAAATAAATCCTACTACGATCAATTGTAACACACTTAAGTGCATAATCCACATACGATAAATAATTTTAATTTTATTATGAAGCTACTTGTGCACTGAAACAGATACAGAGTGTTTTGTGATTCTGGTTTCATGATTCATGAATCTTTTTCAATGGGCATGAAGAAACTGTGACAAATATCAATAAGGGTGAGAGGCAGCTAAAATCGGATGCTTTCTGACAATATCCTCAAAGATTCATATACAGATCAGCAGCTACTTGAAATAATTGATCTATCATAAGAACAAAGAGAAAGAAAGTAGAAGGGAATTAAATTGTCATGGTTCAAAGTGCCTTACAAAAGATTTTGACTTGGAAACACTCATCAGTCTCTTACAATGAGTACAAAAGATTTGGCCTGCAAAACTGTTGCAAGATTTCCAATGAATTATCTAACAACAGGACAAGAAGTTTCAACGTGACACCATTTGGTGGAGTATGAACTATAGATGTTCGGATCATCAAAACACAAGTGTACTCGTAGAACGGTCAAATTAGGCAAACAGGTATTCATGGTAGCTGCTATTTTATATAAGGCTGTAAAGTGCTTAAGTGTGTAGAATTACTTGGAAACAGGAGTCCAACACCACAATGAAATCCAAACAAAAACAATTTCTATGGCACATGAGAAAGTAATTACTAAGAAAGGATAGGGAACAACAACGCACAAGGTAGAGTACGTGGGGCTTCATCATGCCCCATCAAAGATTAAAAGAGAAAAAAATAAGGTAAGCAACCAGAAAAAAAAAATAAGATGAGGGAAGAACAAGAAAAATTTGATCTTGAGGCATCTGCCAATATTGTAATATCTCCATTCCTTTCACCCGCACAAACAGACTGCACAGAAGGCGAAGCGCATGCCAGGGAGGGGCAAAGAAAAATAAGAGAAAGGGCAGAGAGAGGAATCCACAAAGGAACAAATCAACCACAAATACCAATGAAAAAACTGTGACAAATTGCCAGAGAGATATTCGTCCTCTAATCCAACATTAAGTTATTTTCCTAGGTAATCTTTGAGGATATTTGTCCCCAGAGAATGTGTACGGTCATCCCCTTCATCCCCCTCCCAATGCCCAGTCTGGTGACCCCATTCCCCCAATATGTTGCCCCCTCCCCCACCCCCCCCCCCCCCACAAGCCACCAACAACACCCCTCCCCCCTCAAATCCAACAGCATCCCCTGTCACCGCACCTCCTCCCCGCCAGTCATCCCCTCCATCTCCCTCACAATCCGACTCCCCCTCACGTCCACCACCAACCCTGGCTCTATCGGAGCCCCCTCCACCTCCCAATCACTAGTCCGGTGACCGCCTGCCCCCAACCCACTGACAAGTCCTCAAATCGAGTGCGAATGATAATGTAGTTACGTGCGAAAGAGGGGTAGGGTACAAACACTGCCTGCTGCCGCCGTGATATGTAGGGAAGAGATTTTTTCTGGAAACCAATATTTTCTCTCCTCAGACAAGTCTCACCTTAGGCTGGATGGATTCAACAATCCCCCCTCCAGTATTATAGGAAAGATTATGCCTTGCTATAGTGGATTCCACACAAAGATTAAACTACTCAAATAGTAGCCATCCCCACCAAGCCCTTGCATTTGTTGTCCTTTTCTTTTGGTGAGACCTTCAACATCATGTCTGCTGAATTCCTCTTTGTATGGATCTTCTCCAGCTGCAAGAGGTTCTCCTCAATAACATCTCAAATCCAGTGAGACTAAACATCAACATGGTTTGTTCTTGTGTAATAAGTTGAATGCTTTGCTAAGTGTATAGCACTCATACTATCAGAATTCAACATATAAGCCTCCTAACTAAGACCTATATCTTGGAGAAAATTCTTCAACCACAACATCTTCTTGCATGCTTCTGTAAGTGCAATATGCTCTACCTTTATACTATATAGGGCAACATACATCTGCAATCTAGACTACCATGAAATAGCTCCCCTACAAATGTAAATACATAATTAGATGTTGACTTTATAGATTCCAAATCTCCTCCCATATCTGAATCCAATAATCCTTGTATCCCTAGCTTAAAATCACCAAAATAAAAACAATGGTTTCATGTGCGCCTAAGATACCTTAGAATCCACTTCACTACATCCAAGTGTTTAGAATCCAACAACTAGCAAATCTCATGAACATGTATCAATTACAAAAAGATAGAATTGGCCATATCACGAGTAAATATCTTTCCTAATACAACCACATTTGAATGCTGGTGTTAGACAGAGTTCATTTTGAATCAGAGACACAAGGCTGGTTGGATCGTCTCGTATAGGTCCAGCAAGATTCTAGGAGGTGTATATATAGATGGTTATGTTACAACCTGCTCAGCGTCCTTGAGGATTTTTTGGCTAGCAATGGCTTTAGCGAAGGAGTTCTAGTCTGACAAGTGGAATACTCATATAAGGGTTCTCACGATGTCAAGAGGGTGTGGAAACGATTTGCTCAGTGTCAGAAATTTCACGGTAGACGGGGCAACAAGAAAGATATTCAAACATCAATGTAAAATGAGTACAATTCAAGTATTATTAATAAAAGATTTTTATTTCACGATCATCATGTATTATGATTATTAATATGATTTCATGGTTATCAACATGGTGAAGACCAGAAAGATTTAAGGGTTTTTGTAACGACCCTCCTCATACCGGTACGATTATATCAATCCCCATCGGTATAAAGAGCGTCGTCACAGTGGGATAATAACCCAACACTGGCCGATAGGTTGATATGTACGTGGATAGCAATTTAGTACAGCAGAATTAAAATAAACAACTCTACTTTAATCCATCACCATCACACATTCCACAGTCTATATAGCGAAGTAAACTGACAATGTCCACATTATTACATGATAAAGAACTACATTGTCCAGAATAATGTCCATACAACTAACTTTATTCATGCTATGAAAAGAAAAAAGTACAATTTCTAAGCAAACTCCACAACTACTCTTCCAAGATGTCGTCCTCCATTGTGCCTCCCTCTAGCATGAGATACCTGTCAACCTGTACGTCGAAGCAAGTATGAGTCTAAAAACTCAGCAAGCAAACCAAAGACTTAACCTTAAGCATATCACATTCATGTTAAGCTATCATACACTAAGGAAATACATAGTATCATTTAAACTACAAGAATACACATGGTACATACTCCTAACTATCAACACATATTTAAATCACCTAGACATGCTTTTAGACTATCACATGTTTATTTTAAATCTTGGATGCTAACATACATTTGAACATATTTTCTACCCTATCATGTGTAATCATAGGGATTGTACCCCCCCTCAACACAAACATGAATACCAAATATGATAGCATGGAAAATAGGATGTGATCGCCACCTAGGGAGTTGCCAAATGAAAAGAAATGATGCGGGCTAACTACTCTAGGAAAGGGAGGAAGAGAACGGAGGAATACCTAATGTCGCGTTTATTATTACGGACGCGGACAGACTGATAACGTGTCAGCCCTGGTGGATGTGTCTATTGTCACGTCGCCCACCTCCGTCGCGTTCTCTTCTTTGTGGGAGATGATGGATGGGACCTTCTTCTCGTCCTCCGGCCGGCCAGAGGATGAGAGCTCCTCGTAGAACTTCGCTTGAATGCCTGCCAAACAAAGAGAGAGACAACAAAAGCCCTATTAGAACATGATTAGTGTAGTATTTGCTCTAAAAATGAAAAGAAATGAAACAACATGAAGGGAACGAACCTGGGGGTGGTTTTAAACCCCTAGGGAAAGGAAAAAACGTGGGAGGAAATGGAGTGCAATCTATCTAGGATATAAAATAACAATGCATGAAGAAATGAGGAAAAGGAGAGAGGAGAGGGTGATACCCATTAGGGCGACTCCTGGCTTGATGGATGTCCCAAATGTCGTCCAAAGGCATCAGGGAGATGTTGGAGTCGCCGTTCATGCATTCCTTGCTCCGTTCATGAAGAAATGAATGAATTTTGTGGAACAAGATGTGAAAGGAAATGGTGGGGATGTGAGGGCTGTGAATCTAAGCTTGGACCAGAGAGAATTTTGGCAGCCCTTCGGGGTGAAAAATGGGGTCCCCTTTCCTTGAAGAGAGGCCTTGCTTTTATAGAGCCTTTGAGAGAGAATAACTCATTAAAGTGGATAATAATTGAAGTGATAGATAAATCCCAATAAAATTCGTGTGAAAGAGTCCTTAGGAGCCTCAAAGAGAGTCCCTAGGGCCCAAATCCCGCCCAAGGGGTTGAGATAATCCCAAGGGATAAAGATAAACCCATGAGAGGATAAATAGGAGGTGGTTGCGGAGGCCTGCATGCGCAGCTGCTGTCGCGGCGAATCGTAGGGCCGCGACGTGGAGACGCGACAGGGCGGAGCGTCGCGACAGTATGCCTACGTGCATGGGCTGTCGCGGCGACTTGCATCAACGCGACACCGAGACGCGGCGCTATGATGCGTCGCGACTAGAAAATCGAAATTTATGTGAATTATCAGCCAACCACATGAAAGGATAAGAGTTATTGATGCATAAGGACTCTCTCAAATTGATATGGGCGGGATTTCAAGGTAATTTGAATTGTTAATGGGCTCAAAACAAGGCTAATGATAGGCTCAAGGTGAGTGACCAATTAGGGGCCCACTAAGGTGACAAGAAATGTGGTTCAACCTATTAGCTAGAACCGGGTGTCTAAATATTGCCCCTCCTTGACTTCCACTTTGCAAGGAAATGAAGCGGAAGTAGAGTGGAGGTGTCACGAAGTGACGACGGAATGGAAGTGATGCGGAGTGAACTGAAAAGTGGGAGCCAAGGTAAAGAGACACCAGATCTGACTAACAAGCAAATGGAATCTTCGTGAAAGCCCCGAGTTAGCTGCTCGAGCAAAATGTAAAGAAGAGCACAAGTCTGGACGAGAAGGAGAAAAAGAAGAGGACGATCAACCCCTCGATTGAGAGGTACCCTAGCCGATTGGCCTGTAGGTTTCATTTTGGAGGGACACGTGCGTGCCAGGCAGGTAACTCATGACTCTATCCTGGGAGCGGTTCGCAACCAAAACAGATCAAAGGAATAGGATGAAAATTTAATAGAGAATCCAGACAGAGAAATTCTTGTCAAACTGACGGGAACAACTCACTCGGAGGCAAACCTTCCGATTCAGAGTGGAATTGGATTTCTTGTTCGGAATATGAAGAATGATTGGGCACTCAACAAGGGCTCATCAAAAGTCATGAGTGAGTCAGGAAAACTCAAAGTCCTACATGATGCATGCTGGGCTAAAAATAAAAGAAACTATCAAAACAAATGCAAAGAAAATGAGAAAATAGAAAATATATCAAGGATAATATTGTTAAGCCGAATAAGAGCGGGTCAAGAGACTACCCACAACTGCAGTGCAGGCCTGAATCCATCGTCCCCGAACTTACCCAACCCAACGGCCTGTCCAACGATTAACAATGTGCACCTAGATTATCACTATTTTTGGTAAAGGGGAACTCAAATCCCAGAACACATTGAGAACCAGTCGGTCCTCGACATGATATAATAACTAGAATATTATATAGTAATGCGGGGGAGTAAGGGAAGAAATACTTACCTGACTTACTTGTGACGACCTCTTTTTACTGGTTTTCTGATATTTTTTTTTATTGATTTTTTTTCTTCTTTTTTTCTTTTGACAATGAACAGACATAACAAACACGAAACAACAATATATACACAAACACAATCAAGCAAACAAATATACAAAGTACAAACATGGAAACAACATAACAAATAAAGAGGCGGCGGCCTTGGTGACCGTGACATAGTCGTGGCACCCCGCCATGTCGCGAACTGGTCGCGTCATATCGCAGCGTCGCGACTCGACCCGAGCCCAGAAAACGCAAGAAACCGGGGTTTATCCTTATCCTAAGACTTCTAGACTAGCACTAGGACTCCTAAACCTCTCCTAATCTTATCCTAAGATCTAGAATCGGGATTAGACTGGGTTTGCACCTCTCTAAGCTCTATAAAAGGAGGATTTTGGAGGATAATCCCACAGCTAACCCTTTGCTACTTCCTTTCTTCATGTTTCTTCCCTTTTGCAGTCATGAAGAGGAGTTTCTCTGCTTTCCAGGAGGATATCCCTCCTTACTCCGGTCCAAAGGCAGCAAGGGAGTCTTATGCGGATCTCCGGCAACTCTCCGCCATCCCCGGGCACATGTGCATGCGCCCGGATCTCCAAGTAAGTGCTTTTCCTTTTCTGAATTTCTGAACTTTGCTCTGTTTTCCCATGTTTCTTCTTCTTTTTCTCCTTCTCTGTTCTCAAAATCCATGTTCTTCTATCTCCCTCTTCTACTCTTCAGATCTTACCTGGCCATAGGAGGTATTCCGAATTACCGTGGCTCTCCCCCATGCTTGAGCTACTTCCTCATGCTTCTATCTATCATCTAAAGGAGTGGGGGTTGACTACCATGCTCGTCCTTGCCAAGAAATATGACAAAATCGTGCACATGTGGGATAGTGTCACGACGCTAGCGGAGCTGTGGTATCCGCAGACTCACACGTTTGTCTTCCACACATTCGAGGCCACCGTCCTTCTGGAGGAGCTGGAGATCATGCTCGGCCTCCCACGGTACCAAAGGGGCGAGGAGTTGGCGATTTCATACACCGTGGCGCCGATCAATTCCTGGAGCATCCTTGCAAAAATTACTACAAAGAAGAATGATTTGTACTCCATGACGAGCGGGATGCATGTTCATATTCTTCCCATTGCGCAGTGGATCATCTCCCAATGTAAGCGCAAGACCAAGAACTACACAGCCATCGCTAAAGCAGCTGCTATTTGCGTCTGTGGCATCATCCTCTTCCCGGCAATGGACGGTGCCATCTCCTTTGCCAACCTCAGCATAATCGACTCGGTTTCTGAAGGTATGAGCATTGGCCAAGCGGTCTTAGGATACCTATATGCTGGGTTGACTTCTGCAGCAACTGGGGGACCGTTCTTTGGCTCCGTCATAGCACTCGAGCTTTGGATGGGCATGCACATTCAGTTCTAGGCAATGGAGGATTTGGCCACGGAGTGCAAGACAATGCTCAACCATCCGCTGGCTTTCGTGGGCGGACCTCTACACATGAGCACCAAGGCGTGGTGCAAGACTGCGCAGCTGAAAGGACTGAAGGCATGGCGTGATTACTTCAAAAGGATGAATGTGGCAGAGTTTGACATGCACCCCCGCTTCATGCACGGCCGGATGATCCATTTACCTTAGCGCACCGGGCTCGCCCAACGACTGCTAGGCAATGAAGCATTGGTCAACTACAACCCGGACCAGTGCTACCTCCAATGTGGCACAGCGCGCACGGTGGTTCCCTTCCTATCGCACTACCCACCTACTCAAGAGAGGAAGAGGGGCGATGAGTAGGACGAACGCAATGTGTGCAGCGCCATCATCCACTGGGAAGGATGTGCCATGGGTGTCGTCCAAGCGGAAATGGAAGAGGACGAAGACGTGATCAAAGAATAAGTGGAAGCATTGAAGAAGCTCCAACCGGCAATGGGGATCATTTGAGATTTGATAGGCTTGATTGTAGGAAAGATAGCAGATGGTAGCTAGGGAAGAATTTTAACATTCATTTGATTGTAGGAAGAATTAGAGAATGTAATGATTTGAATGAATAAAATAGGATTTTCCTGCATGCGCAATGGGCTCTGTTTATGACGCGACAAGCCGAAGTGACACCTTTATAACGCGTCAGGACGAGCGATCGCGACCTGGTCGCGGCCATCTAATCCGACGCGACATATAGGTGACAATCCGCCCTGACGCGACTCAAACCGATTTATTCAAAATGCAGGGGCGCCTTCCTTTCCCCCTTTTCAAGCATTCAAACTTTGAATCCCCAAAACCTTCCGGCTACGATCTTGCTCCCCTTTGCTCCTCTTGCTTGCCCACTCGCTCCACAACTCTTGCTAACCCCAGAATTGCCATAGAAGGAGAGAAGAACGTCGGCGAGGGCTCCTCACGGAAGAAGCATCAAGCGGAGCGGCGGAGCTCCCGGCGCCGAGCGGAGGTGCCCCCGGTCGAGGAGGAGGAGGCCGCCGTCAACATGGATGTGGAGGAGGAGGCGGAGGCCCCGATGATGAGCGTGGAGGAAGAAAGGAAGAAAAGAGCCAAGGCGATGAAATCGGTAAGTGGATCACCCCCTAAACCATGAATGGATGCTTGAGAGGGGTAGACGGAGCCCCTAGAGGGCAAATGTAGGGCGTGAAGCCCGTGGGAAAGGGGATCGGACAAAGGAGGCTCCGGCCGGTCCGATCCTGAGAACGCGTCAGCCCGACCTGTCTCGACATGGTGTCGCGACGGGCTTGAGCGTCGCGACCATGTCGCGACAACCCCGGTAGACGCGACCTAAGGTCGCGGTGCACCGCACGATCGCGACAAGGTCGCGGCCTCTCTGAATGTCGCGACTTCGACCGATCACGAAAACTTGACTGATTTAACAAATAGAATGTGTTTGCAGGGTGAGATGAGGGCCCGTGTGTCCTGGACGATTATGTTGGCTGTTTTCCTGGCGTTCCCCCCTTTCCAGAGAGAGACGGTAGAGGAGATGGGGTTCGGGGAAGTGTTTAGGATGGAGAGAATGAGGGCGGATCCGGCTCTCACTCAGGCTCTGTAGGGCAGGTGGGATGCGGAGGCGACTGCCTTCGTATTCCCATGGGGACATATGATCCCAGTCTCGAGGATGTGAGCCGGATCACAGGGCTGAGAGTTTATGGGACGCCGGTGAGCGGATTCACATACCCATGCTATCATGACCTAGCCCAGCGACTCCTAGAGCTACCCATAGAGCGTAGGTCCTCTCTAGTTCCTAGGGTACTCCTCCAGGAGAGTCTAGGGTTGTTTGATGTACGGAAGGGAGCAGGGGAGAGTGAGGATGAGCATCTGGATAGGTTGGTTTGGATTGGCCGGAGGGAGCTAGCGAGCGAGCCCGTGGCGCAGGCGGACTTGGACTTGTGTTGTTTCCTCGTCATTTTCCTTCGTAGACTTTTGTTTGCCACGAGGGGCGACGCAGTCCACTACCGTTTCCTGCCCCTGCTGGAGGACCTGAGTGAGGTAGGGGGGGATGCCTGGGGAGCAGCCTTTCTAGCACATCAGTTTGACAGCCTGGGTGCCTCGGAGCGGCAGACCTCGACGAGCGGGTTCTTCCCCTTTCTCCAGGTGCATTCCTCTCCTTAACCCTTGAATTAAATTGAATTTCGTTTCAAACTGTGCTCTAATCTCCTTCTTCATTTTGCAGGTCTGGGCCTATCTACACCTCCCAGATCTGGGGAGAGGGGATCTCACACGGCCGGGCCTTGTGCCCATTGCACGCCGTTGGGATCCTCGCCGGGATTCTCGCAGCCTAGGTGACCATCTAGAGTGCCAGCAAGAGGCCATTGATAGCTACCCTCACCAGGATGTGAGTACCCTAACCTTTCCCTTTTGGTTAATTGCTTAATTTCACTACTTGATGACTGACTGACTTGTTTTGCAGGTGGTTTGACAGCCATATCTAGGGAAGAGCGATGAGGGATAGCCCTGGTTGGTGCAGGCCCGCCCATACTTTGGTAGGTCGGTGTGGGTGCATGCACTCAACCTGGTGCTACCTCTTCACCTATTCCTCAGCCAGCGCTCACTCGGCCTTCGACAGAATGCCGTGGAGTTCCCGTTCGAGACCAGTTTTGCAGACCGGGTCGGAGTTTTCGGGGGCTTCATGACACTACCGATTGGCGCGAGCCGGCGAAGGAGCAGATCAACAACTGGGAGCACCGAGGAAAGGCCGTAAGGTCGGATGCTACCACCGATGACGTGTACCTCCAGGCATATGCCTTGAAGTACGGAGGGAAAGTGTACAAGAGCACCCGACACCAGGTAACAACCTTAAAACCACAACCCTGTGAATTTGATTTTGTAGAATTGAGTTAATAATTTGAAATGTGTTATAGGTAGATGTAGCTGGTGAGATTGCATCACTCCGAGCCTTACTCTACTCGGCGATGCAGGATCGGGAGGTGGCGCAGAGGCAGACCGAGGAGCTTGTAAGTACTTACTCAGACTTCAGTACTTAATTTTATAGCTGATTTTGGAAACTGACGTGTACTTTTGCGCGCAGCGGAGGGAGCTGGAGAGATTGAGGAGCACTGGAGCATGCGGTGCTTCCTCTTCCCGAGCGGCAGGGAGCTCTCCATTGCTTCTGGAGGCTCAGCTGGCAGGAGCGGTGCTGAGGGTCGAGGAGGCACAGAGGCACCTGGAGGAGCAGGTAAGTACAGCTGAACTTCCAGATTGAATCTTTATTTTATGAATCGAATGTTGACTGACTTGTTCTCTTGCAGGAGCAGGATCTGCGACTCACCACCGAGCACGCAATGGAGCTGTAGGGGCAGAGGGACCAGCTGCGGGGGCAGAGGGACCAGCTGCAGGGGGAGGTCCAGACCATCCGCGGTGAGAGAGACCAGCTGCGCATCCAGGCGGAGGCACGGGTCGCGGAGGTGACTAGGGAATTGGAGGCCCTACGCATACGGGGACCATCAGCAGATTAGGCGGAGCTGACCCAATTACGTGCCGATCTGCAGGCGCAGCAGGCAGTGTCCCGGAGCCTCCAGGAGATAGTGACGGCCATAGGCTGTTCACACAGCAAGAGTAGGAGCGCGGCGAGCGTCAGAAGAGTGACGGGCGCCTCTGTTGGTCAGTATCTAGCGGGTTCCTCCAGTCGTCAGAGGAATGAGGAGGAGGAGAGGCGCCGCCGAGGCGAGACGAGTGCCCAGAGCGGTAGGGGTGGCAGTGAGATGGCGCCACCACCGGACCGGCAGGAGGGATCTGGGGAGAGTGGTGGTGGTCAGTGAGGAGACTTGTGAGCCACCTCCCCATCTTTTGTACATATTGTTCATCACTTAGTGGAATTTTATTTTGTGTCAATCTTTATGGAATGAATGAATGATTTGCAATTGACACGAGTGTGAGATGACATTCAAACATGGGAGAGATGGACAATACTGAGCACAGTGCTGCGTGTCCATTAGAATTGCCCGTTCCTGCACACTTAGCCAAACGGGTTAGATCTGCTCTTTGTCAGCCCTTTGCGCTTAAATAAATATGAATCTGACTTTGTAATTGTCAAGGGGCTGCGCCTTATTAAATAGGCAGAAAGGAAAATAAACAATGCATGCTAAAGGAAAGCGGTATGTACACACATTTTTTGGACTTTTAAAGATTTTTGATTTTTTGGATTTTTGAGATTTCTGATTTTTTTTTTTTGAATTTTTTAGATTTCAGATTTTTTATTTTTTTTATTTTTTTGGATTTTTTAGATTTTCAGAATTTTTTGGGATTTTCTGATAATAACACTTCTTGCATTTTTTTGAGTAATTAGCCATGGATCTCATTCCCATCTCTTGTTTGGCGAATAATATCTATGTGCAGCGTGCATTTATCTTTGGCTTACTACGGTTTCTTACCCTTTGAATATTGATGTCTCAACACAGACCAGGTGTGGGGGGTATTTGGTCCTTTTTAGGGAGAATAGGAAGATTAGCAATGAGACAAGACTTAATCTTGGGGTCGGGGTTACTGGCTTGTAAGACTTGCAACGGGTATGTTACATGTAAAATTCGTCTGTTGTCCAGGGACTTTAAGGTCATTGCTCTTTTTTTGAATTACGGGCATGCGTACGACCGAGCTCAAGGGTGTCCTGCGGGGAACTGTTCTGCCACTCTTTGACATGCCCCTATTTTCTTATCATTTTTCTTTCACTTTTTCATCATTTCCTTTTGCTTTTCTTTTGAATTGACCATCCCTCTTTGAGACTTCATACACATGATCCATACCGCTTGCTGGTCTACATGCTAGCTTCCCCTTTGCTCTTGGACCTTGTCCGAGTGAGAAGAGAATTGACCTCAGGTTCCTTACACTAGGGCTGAGCAGAAACATCATAAACAAAGGGGAATTGTAACGTCGCCTGTTTTCGGATCCTTTTGGATCGTGTGTGTTGTGGTTGTGATGGCCGTTATGAGGCCAGTGTGAGTTGGTTGTGTGGAATGTGTGGTTTGGATGTGTGGTTTGCTCAGGTGAGGTGCAGGTTTGATCCTGAAATGAATTAGGACCTGCTGCAGTTGAGATGGAGTTGGCGGCCAGGTGAGGCCGTTGACTTGTTGGCGTCCAGGTAAGATGCCGTTGACTGCATGAACTTAACGGCAGTCCTTGTGGACGTTTATGATGGCGGTTGTCCTAAACGGCAGAGGGGTTGACGCCAACCTGTGCAATCTGCAGGTTATAGGGTCACCTGAGGGCAGGTTTTCCACCTGGTTCTCTCTCTCCCTTGCCCCAGCTTCACGCCCTTGTATCCCTAAAGCTTCCAACGGTCACAGGAGAGTGATTGGAGGATCGTGGAACGTGTGGAGTTGCCAAATCGGACGAGGAAACGCCGTGGCGTGGTGTAATTGCCGTCGGAGCTCGCAGAGGACTCGACGTGAACCAGGGATCTTTAGGTGTTTTTAAGCGTGTTCAGAGGTAGGGGACGATCCCATTAGAGTTTCTAAACTGTTAAAACATGCATAGGAAACATGTAAAAGCATGTTAATTGAGTTTTTGGGTAAAGGTTCTTCATGCGGGGTTTTAAGGGTGGTTTGATGGAATTTAAAGGCTAATCATGTAGTTTTAATTGTAAAATGATGCATGCATGACTTGGGAAAGAGTTTCCTTATGTTTCCCCGCGGTTTCAATGGTTGTAAACCCTGTAAAATCGATCAAGGGTTTCTGCAGGAATAGTGGCTGAAGATCTTGGCGTCAACATCGATTGTCGCCAGGTTCATTAGTCGAGATATAGACGGCCATATACCTTGCCATCTACTTCCTGTAAGCGGCAGTCGATGTGGCCGCTAACTTGTGTATAAGCAGAAATGATTGTTTATGGTATTTATCGATAATGAATGGTGCATTGGCACCTGTGGTGCACTGAGTGCACATGGTTTCTGTGTTTAGCATACGGGGTATGCAGTTAGTTACTCACTTTCGAGGTTGCGTGTTGTTCACGCAAGTCCAGTTGGGTTCACGTGTAGTCGACCGTTGTTACTTGAGGTTTACATGAGGTTTCACGTGGTTTGTGTGTGACGTGCACGTGGTTTTGTGTACGTGGCAAGTAGTACGACGCCTACCATGGTTACCTCTCCAGTTGGGTGCCCCAGGTTCTTTGTGAGCCAGGCTGTTAGCTCGAGGCTTTGTCCCGGTACTTGTGTTGTACCGTCGAGGTCTGTGTCGTCTGACCTGGACACCCTCACTCCTGTGCTTGAGTTGTACGTCCGGCTGAGGGAAAGACAACAGTGGGACAGTGACACTTGTGTTTGTCTTTATTCACTTGTAGTGCGCTCGTAGTTGGGGGTACGAACACCAGTAGACGTACTGGACCCCAGCTAGTCCTTTTCCAGTGCCTCACTCTGAGAGTTCCGGGCCAGGATCTCTAGAGGTGTCAGGCATGGGCCTGTGACCGTATGGTCCGCAGGTGGTGGTGTTTAGTTGGTCTCCACAGTTGCTTGACCTTTTCACGTGGAGCGGCAGCTAAACCTTTCGTTCTTGGCTGCGAGACTGAGAGGTAGACATGTGTTAGCTTTTCGAGTCAGTTTCTGGTGTCGCGAACCAGTTCACGTGGCTCGTGTTTGGCTGTCTCTACTTTAGCTTGTACACCTGTACTGGTTTGCCGTTTAATTATTACAGCTGTTTTTCGTAGTCGGCAGATGGTTAGTACTTTTACAGCTTTCATATCCTACTTAGCTGTTCTATAAATTGTTGGTACTATTTATTGCTTTTGTACCTGTGGTTTTGGTTTGCTCGGTTTTGGGGGAGTTCCCTACTGAGCCAGTGACTAGCAAGGCTCACCCCCTACCCCCACAGGTGAGAGCGAGGAGGACGTTTCTCGATCGTCGTCCAGTTCAGAACCGCGTCGTAGAGGTGCAGGGTCAGTACCTCCAGCTGTGTAGTAGCAGCTCCAGCAGTGTAGTCTTAGTAGTGTAGTGTAGTTAGTTGTTTATTTTCTTCAGTTGTACCTCGGGGTATGCCCCAGGCTCTTGTACTGTCTTTCAGTTTTGTGGAAATATGGCTATGTAAACTTGTGAATTATATATATATAATGGTGTGTTTCTTTGTGTTTACACGGACAGTAGTTTGATATCCCTTGCGAGGCATTGGCCCGTTCGCTGGAGGCGGACTCGGATCAAGTACGTTATCAGTTTAACGGGCTTGGCCGAGGCATTCCATCACAGTTGGTATCAGAGCAAGGTCCGTGTTAATATAAGGGAACTAGAAGGATACATAGCCTTATTTCGGTCTTTGTACACTGCTGGTAGGGACCCTGGTTTTTGATAATTTGTTGTTTTGATTTTTGTCTGGTGTTTTGTTTATGTAGAAATTTGAAATGGCTGATAAAAGAGATTGGGGTGGTGGAGGAGATGATCCAGAGGAGAGCACTCAGCGTATGATAGAAAGGATCTGGGAGAGTCTTACTGATATTCGGGCAAGGATGGATCAGCAGGCGCCGGTACCACCGGTTGCAGTGCCACCTGGGGATGGAGAGGTTGTACCTGTTGCTCCAGTCCCGCCAGGAGTAGAGGTGCCTTTTGCAGCAACTGTGCCACCACCACCACCAGTGCTAATAGCAGAGGAACCAGTGATGCAGGTTGAAAAGTTTTTGAGATTGCAGCCACCTACTTACTCAGGAGGGCCGAATCCAGATACAGCGGAGCACTGGGTTCATGAGATTGAAAGGGTCTTTGCCACTATGAGGTGTCGGCAGCAGATAAAGTTGTGTTAGCTGCTTATCAGTTGCGGGGTTTTGCATTGGAATGGTGGCGATTGAAGATGCAGACCACCTTTTCAGGCAGGACAGAAGAGGCTATCACTTGGTCGAAATTTCTTGATGTATTTAACGATACATTCTTTCCGATTCAAGTGCAGCAAGTGAAAAGAGAGCAGTTTCGGATGCTCTAGCAAGGTAACTCTTCAGTTTTAGAGTACCAGATGAGGTTTATGGTGCTTAGCCATTATGTGCCTTATGTAGTTTCAGATAGTAATATGATGGTTGAGTATTTCATTAGAGGTTTGAGAGTGGAGTTGCAGGATGTAATAGTACCTCTCATGTGTAAGACAGTGGAAGAAGCAGCCCAGAGAGCAGCTACGTTGGAGAGGTCTATTCGGACTCGTCAGGTGGGCGAGTCAGGCTCAGGTAGTTTTCGGCTACCGCAGCAGTCAGTGGGTGCAAGTAAGGGTAAAGCACCAGCAGAACCTTCTTCATCAGGTTTTGGTAAATGGGGCCAGAAATTAAAGCAAGCATTTAAAGGCAAAGGAAGAGGATGGGGAGGTCGTCAGCAATTTCAGCAAGGTCGTTGTAGGCCAGAGGTGGAGGAGTCGCAGCAGAGTACTGCCAGGCAGCCCATTACTCCACCAGGATATAGATGCTATAATTGTAATCAGCCGGAACATTTGATCCGCAATTGCCCCTATCCAAGAGAGTATGGGTATGGAAGAGGTGTGCAGCAGCAGCAGCAGCCTCAACAGTTTCAGCAGCCACAGACAGGTCGTGGCAGAGGAGCATCGCAGCAGCGGGGAAGAGGCCGGGTTATGGCTATCACCCGAGCCCAGGCGAAGGCATCGAATATGATAGAAGGTACTTTACCTCTTTATGATTATTCAGCAAGAGTTTTATTTGATTCGGGTGCCTCTCATTCTTTCATTTCCGAAGAATTTCTGGATTGTATGGCTCATCCTTTAGAAGAAAAGTCTTGTGAGTTGGTAGTGGAGGTTCCTTCGGGTGAGTTCCTACTCACTTCGAGTTATGTAGATGAAGTTCCTGTTATGATTGAAGGGAACCAGATGTCGGGTCGATTGTATTCCCTACAGTTGTCAGATTATGATATTATTCTGGGTATGGACTGGCTTGAGACTTATGGAGCAATGCTAGATTGCAGAAAGAAAAAGATCAGGTTTTGTCATCCTAATGATGCAGTATTTGAATATCAAGGTATGCCTTTTTATACCTCAAAGTTTCTAATTTCTGCAATTAAAGCTAGAAAGTTGATAAATGCTGGATGTGTGGCTTATTTAGCCTCGGTGAGTTTGGTAGAGGCTAGTCAATTAGTTGAAGCAGTTCTCGTGGTTAGGGAATTTGCTGATGTTTTTCCTGAAGATTTGCCTGGTTTAGCTCCACATAGAGAGGTGGACTTTACCATTGAGTTGCTGTCAGGTACCATGCCGATTTCTAAAGCTCCATATCGGATGGCACCAACAGAACTTAAAGAATTGAAAAAGCAGTTAGAAGAGCTGTTGCAGAAAGGATTTATTAGACCGAGTCATTCCCCGTGGGGAGCGCCGATGTTTGTGAAAAAGAAAGATGGAAGTTTTCGGATGTGTATTGATTATAGAAAGTTGAATGATGTGACCATTAAGAATAAGTACCCGTTGCCGAGGATAGATGATCTGTTTGATCAGTTGCAATCAGCAAAGGTATTTTCTAAAATTGATTTGAGGTCCGGGTACCATCAGTTGAGAATTAAAGAGGAGGATATAAATAAAACAGCTTTTAGAACCAGATATGGTCACTATGAGTTTGTGGTTATGCCATTTGGGTTGACCAATGCTCCTGCAGGTTTTATGGATCTGATGAATAAATTTTTTCATCCATATTTAGACCAATTCATTGTGGTCTTTATTGATGATATTCTGATTTATTCAGCATCTGAAGAGGAGCATGCAGCTCATTTGAGGTTTACTTTGTAGTTGTTAAGAGATAACCAGTTGTTTGCTAAATTCAATAAGTGTGAATTTTGGTTGAAAGAAATTCAGTTTCTGGGTCATGTCATCTCAGCTAAAGGAGTAGCAGTAGACCCAAGTAAAGTGGAAGCAGTGATGAGATGGGGAGTGCCTAAGACAATAACCGAGATTAGAAGTTTTCTGGGATTGGCAAGTTATTATAGGCCCTTTATTCAAGATTTTTCTAAGATTGCAGCACCTATGACTAAATTGACTAGAAAAGTTGTGCCATTTGTGTGGTCCGGTGAATGTCAGAAAAATTTTATGGAATTAAAGAAAAGGCTTACAACAGCACCCATATTGACATTATCGGCAGGAAATGGTGGTTTTGTGTTGTATACTGATGCTTCAAGGAGAGGACTTGGCGCAGTGCTTATGCAGCATGGCAAAGTGATAGCTTATGCGTCCAGGCAATTGAAGCCGGCAAAGGAAAATTACCCCACTCATGATTTGGAATTGGCAGCAGTTGTGTTTGCCTTGAAAATGTGGAGGCATTATCTGTATGGCAAAAGATTTGAGATCTTTACAGATCATAAAAGCTTGAAGTATATCTTCTCGCAGAAAGATTTAAATCTTCGTCAGCGCAGATGGATTGAATATTTGAAGGATTATGATTTCAGTTTGGCTTACCATCCGGGTTAGGCCAATGTTGTAGCAGATGCCTTGAGCAGAAAGGCATATGTAAGTTTGATGATGATTAAAGAATGGAAGTTGTATGAAGAGGTAGTAGAGAACTCCTTATATGTGCCCAGTAGTCAGCGACGGGCAGTACTAGCTGCTAGTGCTGTAGAGCCGTCTTTGTATTGGCAGATTGTTGAGGCTCAGAGAGCAGATGTCAATTTAGCTGAAATTGTGAAAATGGAAGGAGTTACCATTGATGATAATTGTGTGGTTAGGCTCAGAGGCAGGTTATTTGTTCCAGCTGAAAGAGAGGTAAAGCAGAGAGTATTGGAAGAGGCTCATAAATCTAGGTACACTATCCATCCGGGTAGTACTAAAATGTACCATGATTTGAGGAAGCATTTCTGGTGGCCTCATATGAAAAAGGAAATAGCAGAGTTTGTTGCAAGATGTGCTATCTGTCAATAGATTAAAACAGAACATCAGAAGCCTGGAGGTTTATTGTAACTGTTACCTATTCCACAGTGGAAATGGGATGATATTGCTATGGACTTTGTGGCAGGTTTACCAAGATCGAGTTCCGGGTATAATGGAATATGGGTATTTGTTGACAGATTAACCAAGGTGTGCTGATTAGTGGCAGTAAGTATGTCTTGGACAGTGGACAGATTAGCAAATATTTATGTTGAAAGAATTGTTCCACTGCATGGTATTCTGAAGACTATTGTGTCTGATAGAGATCCAAGATTTACTTCTGGTTTTTAGAGAAGCCTGCAAAGAGTAATTGGTACTGAGCTGAGGTATAGCTCCGCTTATCATCCCCAGATAGATGGTCAAACAGAGAGGACTATCCAGACGATTGAAGATATGTTGCGGGCTTGTTGTTTAGTTTGCGGAGGTAGCTGGGAGCATCATTTGAGAATGGTTGAGTTTGCCTATAATAATAGTTATCATACCAGTCTTGGGATGGCACCGTATGAAGCCTTATATGGAAGGCCATGTAGAACCCCATTGAACTGGCATGAAGTGGGAGAAAGGCAATTAGTGGGTCCTGAATTGATTCAGCAAACCACAGAAGTGGTGAAACTTATTAAAGAAAAATTACAGGCAGCCCAGAGTAGACAAAAGAGTTATGCAGATACTCGGAGAAGACCACTTCAGTTTGAGGTGGGAGATTTGGTTTTCTTGAGAGTTTCCGCGAGTAAAGGTATTATGAGATTTGGTAAGACTGGAAAGTTGAGCCCAAGGTATGTAGGACCTTTCCGAGTAATTGAGAGGATTGGGGAAACAGCTTATAGGCTAGATTTGCCAGCAGATTTTGTGGATGTTCATGATATATTTCATGTTTCTATGTTGAGAAAGTGTATTGAAGATCCAACTCAAATAATCAGATATCAAGGTGGTGACCTGAGATCGGATATGACTATGCCAGAGTATCCGGTGCAGATCACAGATCGAAAGATAAAGAAGTTGAGAAATAAAGAAATCGAGTTGGTTAAAGTGAGATGGGAAAATAGGTTGGGTGGTGAGGATACCTGGGAGTTGGCCGAGGAGATGGCTAAAGGGTATCCCTATCTGTTTGAATAAGCTTTTGTATTTATTTTTAGATGATAATATTTGTAAAAGTGTATATGTTTAAGTTATTTAACTTTGAGTTGTGTTATGAATTTTGAGGTCGAAATTTCTTTTTAGATGATAGTAATGTAACATCGCCTGTTTTCGGATCCTTTTGGATCGTGTGTGTTGTGGTTGTGATGGCCGTTGTGAGGCCAGTGTGAGTTGGTTGTGTGGAATGTGTGGTTTGCTCAGGTGAGGTGCAGGTTTGGTCCTGAAATGAAATAGGACCTGCTGCAGTTGAGATGGAGTTGGCGGCCAGGTGTGGCCGTTGACTTGTTGGCGTCCAGGTAAGATGCCGTTGACTGCATGAACTTAACGGCAGTCCTTGTGGACGTTTATGATGGCGGTTGTCCTAAACGGCAGAGGGGTTGACGCCAACCTGTGCAATCTGCAGGTTATAGGGTCACCCGAGGGTAGGTTTTCCACCTGGTTCTCTCTCTCCCTTGCCCCAGCTTCACGCCCTTGTATCCCTAAAGCTTCCAACGGTCATAGGAGAGTGATTGGAGGATCGTGGAATGTGTGGCGTTGCCAAATCGGACGAGGAAACGCCGTGGCGTGGTGTAATTGCCGTCAGAGCTTGCGGAGGACTCGGCGTGAACCAAGGATCTTTAGGTGTTTTTAAGCGTGTTCAGAGGTAGGGGACGATCCCATTAGAGTTTCTAAACTGTTAAAACATGCATAGGAAACATGTAAAAGCCTGTTAATTGAGTTTTTGGGTAAAGGTTCTTCATGGGGGGTTTTAAGGGTGGTTTGATGGAATTTAAAGGTTAATCATGTAGTTTTAATTATAAAATGATGCATGCTTGACTTGGGAAAGAATTCCTTATGTACCTGTGGTTTTGGTTTGCTCGGTTTTGGGGGAGTTTCCTACTGAGCCAGTGACTAGCGAGGCTCACCCCCTACCCCCACAGGTGAGAGCGAGGAGGACGTTTCTCGACCGTCGTCCAGTTCAAAACCGCGTCGTAGCAGTGCAGGGTCAGTACCTCAAGCTGTGTAGTAGCAGCTCCAGCAGTGTAGTCTTAGTAGTGTAGTGTAGTTAGTTGTTTATTTTCTTCAGTTGTACCTCGGGGTATGCCCCAGGCTCTTGTACTTTCTTTCAGTTTTGTGGAAATATGACTATGTAAACTTGTGAATTATATATATATAATGGTGTGTTTCTTTGTGTTTACACGGACTGTAGTTTGGTATCCCTTGCGAGGCATTGGCCCGTTCGCGAGAGGCGGACTCGGATCAAGTACGTTATCGGTTTAACGGGCTTGGCCGAGGCATTCCGTCACAGTCCTAGGATGGGTGACCTTCCTGGGAAGTCTACCAACTAGCACGGTTGTTGGGCCAGTTTACTGGTTGGGTCATCACAAATGGTATCAGAGCCTTGCCCAGCCGGAAGTGCAGGAACTAAGTGCCACATAGGGCAAAGTGCTATGCTATGGGAGCCACCTCTTGAGGCCATAATGGCGCAAAGTGCTACATAGTGGGAGCCACCTCTTGAGCCTATGGGGGCCACCTCTAGAATCCTGCCTACCTGGGGTTTGATTGTGTGCTATATGTGAATAGCGACGAGGACGTCGCTTATATAAGAGGGGTAGATTGTAACACCCCATATAAGAATATGTTAAATGGACTAAATCAGCAAACTACCAACAACTCGGACTAGTCATTTTCAGAGCTCGAGTAGGAAAAGAACTATGAAGTTAAGCGTGCTCAGTTGGGAGTAGTCCTAGGATGGGTGACCTTCTTGGGAAGTCTACCAACTAGCACGGTTGTTGGGCCAGTTTGCTGGTTGGGTCGTCACAGGAATTGTCCTTATGTCTCCGTGTTGTGTGTGTGTGGCCGGACATAGAGATCATTTACCACAATGAGGGGAGTGAGGCATATAGCCAACAACATTATTTTTTTTACAAATTGGTGTTGTTATCAACATTAGGGGTAGAATCTTTTAAGGTACAACCCATTCCATGGGTGAGAGAGCTCCTCACCTTCGGCATTAACTAGCCTATACGCGTTTCCGGGGTACACTTCCTTAACGACGTACGGCCCTTCCCAGTTTGCTGACAATTTGGACCTTGGACCTCCAGGTTTTATAAAGATTCGCTTCAGAACCATGTCTCCTTGTTGAAATTTGCGCTCAATCACTTTCTTTTGAAAAGACCTAGAGAGTCTATTTTGATATGAAAGAACATGATCGGCTGCCGCTAAACGTCGTTCGTCTAAGAGTTCAAGCTGCATAAGCAATGCCTACCGACGTTCATCGGGATTAAGTTCTTTGTCTAGCTGAACCCTTAGCGAAGGAATGAGACTCTCGTGTGGACATACCGCCTCCATCCCATATGTAAGTGAGAACGGAGTTTGCCTGGTGGGCGTACGGACGGAGGTGCGGTAGGCCCACAGAGCCTCGACCAATTTCTCTGGCCAATCAACAAATTTATTAGACTCACAGGTTTTCTTTAGAATTTTCAAAAGTGTTTTATTTATGGCTTCGGCCTGGCCGTTGCCCTGTGGATAGTACGGAGACGAATGATGCAAGGAAATGTTGAATTTCTTACAGAGATCCTAAAGCTCTTGGGATATGAACTGGGGTCCGTTGTCGGTGATGAGGCTGCTTGGCACTTCGAACCACGCAATGATATTCTTCATGATGAATCTGCACATGGTTGAACCTTTGATTTCTGCAATTGCTTCAGCTTCGGCCCACTTGGTGAAGTACTTAGTAGCAGTGAGAATGAAAGATTTCTGTTTTACTTGAGCATTAGGATCACCAAGAGGCCCAATGATATCGAAGGCCCACATGGAGAAAGGCCAAGGAGAAGATAGTGGATGTAAAGAGGAGGAAGGAGCATGGATTTTGTCGGCATAGATCTGGCATTTGACACACCTACGAACGTAGGTGGCACAGGCTTCTTCTAGGGTCGGCCAGTAGTAGCCCTGCCTAAGAATTTTCTTAGCCAACATTTGGCTATTGACATGCCCTCCACATTCACTGGAATGGGATCCTTCCACTACCTTCCAAGCTTTTTCGTCCGACAAACATCGGAGGAGCATTCCATTTAGAGCGCGTCTGTAGAGCACTTTTCCAATAAGGGTATACTTTAACGCCGCTCTACGGATGGCTCGCTTTTCCTCTGCTTCAGCTTCTTCGGGGAAGGTACTGATGATCAGTCTGTCCCCATGTAATTTTAAATATATATTTATTTTGGTGACTAACAAAATCTTATCAAAGTTCTTTAACTCTTAAGTGCAGGAAATACTCCAAAGTCAATCAAGCCAATATTGGTAAGTATTATATTTCTGAAGCATTAATTATTTCAAGATTGTATCTATCTATGTCCACATCGATTTCGGTTGAAAGTCACAACAATTTCATTCATGTATATCGTTTTAAATAGAGCTATAACGATTTGCTCATCGTAACGATTCCTTAAGTCATCGTAACGATTTGCTCATCGTAACGATTCCTTAAGTCATCGTAACGATTTGCTCATCGCAACGATTCCCTAAGTCATCGTAACGATTTGCTCATCGCAACGATTCGTTAAGTCATCATAACGAATCACTCATCGTAACGATTTGCTCATCGCAACGATTCGTTAAGTCATCATAACGATTCGCTCATCGTAATGATTTGCTCATCGCAATGATTCGTTAAGTCATCATAATGATTTGCTCATCGCAACGATTTGTTAAGTCATCATAAAGATTCGCTCATCGTAACGATTTGCTCATCGCAACGATTCGTTAAGTCATCATAACGATTCGCTCATCATAACGATTTATTTTGCGCAACGATTTCTTTAGCGCTCATAACGATTTACTTTGCGCAACGATTTCTTTAGCGCTCATAACGATTTACTTTGCGCAACAATTTCTTTAGCGCTCATAACGATTTGCTTTCTATAACGACTTGTTAAGTGCTCATAATGATTTCTTCAGTAAACACTTGATCATAACGATTTCATAAGTCATATAGACATCGACTTTATGTTTTATATCGACTTAATATTTATCTAATTTCTGAAAGCGTTGAATAGCCAAAGTCTTCACATATCTATCTGACTGCTGTGCATTTAATGAAGACAGAACGCATCTCTGCATGCATGCAGATTATATCTTTTCTTTATCGTGCATATTCTGTCAACATCTTTTAGAACAAGCTTTTTGGCATTGCTATTTTGGTGAATATTCACATCAACGTCTTCTGACATCAAGAGACTGTCTAGCTGTCTACTGTTCTAGCATTTAATATGTGCAGGGTCCTAAAGATATTTTGTTATAGAATGTTGGACCATACAGACACCAGAAGACCTTATCTCTTTGCATGCTCAAATGGATAAAAGATTGTTGACTAGAAGTTTCCAAATGTCAAGCAGTCTAACGTGTACCAAACAAAGAGACAACGGTTACTTCAATGACTACATTTCAAATTGGACATATAAATTCAAGATAGCAGCTCCAGAAGAAGGATCATTATTGGATACTACAAGCATTGCAGATCTTCTAAAAGAATTCGAGAGCCAAGAATTCAGTTCCAGTGTGTCTTTAGCTCTTTGCTCTCCATGTTGTAATAGAAATCCTAAGAGAGCCAGTATAGTGCTGAGAGAGTGCCTTGTCTAGATTATTTGCTCTCAGTGCTAGTAGCTTCAGATCTTGACTTGCTAAAGCTTGATCTAGGAGCTTGAATTCCTGCTTATTCTTTTTGTGTTGTTGTTCCCTTCTGTTGTGAAGGAAGACCTGGTGGGGAGCCATGGTGTTTTGTTCCCTTCTGTTGTAAAGGAAGACCTGGTGGGGTTCCAGGGTGTTGAAGTTCCCTTCTTGTGAAGGAAGACCAGCTGAGCTGGGTGTTGTTTTTATCCGTAGGGGGACTGTACCCTAGTTAGTGGAATCCTGAGTTGTTGCTCAGGGACTAGACGTAGGACTCCTAAGGAAAGGAGGTCTGAACCAGGATAATTCCTTGTGTTGTGTGATTGTTCATTGTGTGTTTGTCTTTTATACTAATCTTCTCTAACCTTCATCAAAGAACATCTTTCTGTGAATGTTTTAAGTACAGGTACTAATCAAGTAAAATTTTAAAAGACACATTCACCCCCCCCTCTGGGCTCGTCAACTGGGCAACAAGTGGTATTAGAGCGAGTCTCTTCGACAAAGAAGTAAGATCCAACGATCTGAAGAGTAAAGATCCATGGCAGCCCAAGGTAACATTGAAGGTCAGTCTGTCAACCGACCCCCTCTCTTTGATGGTGAAGATTATGCTTATTGGAAGACCAGAATGGAGTACTTTCTCCAAGGTCACGACTATCAGATATGGTCAATAGCAGAAGAAGGCGATCTCCTGGTCACAAATGAGAAAGCTCAGTGGATAGATGATGACAGGAAAAAGATCTCCTTGAACTATAAGGCTAAGAGTATTCTGTGCTGAGCTCTAAGCAAAAAGGAATTCAATAGAGTTTCAGCCTGCAAATCCGCAATGGAGATGTGGGAAAAGCTTAGAATTACCTATGAAGGTACAGACAAAGTGATGGAGACAAGAATTGACATTCTTGTTACTTAATATCAAAGATTTCAGATGCAATCGGGTGAGTCCATAACTCAAATGTTCAGTCAATTCACAGATATTACAAATGGATTGGCTGGATTGGGAAAACCTATGAGATTGGAGACATGGTGAGGAAAATTCTTAGATCCTTACCATCCTCATGGACCCCAAAGGTCACAGCTATTGAGGAAGCTAATGATCTGAAAAGAATGTCTTTGGAAAAGCTCATTGGGTCCCTTATGGCCCATGAGATCAATATGGAAAGGCTAGGAGAATCCTCAAATAGAAAGAAGCACTCCAATGCTTTAAAAGCTGAAGAAGACTCATCAGAAGCAAGCTCAGATGAAAATGAAAGTATTGAAGACAGTGTAAATGAAGAAGCAATGCTATCAAGAAGACTGCAGCGGATTTTAGCCAAGAAAAAGAAATTTCAGTCTGGCAGAAGATTCTTTAAGAAAAACAAAGAGTTTAAGAAGTCAGAAGGAAAGGATCTGAAGAAAGGAGAACCAATATGCTATGAGTGCAAGAAACCTGGACATATCAAAGCTGAATGTCCAAAGCTCAAGAAGCCTGAATTCAGAAAAAGATAGAGCTCCAAGAAATTCAGGAAATATAACAAAAAGGCAATGGCAGCCGCTTGGGAAAACAGCAGCGACTCAGACAGTAAGTCAAGCTCAAGCAGTGATAAAGAAGAAGCCAACCTGGCGTTCATGGCAAATACAGATGATAAGGTAACATCTGACTCCTCCTTTAATTCCTGCAATAATTCTGATTCGGATAATTTAGAGGAAGCATTCAATGAACTATACAGTAAATATAGAGAAGTAACCAAACTATTAAAAGTAAGTAAGAAAAATAATGCTTGTTTAGAAAACACAAATTCAGATCTAAAATCAGAAAATGAACAGCTAGAAAAACAGTTAACTGAACATAAAAGAAGAAACGATTTATTATGTGAAGATCTAAAGGATAAGAATGAACAAATAATTAAATTTGAAAAATAAGCAAGCTCAGATGAACTAAAAATAGAGATAAACTCATTAATAGAAGAGAATAAAAAATTATCTAGCACATTGGAAAAATTTACAAATGGTAAAAACTCCCTCATATTAAAAGGTGCTAGAAGATCAGGTAAGAAGAAAAATGGATTAGGATATATACCCCCAGATAATGAAGATACTATAATTTATCCTAAAATATATCCAACACCAAAATTTGTACCTGAACAAGATATTGCATACAAGGCAGATTTCAAATATATAGAAAAAGTGACAAAATTGTCTTGTTGTAGTCACTGTAACAAATTAGGACATGACATAACTACATGTCCAACTAAACATAAGAAATGGATAATAAAAAGGGAAACCAGTGATACTAACCAATCAGAACCCAAAAGAACTTGGGTACCTAAGAGTTAATGTTTTCATTTCAGGGTAACTCTCGAGCATCCAAATGGTATTTAGACAGTGGATGCTCAAGGCATATGTCAGGTAATCGAAAGCTATTCTCTCATCTTCAAAATGAAGAAGGAACTGTTACATATGGAGATAACGGAAAAGGAACAGTGATAGGCAGTGGTTCTGTGAACAATAAAGGAAAGACAGTTATTGAAGATGTATTGTTTGTCAAAGGGCTAAAACATAATCTTATTAGCATCATCCAGCTTTGTGACAGAGGTCATCAGATCTAGTTTCAAGAGTCAAAGTGCAGCATATTAAAAGATGGAGCAGTAATTTTCGAGGCAAATAGAGAAAAGAACTTATATATGCTCTATCTTGAAGAACTCAAGGATCAAAATGTCTGTCTAGCAGCAAATAAATATCAATCAACTGAATTGTGGCACAGAAGATTAGGACATTGCAGCATAGATGGTATGAGAATGTTGTTAAAGAAAAATCTTGTGGAAGGTCTGCCAAAAGTCAGTACTAAGATGGAAGGTGTTTGTAGACCTTGTGTCAAAGGAAAACACTTTAAGAGCTCCTTCAAGTCGATGATTGTTGTAACTACCTCAAAGCCTTTGGAACTCCTCCATATGGATTTGTTTGGGCCAATGAGGACCACCAGTCTTGGAGGAATGAATTTTGGTTTTGTTATTGTCGATGACTATTCCAGATTTACATGGGTGTCATTCCTAGAGCATAAAGATGATACGTTTGAAAGCTTTATCAGCTTTAGCAAGAAGGTTCAGAAAGACAAGAAATTCAATATTATTAGCATTCGATCAGATCATGGAGGTGAATTTCAAAATGAGAAATTTGTAATGTTCTGTGAAAATAAAGGGATTGAACACAATTTCTCAGCACCAAGGACACCACAGCAAAATGGAGTTGCTGAGAGGAAGAATAGAACTCTATTGGACATGGCAAGAATAATGTTGTCAGAATATAATTTGCCAAGATACTTTTGGGCTGAAGCAGTGAACACAACAAGCTATATTATCAACGGAGTAATGATCAGGCCAATCCTAAAGAAGACTGCATGCGAACTATTTAAAGGGAAGAAGCCAAAGATCAGCCACTCTAGGACATTTGGATGTCCTTGCTTCATTCACAGTAATGAAAAAAGAGACATTGGTAAGTTGGAAGCCAAATCAGATGAAGGTATCTGATAACCACATAATTTTTTTGAGTTAAATTTCATACAAATAGTAATTTTAGATAACCATTGTCTATAAATAATGTGCACATTGATTTTAATTTCTATCTCATCCATAAATAATTTGTTGAACATGTTAGTTGATATTTGGGGTTAGAACACATGTTAGATTTTTCATTTAATAAATCATTGCTTTTAGATTAGGTTCACATTGAAAAATAAAGATCTTTGTAAATAAATGTTGTAAGTAGTAAGTGTAAATTTGTAAATAAATAAAAATTTGAATATAACAAAATTAACACCATCAAGCCACATAACCCACTCAATTTTATTAAATAATAATAATAATAATTTCTTTAACATCACACACAATCCCATTCTCCCATCTCAACACCCTTTTAACTCTTTTAACATTGGGTTTGACTCATCTCGCAGGAATGAAGCTGCTTGAAGCAGCATTTGGGGTTTGAGCTCCCGGGTGTAGTGCGATGGCGGTGAGCTGGCAGGGGCGATGGCGCTCCAGATATGGGCGCGCTTGGAGCTGCTCCCGTGTGCAGGGCCTGGCGCATCTGGGCGGCGGTGTGAGATGGCGAAGCAGGAAGCGGCCAGGCGCTGCTGGCCCAGGCGGTTCAGGCCAACTGAGTTGGCCCTGATGGGCATGGCGGTTGGTCCCGTGCACAGCTGAACGATGGCAAACAGAGCGTCTGGGTTGGGTGCGCTGGAGGCGGTGCGCTGCGGTGGTGTGGATCCGGTGCTATGCGGCTAGTAGATGGCAGGTGTGGAGTGCATGCGCCTGGTGCTGTGCAGAACGTGGAGCTGAGGTGGCGATCCAAGCAACTGCTAATGTAGCGATCCCGGTGGAGCAGAGCTGGCGATCCTGGTGCGTTGGTGATCCGGGAGGCACCAGGGCATCTATAAAAGGACCCGAGGTCCTCTTGCCGGGGGGTCTCTATTTTTAGAAATTTCTTAAGATTTGTAGTTTCCATTTTTCCTGTATTCCTCTTCTTATAGTAGAGCAGTAGAGAGATCTTGAGGAGTTCAGAACTCCAGGGGATTCCCCAGTTCGGTATTTGGGGGTTTTCTTTCTGTCATGTTATTCTGTAGCTTTCTTCTCAATAGAGCAGAGCAGTGAGGGATTCAATAGGCAAATGTGATTTCCTTTTGAATTTTTCTTTTGTCTTTAGTTCGATGTAAGTTGTTGGAAGATTTCCTTAGCATTTGAAGGGTTCGGCATTCTGATCATTTCATTTCTTCCTCTCTTTAGTTGCTATGAGGAATGGATTCAGTACATCCTTTTTCCATTGGCTTTTATGTTTTCTTCCGTTCTGCAATTGTGAGGGAAATTGTTTGTTTATTTCTATTCTTCTTTGAGGGTTTCAGAGATCAGCCTCGTGGCTATTCTTCTGTGAGAGCTGTGAGAAATTTCAGAGGATTTTGGAGTCCGAGTTTAGTCTTGCTATTTGTTCTTCTTTTCTTCTTTTTCCATTTTGTAAGGAATTTGAACATTTGTGAGATCGATCCAGGGAGAGCCAATCTTTGAATCTACTGTTGGATAACTTGCTCTAATTGTTTTCCGTTTATTCCCTTTATCTTTTCTATATGTTCTATCTGGAGCGTTTATTTGAATGGTAACAATTGTTTAGCATAGTTGTAGTGATTTTTCACCGATCATACTCTTACTGTTTAGAATTCTCTTCTTGCATTTAATTTGATGCTGCTGCACCTGTCAATTCCATTATGCGCTTTACATAGCAGTTCTTGATCGTCTGTGTGATCAGTTCAATGTTTAGATCCTAATGAGGAATGGGAGAATCTCCATCGTGATCTCTTCAATATTTTTTTGCGATTTCTTTCTTTTCCTGATCCCTCCATCAGAAGGCTTTCGACTGGTTCTGTGCGGAGGCAACAGTGTTGCAGTCCAGTAAGTTGCAGACATTTGTGATCGGAGCTCAGAATTCCAGAAGGATTCCGGACATCTACCGAGTCCAGATCCACAGTTAAGTTTGTGAAGTCCATGTTCTTGTTATAGCGGAGGTTAGATTTGATAATGTGAAAATGTCTGATTTTTTTTGTTAGTTTTCAGTCTTCAATGTTGTTTGATTCCTAATCTTCAGTAATAATACGAGGATTCTGATTTAGGAGCAATTAATTTCTGTTTGTATTTTCTCTCCGATCTGTGAGCTGAGAGAGCTGCGAGGGCTGTTGAGAGGTAGATGCGTAAATCTTCCATTTCTTGTGTGTTTCAGAATTCAATTCAGAGGCATTTAGTTCAGTTCATCTGAATTTTCTTTCTTCTGTGAGAATAGCTAGCAGTTCTTTTTCTTCTATGCAACTTTCTGAGATCAACAGTTCCATTTCTCTTGAGAGTGTTGATTCGGTATTTGTAGAGAGCTGCTTTTGTTTACTGTTCATCCCCTGAGCTATAGGGGTACATTGATTTGAAAGTTTTCTTTTAAAAGATTTCTGTCTACCAATTTGATCCCTCGAGTTGTGAGGGTACAGTGATACCAAGTTTCTTTTTATTTCAATTCCACGTGTTCTTTCATTAAGTTAGATCTATCAAGATTGTGTGGGATTTGATTGGTGTTGTTTACACATTCACTTTTAATGCATTGTCGTTAGAATGATTTCAAGTTAAAGTAGTTTAAATCAAGTTCTATTCTGCCTCTCCGTGGATATGACATGTTCTCACCATTGTGCTAGTTCATCTTTATGATTTTATGTTTGTGAGACAGTTTAGAAGAAGTGCGCATATTGACTCGTGCGAGGAACTCTGGACAACGAAAATGCACAGTCAACAATGCCGCGCGTTCATCTTGGCGCCGTTGCCGGGGAGGCATTAGAGTTTGATTTAATCTGCTTTCATTTGATTTCATTTGCTTTGGGCCTTTCTATTGACTTGTTATTGGGCTTTTTATTGCAGATTTGCACAAAGGAGTGGAACTTGGAGATTGGGCTTGGGATTTGAGGCCCATTGGAGGAGGAGCTTGCTGAATTTTTTTTAATTGCTTTTAATTCCGAAATTTAGATAGAAAGAGTGTGAGTGAACTTTCTAGTGAGGCTTTGATTTATTCTCTGTGCATGTACAGAGATTTCTTTCACGTTGGCATGTAATAATTGGCCTCTTGGTGGTTTGATTGGTTTGGCATTAGTCTATAGTACCACTTCATATTTTCTTAGTTAAATTTCATTTCATTCAGTTTAAAAACCAAATAAAAATTAAAAAATTCTAAAATCTAAAAATTTTCCAAATCGCTCTTTCATGTTAGTCGTTTGTTTGTAAATAAAAATTTCATCTCTCAATATTAGAATTCCATGTTTTAGGACATTCATCATCTTAATTGTGATTTGAATTTCATTGAAGAGTGTGGGGGAAAGTTAAGGTTTCTAACTTTTGTTTCATGCATTAGACTTAGCATTAGAAAATCCATTGTTCAAATTTGTTTGTTGCACTTCACATTTTTAAATGGGACTGCTTAAGGGCTTCACCCATTAGAATAAAAAGATAAGGTGAGGGATTTCATCACCCTTTCTTTTGCCCAAAAATCACAAAAAATTTCCATATTCTTGCATTTTCCTCAGCTTTTAATAAAAACCAGTAGACTTGGCCCTAGGGTTCATAATTAGATTTGTTCTTTCTTAATTCTAAGACCTCTCTTTTAGTCTGGTGTCTAGGATTAGAGGTTAAAAAGCTTACGCTTAAGTGAGCTAGAGGTTATTTAATTGGGTCCTTGCGAAAGTAAGGGGGGCCTCCCTCTACTCCACCTCTTACCTGGCCAGTACAAGAAGAATTAGGATTGGACTTAAGCAAGCATAAATCTGATTTTGAGAAAAATAACATAAGTCCAAGGAACACTTAGTGGTAGGTTAATTTGATTTGAAAGTGTTTGTTTGTTTGTGTTTGTTTAAAAATTCATCAAAAATCAATAAAAATCTTAAAAAATCAAAAAACAAAAAATAGAAGGCTTTTCATCTGTGCATGCTTGGTAGACGTTCTCTGGACTTAGAGTTGGCTCAACCTATAGATGAGATAGAAAGATTCTTTCATAAAATGGCCAACCAAAACTAGAACCAAGTTCCTAGAAATTTAGAAGAGGTTGCACCCAGACAGATGAAGGAATACTTTATTCCTTCTAATTATCAACCTGCTACTTGTATCAGATCAGAAATTCCGGCAAATCATTTTGAGATCAAACCTGGAACCATTCAGATGTTGCCATCCTTTTATGGCAATCCTAATGAAGATCCTTATAGGCATATAGATGAGTTCCTAGAGATCTGTTCCACTGTAAGGATCCAAAACTTCACTGAAAATGCCTTAAGGTTGACCCTATTTCCATTCTCCTTAAAAGACAAGGCTAAACATTGGTTGGAAACCATAGGGAGAACTATCACAACATGGCCAGAAATGCAGCAGGAATTTTTAAAGAAATTTTACCCGATTGGCCGAACAAATACAATGAGAAGAGCAATCACTGGATTCTCCCAACACCCGGAAGAACTAATGCACGAATCATGGGAAAGACTAAAGGAGTTGCTTAGAAAATGCCCCCACCATGGTTTGTCGAGGTGGCAAATAGTCCAAGCTTTTTATGAAGGTCTGACAGAATCGAATAGGCAAATGGTTGATGCTTCGTGTGGGGGAGCATTCATGACTAAGAGCGAGGATGAGGCATATGATCTGTTTGAAACATTGAGTGAGAATTCTATCAATCATGCCTCACTCTACTCTTATGAGAGAGCGTTAGGACATGTAAAGAAGGCAGGAATGTATGAAGTAAGAGGAAGAGGGGAACCAGACTCTAGGGTAGAAGATCTGATAGCTAGACTTGACCAATGATTGGAGCAGAAGTTGGAACAAAAATTCGATCAATTATTATCTTTGACTGGGCAAACCACACCCAAAATTTCTCAACAACCTGAAACTTGTGCTATGTGTGCTATCCCAGCTCATCCCACCAGTGCTTGTCCCACTACTGCCCAATTACCCCTTTTCATTCAGGAACAAGTCCAAGCTGCTCAAGGCTTCTACAAACCCTCCTATGATCCATACTCCAACATATACAATCGTGGTTCGAGAAACCATCCAAACTTTTCATGGAAAAATCAATCTGAACAAGTTTCCCAACCTGCCTTCAAGCAATCCATGTACGGTCAATCCTATCCCAATCAGAATTCGAAAATTGGCCAATCTTCTAACTCAAAACCTCCACAATTCCAAGGAAATCAAAATTCCAATCAATTTGCTCATACAAATTTCCAACAACCTTCATATCAACCACCACCTCCTCAACCTAATTGGGATGATAAAATGAACCAACTCCAAAACATGATGGCGACCCAATGCCAAACTGTGCAAGAACAACAAACTCAAAATAAAAAATTTCAACAAAATTTTGCAAGGATAGAGTCTCAAATTGTTGATGTATGTCAAAGGAGGAAATTGGGTCAGTTACCAATTCAAACTATAGCAAACCCAAGGAACAACCCTCCTGGATTCTATCAGAACCAGCAATACCATCAAGCTCAGGGGTACAAACCACCACCTGCTAGACCAAATGGTCCTCCACCACAAAACCGACAACAAGTTTTTGTCCAGAACATTCCTGCTCCGCAAAATCAAAATCAACCTATACAACAGGATCATCCTCCTGCCCAAGCTAGGGGCCCGCAAGTAGAGAATGCAAAAACTGTGTCTACCTTAAGAAGTGGAAGAATCAGAACAAATTCTCACCCACACATGTCAAATGAGGATAAAGAAAATGAAAATGAAATTGAAATTGAAGAAGAGAGTGAAGAAAATGTTAAAAAGAAAATTCCAAGGGAAAAGAGAAAATAATTGAAGAACCTCTAGATAAAACCAAGATGAGTGAAGACCCAAGCTGTTACATCCCAAGAGTTACTTTTCCTGAAGCTTTAAAACCAAAATCCAAAAACAAATCCACTGGTAATGAAGAACTCTTGGAGCTATTTAAATAAGTTCACATCAATATTCCTCTGCTTGATGCCATCAAGCATGTGCCGGCCTATGCCAAATTTCTAAAAGAAATGTGTACTCCAAAACGAGAAGTGAGAAATAAAACTGAAACCATCATTCTTCCAGAAATTGTGAGTACCATTGTCTTGAATCAACTTCCTAAAAAGCTCAAAGATCCAGACACTCCACTAATTCCTTGCACCATCGGTGGAGTCACTTTTAAGAGCGGCCTTTTAAATTTGGGAGCCAATGTCAACCTCCTACCTTCTGCCATTTTTGAGAAATTCAAGATAGGAGAGTTGAAACCCACTTCCATTGTCCTTCAACTAGCCGATCGTTCTGTCACCACTCCAAAAGGCTTAGTTGAGGGCGTGATTGTAAAAATCAATGATTGTTACTTCCCTGCCGATTTCATCATTCTGGACATGAACACTCCCAAAGATTTAACTCAGTCCACCATTATCCTTGGAAGACCTTTTTTGGCCACAGCTAGAGCCAATATTGACTGTGCTACCGGGATGATGGATATATCATTTGGAGATAGGCGGGTTAGTATCAACAATTTTAGGGCATCTAGGCACCATGACCTAGGAGAATGTTGTCTAGTGGTAGATACCTTGGAAGAATCTTGCGTGGAAGAAATGGTAGACCAACCCTGTGCTCTAGGGTTTGAGGGAGAGGAAGGACAATTTAACTCTTTATTTCAGAATAATGATCCATCGATTCCACTTGAGTGTCCTCCTAAGGTTGAGCTAAAACCACTCCCTGCTAATTTAAAGTACATCTTTCTTGGAGAGAATGAGACTTGGCCCGTTATAATTGCTAGTGATCTTGAGGAAGGGCAGGAGAAGAAATTGATTGAAATTTTGAAGAGTCATAAAAAAGCTATAGGTTGGACAATTGATGATTTGAGAGGGATAAGTCCTTCAGTGTGCACACATCGCATATACTTGGAAGAAAATGCCAAAAGTTCAATAGAAATGCAAAGAAGGCTTAATCCCAACATGAAAGAAGTTGTTAAGAAAGAGATTGTTAAATGGCTGGATGCAGAATTCATTTATCCCATCTCTGATAGCCAGTGGGTTAGTCCAACTCAAGTTGTGCCTAAAAAGTCAGGACTGACTGTGATTCAAACGGAAAAGGGTGAGCTCATTCCCACTAGGCTGGCTACAGGATGGAGAGTATGCATTGACTATCGCAAATTGAATGCAATGACCAAGAAAGACCATTTTCCCTTGCCTTTCATTGACCAAATCTTAGAGAAACTTGCAGGCCAAAAATTCTTTTGTTTCCTTGATGGATATTCAGGGTATAACCAAGTGGCTACTCACCCTGAGGACCAAGAAAAGACCACTTTCACATGTCCTTTTTGAACCTTTGCCTTTAGACGCATGCCCTTCGGGCTGTGCAATGCCCCTGCAACTTTTCAACGTTGCATGATGTCTATTTTCTCAGACATGGTTGGGGATTACTTAGAAGTCTTCATGGATGATTTTTCTGTGTTTGGAAATGACTTTGATTCGTGCCTCGACCATTTGGCTGAAGTGCTCAAAAGATGCATTAATGCCAATCTTGTCTTAAGTTGGGAAAAGAGCCACTTCATGGTTAAGGAGGGGATTGTCTTAGGGCATATTGTCTCAGGGAGAGGGATAGAGGTATATAAAGCCAAGGTAAATCTCATTTCCGAATTGCCTCCTCCCAACTCTGTCAAACAAATTAGATCCTTCCTTGGTTATGCTGGATTCTATAGGAGGTTCATCAAAGACTTTTCCAAAATTGCAAGGCCATTGACTTCTTTGTTGAAAGACACTCCTTTCACTTTTGACGAAGCTTGTCATAAATCTTTTGAGGACTTAAAAGACATTTTGACCAAAGCTCCAATTCTACAATCTCCAGACTGGTCATTACCATTTGAGATAATGTGTGATGCTTCAGACTTTGCTGTAGATGCCATTTTGGGACAAAAATCTGATAAAGGATCTGTGGTGATTTATTATGCAAGCAGAACATTGAATGACACCCAGATTCGATACACAACCACTGAGAAAGAGCTCCTAGCTGTTGTCTTTGCCTTAGAGAAGTTCAGATCTTACCTTTTAGGAGACAAAATCATTGTTTTCACTGACCATGCTTCCTTGAGGCATTTGCTTGCCAAAAAGGATGCCAAGCCTAGGTTGATCAGATGGATCCTTTTATTACAGGAGTTTGATCTGGAAATTCATGATAAGAAAGGGTCCAAGAATGTGGTAGCTGACCATTTGTCCAGAATAATTGCCCCGGACTCCATGCCTATTAGAGATGCTTTCCCAGATGAGCACATTTTAGCTGTCTCCAATATTTCATCTCCATGGTATACACACATTGTGAATTACAAAGTCATTGGACGAGTACCTGGAGATTGGACCAAAAATGAAAGAGAGAGATTCTTTGCTAGGGACAAGTATTATATTTGGGAGGACCCGGAGCTATTTTTTATTAGACCAGACCAAGTGATAAGAAGATGCGTCCCTGAGAGTGAGCATCAAAGTGTCCTCAAGTTTTGCCATTCTCTTGCTTGTGGAGGGCATTTTTCAGGAAAGAAGACCGCTACTAAGGTCTTAGACTCTGGTTTCTATTGGCCCACATTGTTTAAGGATGCTCACCAATTTTGTAAGGCATGTCCTAGATTTCAAACAATGGGAAATATTTCTAAGAAGGATATGATGCCTCTTAACCCCATTCTGGTTGTAGAAATTTTTGATGTATGGGGGATAGATTTTATGGGACCTTTTCCACCGTCCTTTGGATACACGTACATTCTAGTTGCTGTTGATTATGTGTCCAAATGGATAGAGGCCATTGCCACAAAGACCAATGATCATAAGGTGGTTATCAAATTTGTTCAGAAAAACATCTTTTCTAGATTTGGGTGGCCCAAAGCAATCATTAGTGATGGAGGACCTCATTTCATTAACACTCAGTTTAGGACCCTCCTAAGGAAGTATGGGATCACCCATAAGCTAGCGACACCTTACCATCCGCAAACCAGTGGCCAGGTAGAAGTTTCAAACATGGAGATTAAGAACATTCTTCAGAAGTCGGTTAGGCCTGATAGGAAAGACTGGTCAGAAAGGTTAGATGATGCATTGTGGGCCTACCGAACTGCTTTCAAAACTCCCATTGGAATGTCCCCTTACCGGCTTGTTTTTGGAAAATCCTGTCATCTGCCGGTAGAACTTGAGCATAGAGCCTATTGGGCTATCAAACAGGTAAATCTTGATTTAGCCCAAGCTGGTCAACAAAGGACCCTGCATCTGAATGAATTAGAAGAGCTCAGAAACGAAGCCTATGAAAGTTCCAAGATTTATAAAGCCAAGGCCAAAGCTTTCCATGATAAACACATTCATAGAAAAACCTTTCAAGTGCATGATAAGGTTTGGTTGTTTAATTCTAGACTTCGTTTGTTTCCGGGAAAATTGAAGTCCCGATGGGATGGTCCTTACACTGTTGTCAAAGTCTACGACAATGGTGCTGTCATCATTCTTGACCCTAAAACGGGACAATCATTCATTGTTAATGGGCAGAGGTTAAAACATTTCTTTGAAAGCCCATCTTCTGTAAAAATTGATTCTACCAAGCTATATGAGCCAAATGCAGCCTAATTGCGTCTGGCTGAAGACGATAAACTTAGCGCTTCTTGGGAGGCAACCCAAGTGTACAGATTTATTTTATCAGGTAATTTTCTGTCTTACTTTCTTTTCCTGTAAATAAGTAGGGGGGAGAGGTAGAATAAGCATGCATTCATAGTCCTCATCCCAACCATTGCTTCATTTCTTTTTCTTGAGCTTGTACATATGTAAATAAACATTTCACAATGTTTCATCTTTGAATAAAGATGTGTGGCTTTACGCATCCCAGACTATGTGTCTGATCTTTAACCATTAAAATTTTGTAGCTGTCACACTCCTTTGCAAAAATCCATGTTAGATAGCTTCTAGTAAAGGATTACATGTACTTCTTGTCTACCTTATGTAAGGATTTATGGCAAGAAATTTTCATACACATACTTCACAGCCACTCCGACTAGCCGAACCCGAATGTAGCAAATTTGTCAAGGCTAGTAGGAGAGAGGTGATTGATTTTCTCCCTTCCCCTTAAGTGAATTGTGATGGAAGTGAATGCATGTGATCAAGGAACCTGACTGTCCATCCTTCCTTTAAGAGGAAAAAAAAAGAAAAGAAAAGCAAAAAGAAAAGGCAAAAGCAAAAGAAAAATATATCCATGAAAAATGCCCCGGATCTGAGTAAAGTTGGACTCGCTACTTTTGAAAAGTGATGGGTTGTGTAGCATTATGGATGAAAAAGAAACAAAATTCTGAGTGCACAAAGTGCAAATAAAGGGGCAAAGTCCCCAACTCAGAGAAATAATCCTCAAGGAAGATGGGCAGAATGGAACTGAGAGAAACAACCCGATCTGACTGAGCAAAGATCTTATTTCACAAATCTTTTCTTCTCCCTCGAATTAATCTAATCTCAAATACTAGCTGAGATAGAGGAGCTCCAGGAGGGCTGATGTGAACTCTTAAGTGAGCTATAACTTGTGCACTAATTTCTTGGCATAAGCCCTTACAATTAGGAAAGACATATCTCTACATTAATCTTTTACATGATGACTGTTTAGCATGAGATATTATATCTTCTAGTCCTACATTTGGAGTAATTTTTATTGCTAAGGGACTAGCTATGTTCAAGTAGGGGGGAGTGATAACCACATAATTTTTTTAAGTTAAATTTCATACAAATAGTAATTTTAGATAACCATTGTCTATAAATAATGTGCACATTGATTTTAATTTCTATCTCATCCATAAATAATTTGTTGAACATGTTAGTTGATATTTGGGGTTAGAACACATGTTAGATTTTTCATTTAATAAATCATTGTTTTTAGATTAGGTTCACATTAAAAAATAAAAATCTTTGTAAATAAATGTTGTAAGTAGTAAGTGTAAATTTGTAAATAAATAAAAATTTGAATATAACAAAATTAACACCATCATGCCACATACCCCACTCAATTTTATTAAATAATAATAATAATAATTTCTTTAACATCACACCCAATCCCATTCTCCCATCTCAACACCCTTTTAACTCTTTTAACATTGGGTTTGACTCATCTCGCAGGAAAGAAGCTGCTTGAAGCAGCATTTGGGGTTTGAGCTCCCGGGTGTAGTGCCATGGCGGTGAGCTGGCAGGGGCGATGGCGCTCCAGATCTGGGCGCGCTTGGAGCTGCTCCCGTGTGCAGGGCCTGGCGCATCTGGGCGGCAGTGTGAGATGGCGAAGCAGGAAGCGGCCAGGCGCTACTGGCCCAGGCGGTTCAGGCCAGCTGCGTTGGCCCGTATGGGCATGGCGGTTGGTCCCGTGCACAGCTGAACGATGGCAAGCAGAGCGTCTGGGCTGGGTGCGCTGGAGGCGGTGCGCTGCAGTGGTGTGGATCCGGTGCTATGTGGCTAGCAGATGGCAGGTGTGGAGTGCATGCGCCTGGTGCTGTGCAGAGCGTGGAGCTGAGGTGGCGATCCAAGCAACTACTGATGTAGCGATCCCGGTGGAGCAGAGCTGGCGATCCTGGTGCGTTGGTGATCCGGGAGGCGCCCGGCATCTATAAAAGGACCCAAGGTCCTCTTGCCGGGGGGTTCTCTGTTTTTAGAAATTTCTTAAGATTTGTAGTTTCCATTTTTCCTGTATTCCTCTTCTTATAGTAGAGCAGTGGAGAGATCTTGAGGAGTTCAGAACTCCAGGGGATTCCCCAGTTCGGTATTTGGGGGTTTTCTTTCTGTCATGTTATTCTGTAGCTTTCTTCTCAACAGAGCAGAGCAGTGAGGGATTCGATAGGCAAATGTGATTTCCTTTTGAATTTTTCTTTTGTCTTTAGTTCGATGTAAGTTGTTGGAAGATTTCCTTAGCATTTGAAGGGTTCAGCATTCTGTTGATTTCATTTCTTCCTCTCTTTAGTTGCTATGAGGAATGGATTCAGTACATCCCTTTTCCATTGGTTTTTATGTTTTCTTCCGTTTTGCAATTGTGAGGGAAATTGTTTGTTTATTTCTATTCTTCTTTGAGGGTTTCAGTGATCAGCCTCTTGGCTATTCTTCTGTGAGAGCTGTGAGAAATTTCAGAGGATTTTGGAGTCCGAGTTTGGTCTTGCTATTTGTTCTTCTTTTCTTCTTTTTCCATTCTGTAAGGAATTTGAACATTTGTGAGATCGATCCAGGGAGAGCCAATATTTGAATCTACTGTTGGATAACTTGCTCTAATTGTTTTCCGTTTATTCCCTTTATCTTTTCTATATGTTCTATCTGGAGCGTTTATTTGAATGGTAACAATTGTTTAGCATAGTTGTAGTGATTTTTCACCGATCATACTCTTACTGTTTAGAATTCTCTTCTTGCATTTAATTTGATGATGTTGCACCTGTCAATTCCATTATGCGCTTTACATAGCAGTTCTTGATCGTCTGTGTGATCAGTTCAATGTTTAGATCCGCATGAGGAATGGGAGAATCTCCATCGTGATCTCTTCAGTATTTTTTTTGCGATTTCTTTCTTTTCCTGATCCCTCCATCAGAAGGCTTTTGACTGGTTCTGTGCGGAGGCAGCAGTGTTGCAGTCCAGTAAGTTGCAGACATTTGTGATCGGAGCTCAAAATTCCAGAAGGATTCCGGACATCTACCGAGTCCAGATCCATAGTTAAGTTTGTGAAGTCCATGTTCTTGTTATAGCGGAGGTTAGATTTGATAATGTGAAGATGTCTGATTTTTTTTTTTAGTTTTCAGTCTTCAATGTTGTTTGATTCCTAATCTTCAGTAATAATACGAGGATTCATATTTAGGAGCAATTAATTTCTATTTGTATTTTTTGTCCGATCTGTGAGCTGAGAGAGCTGCGAGGGCTGTTGAGAGGTAGATGCGTAAATCTTCCATTTCTTGTGTGTTTCAGAATTCAATTCAGAGGCATTTAGTTCAGTTCATCTGAATTTTCTTTCTTCTGTAAGAATAGCTAGCAGTTCTTTTTCTTCTGTGCAACTTTCTGAGATCAACAGTTCCATTTCTCTTGAGAGTGTTGATTCGGTATTTGTAGAGAGCTGCTTTTGTTTACTGTTCATCCCCTGAGCTATAGGGGTACATTGATTTGAAAGTTTTCTTTTAAAAGATTTCTGTCTACCAATTTGATCCCTCGAGCTGTGAGGTTACAGTGATACCAAGTTTCTTTTTATTTCATATCCACGTGTTCTTTCATTAAGTTAGATCTATCAAGATTGTGTGGGATTTGATTGGTGTTGTTTACACATTCACTTTCAATGCATTGTCGTTAGAATGATTTCAAGTTAAAGTAGTTTAAATCAAGTTCTATTCTACCTCTCCGTGGATATGACCTGCTCTCACCATTGTGCTAGTTCTTCTATTTGATTTTATGTTTGTGAGACAGTTTAGAGGAAGTGCGCATATTGACTCGTGCGAGGAACTCTGGACAATGAAAATGCACAGTCAACAATGTCGCGCGTTCAGTATCTTCATGGGGTATGCTTCTAAACCCAAAGGTTGTAGACTATTTAACAAATGTACCTTATTAATTGAACAGTCTGTGCATATTATTTTTGATGAGACTAACCCTTCCTTGAGAAAGGAAGAAGATAGTGACAATGATGATGCAGATGAACTGTCCAAGAAACTAAAGGATACCTCAATTGAAGACAGGGATGATCCACCTCTGGAAGACTTGCAACAACAAGATATTACACATGAAAATCTTCCAAAGGAGTGGAGATACAAGAAAGATAACCCACCTGAGAACATTATTGGTGATCCATCTGTAGGGGTAAGAACAAGAGGTAATGTAATACCTTGTGATTATCTAGCATTTGTCTCTCAAATAGAGCCTAAGACAGTCAATGAAGCTCTCACTGATGAATCTTGGATTATAGCCATGCAAGATGAACTAAATCAGTTCAAGAGAAACCAAGTATGGTCACTTGTTCCCAGACCATCAGACCATCCAGTTATTGGCACCAAATTGGTGTTTAGAAAAAAATTGGATGAGACTGGTGTAATCTTAAGAAATAAGGTCAGATTGGTGGCTCAAGGCTACTCCCAAGAGGAAGGCATAGATTTCGATGAAACTTATGCACCTGTAGCTAGACTTGAGACTATTAGAATTTTATTAGCATATGCATCTGCTTTGGATTTAAAATTATTTCAAATAGATGTTAAATCCAAATTTTTAAATGGTTTAATTAAGGAAGAAGTGTATGTTGAACAGCCTCCAGGTTTTGATGATACAGAATTTCCAAATCATGTTTTTAAACTTCATAAGGCATTATATGATTTAAAGCAAGCACCAAGAGCCTGGTATGAAAGGCTTAGCTCATTTTTATTAAACCATGGTTTCACTAGAGGACAGGTAGATAGCACTATATTTGTAAAAACAAAAGTTAAAAGCATATTACTTGTACAGATTTATGTAGATGACATTATCTTTGGATCTACTGATGAACTCCTTTGCAAGTACTTTGAAAAGTTGATGCAGGGAGAGTTTGAGATGAGCATGATGGGGGAGCTAAATTATTTCCTTGGACTACAAATCAAGCAAGGAAAAGATGGCACCCACATCTGTCAAGCAAAATACACCAAAGAGCTTTTGAAGAAATTTGATTTTGAGAACACAAAGCCACTCTCAACACCCATGAGTACATCTACAAGGATGGATAGTGACAAGAATGGTAAGAAAGTAGATCAAAAGATCTACAGAGGTATGATTGGTTCATTGCTTTACTTAACGGCCACTAGACTCGATATTCTATTCAGTGTATGCATGTGTGCTAGATATGAAGCAGATCCTAGAGAATCTCATTTGATCTCCGTAAAAAGAATATTTAGATACTTAGCTAGAACTCATGATTTAGGTTTGTGGTATTTAAAATCTTGTGAAATTAATCTAGTAGGATATTCTGATGCTGACTATGCTGGATTGAAAGTAGATAGAAAAAGCACCAGTGGTTGTTGTCAATTTCTTGCAGGGTATTTAATATCCTGGTCCTCAAAGAAACAAAATTCAGTGGCACTGTCTACAGCTAAAGCTGAGTACGTGGCTGCTGGAAGTTGTTGTACACAACTCCTATGGATAAAGCAACAACTTGAGGATTTCAGACTAAATATCAAATCAATTCCACTACTATGTAACAACACCAGTGCTATCAATCTCACCAAAAATCCAGTCCAGCATTCAAGGACCAAGCATATTGAGATTAGATATCATTTTATTCGTGATCATGTAGCAAATGGTAACATAGAAATATCCTTTATTGACACAAATGGTCAGTTAGCAGATATTTTCACAAAAGTCTTACCCGAAGAAAGATTCACATCTCTTAGAAGGGAATTGGGCATGTGTAATTTGTGAAAAAACTTCTGTTTAAAACTGGGAGATAAATGTTCAGAGTTGAGTAAATTTTCTCTCCATGGCTTTAAGCAAAAAAAATTTAAATTGTTCCCTACTGGTCGCTCTCCTTAATAAAGTCTACTAAGGCTGGTCAAACTTATTTGTCATTTTTCGCCACCTCTTGGCGCTTCGCTTTTTCGGTAAAACTTTTATTTAACCCCAAAATCGATGTGAAAACGATTCATCTCCCCCCTTTCACCTTTTTCCCTCTTTCGTCTGGTTGCCTGAGCCGATGCCCTAACGACTCCGACATCGCCTCTCTGCTCATTTGAAGTTCCTCTCTTCTTCCCACAAAGAATTTCTTGAGGACTTTTGTCTCCTCTTTCATCTCAACCTTCCAGAAAATCCTTCTCACCCAAAGTCCATGGCATCGTCCTTTATCTCCGGCAGTTTGGGTGGCTACAGTGCTGAGTTTCTATCGGCAGAGCAGCAGGAAAGGTTTACTTTCGTGAAGACCAAGCTTTGCGGGAATAAGGCGGTAGATGTTGTGGATCATGAGAAGAATGGTATGATTAGTGTAGTAGCCGCTATAAGAAGGATGCAGTGGATGGGAATCACCACCTTCTCTAAGGTTAGCTATCCGGACCTCGTGAAGGCGCTTTATGTATGCTTAAGAACAGAGGCCGGTGGGTCCTTGATTTCATCTATCAAGGGAACCCAAATCAAGATTGATCATGAAGTTTTGAAGACCCTGTTTGATGTGAGAACGTCTGGTCATAGTGGAATCCACTCAGTGGACTCTCAGGCAAAGGGTCTAGGTATTGTTGGTTCAGAATTTAGACTGAAAGATGGCAAATTAGATATCAATCAGTTGAATGCCTTCAATCGCCTTCTGCACTTCGTTGTCTGTCAAATACTTGTTCCTAGAAGTGCTACATTCTCAACATGCACCAAGGCAGATTCGGATATGATGTTTTGGGCCGTTCAGAACCAAGAAATCAACATGGCCGAAGTAATGATGGAAAGGATGAAGCTTGCCCGTGATCAAATATGGGATACCAAGAGTAAGTTGAATGTATCCCTGCCCTATGCTCACTTGCTCACCAAAGTCTTTCAGCACTTTGGAGTAGATGTTTCTGGCGCCGTTGTAGAGAAAATGGGCCAAGCTATTAGGTCCCAAAATCTAAGGAAAAGCGGTTTTTCAGTGGTCAACGGAGTTTGGACCAAGACATCAGTAGTTGAGGGTGAACCCATCCTATGGGAAGCCCAAGAAGTCCAACTCGAAGCAGTGGCAGCAGAATCAGAGGGCCCATCAGTAGTTGCAGAACCAGTAGCAAGAGAGGCTGCAGCGCCTAGTGCTTCACTGGAAGTTGCTGCCAACACAGAAGTTGCAATGGAAACTCCGATAGCTGAAGAAAATGTAGCAGTAGTAGATTCTGTCAGAAGTTCAGAGGATCCTCTTCCCACCTCCTCTGTGGCTTTTGTACTCTGTCAAGTATTAGACTCCATTCACTCCACCCCAGTGGTTCAAAACACCGGTGGGAGTTTGGTTGATCAGTCTGTGGCACCTGGCCACATTGAAGATTCTGTATTGATTGATGCTCCTATTTAGGGGGAGCAAGGAAGATTTGTGGAGGATGCTCCTATTCAGGGGGAGCAAAATATTGAGAAGGAAGCAGCATCTCAAGGGGCACTTTCTGAAGATGCTCCTGTAAATGAAGAGCATCTTGAAGTTCCAAAAGAGGTCGAGGAGCAAGTGGAAAAGGGAAGCCCCAGTAAGAAAACTGCTCACAAAAGGCAGAAGAAATTTTTAAAGAAGATGCACTTAAAGCCCATCTTGAAGCGATTGGATGATCAAGGTGAAGTCCTGGACTCAGTGCGGTTAGCTGTGAGTTCTGTCTTTGAGCGCCAGGCATCCTTATCAAATGACAATTTTCAAACAAATGTTGCCATGAAGTGGTTCAATAAGGAGCTGAGCTCTATGAAGATGATGTTGTCTGAGGTTTTGAAGGTAGTAGGGCCCAAATATCCTACTCCTCAAGAGCGTGAGCCTTCAGGGCCAAGTGAAGATAATGCAGGGCCATCAGGGCTAATCAGTGTTGATCTTGTGGAGCTGCCATCAGGGCCTTCAGTTGTTGCTCCAACAGGGCCATCAGGGCCAAGTGTTGAAGATCAGCCCTCTGAAAAATTGTCTAGTGAAGATTCTGATTTGTGTCAGGAGTCTGGGCCGGAGAAGGAGTCACTTAATCCAGTGGAACCGATAGCTCAAAGCGCAAACCAGGCTGTAGCTCCTGAGCCCCCTGCCTCTTCTTCTCTTCCCACTCCAGCTGCTCCCTCTCCACCATCCTCTTCCACTGCACCTCCAGCTCCAACCACCTTTAAACGACCTCGTCCAAGATCTGTTTCCTCTCCCCAACCATTTCCCTCTCAACTTGCTTCATCTCCTGTTTCTTCCACCATTGTTCCCTCTCCACCATCTTCCCCTCAGATTCCACCAACATCCTCTTCAGCTGGGCCATCTTCTTCTTCTAGTCCTTCCTCTTCAGGACCATCTGATCTCCCTATCATAACTCCTGCTTCTATCTTCAATCCACCTACACCTCCCTCTTTCATTACCATTATCCCTGAGGGTGCTCAACTCACACAAATAGAAATCCAGGATATCAAGGATGAATTTGAAGTAGCAATACTTCGTTCAGTCCTGGCTGTTGGGACCCACTCTCATAGGGCAGGCTCTTCTAGTCCTGTCTCTAAGAAGAGAAGACTCACGTCCTCTCATCCTGTCTCTTCTGAATCTTGTTATCCTCCCCTTTGGTTTTCCCTCTCTATCTCCAATAAGCAGAAACTTATCTATGAAGAATATCTTCAAAAGGTAGTTTTTGCCCACATTTTTGGCCTTCCCTTCCAAAATCTTTCTGATCATCTTACCACCATCTTTCCTTATACCCATCTCTCTAAGGCTCAACAGTCAAAAGTCTTCTCCATGACTGAAGCTAAAACTGAAGAGCAGTGGGCTCGAAGCAACAAAGATCTGTACAGTCAATTCCGTCGAGTTCAAGCTGCCCGATATCCACCTAGGGAAGCTCCTCTTCCCCTTTCTGAGTGGTTCCAAATCCATCACAAAAATCTGTTTGGCCCTTTCATTCAGACAGAGATCAAATTTATCCGGCAGTATCAGATGTACAGTAACTACTGCTATGTAAATCGCCTCCCAGAATCTCAGTTGGGTCAGTTTCGTGCAGCCATCAGGGCCCTCAGTTCAAGCACAGCTCATACTGAGTCCCTTCAGGTCGATTTTGCCACCTTGGTTATTCCTGATGTAGTGTTCCTTCCCCCTCTCCATGCTTTAATTATGGACTCTTCTATGGGAACACTTATCTTTGAGCGAGCTGCAAGGGTAATGGCCAGATTATTTGTGCAAGATGGTCGTGACTTATCTTTCCCAAGATTCGTCTCCAGGCAATATCTTCAGAGGCATATCAAGGCAGATGTTCTGGCCCCCATTCTCTCTGAATGCGAGCGGTTGACTCCTGAAGAGTGGACGAAGCTCTATCCCTTGTCTGCTCAGCAGCTAGGCGATCTAAATGCCTCTCATGCCAGCTCCAATCAACCTCCCTTGTCTCCTGGTGAATTTTTGGATGCCAACTCTCTTCACCTCATCCGGGATTCCTATCTGACCTGGGTCGAAAGATACAAAGTTTTCTTTGCTTTAAAGAAAGAGCTTAGGTCGCTTAAGATTGACTATCCCCTCAAGATTGAAGCCTTTCTTCGATTTGCCAGTTTTTGGTCCTTCTCAACCTACAAGTTAGCCCTTGGCAGTGTTAAGTATGGGGACTTCATTTCAGATCAAAGGCAGCTTCATATCAAAAGGATGGCTCCCACTATGGGACCCTCCTATCAAATTGAAATTGGGGCCTTTCAAGCCTTCTTTGAAGAACAAGAATGCTAGGTACTCCGTGTCATCAGGCGCTTTGGCTCCTTGTTATCCCCTGCTCATTACTTATCTGTAAATCCTCAAACCTGATCAATATATGTTGGTTGTCTGCCCTTCCATCTTTTCTTTTTATTCTTTGTCTCATATTATCTTATTTTGCTTAATGACAAAAAAGTGGATAAAATACTTAGCATGTCTGAAATATTCATGCTTTCATGCTTATTGATAAATTTTGTCATCACCAAAAAGGGGGAGATTGATGATCAGTCTGTCCCCATGTAATTTTAAATATATATTTATTTTGGTGACTAACAAAACCTTATCAAAGTTCTTTAAGTCTTAAGTATAGGAAATACTCCAAAGTCAATCAAGCCAATATTGGTAAGTATTATATTTCTGAAGCATTAATTATTTCAAGATTGTATCTGTCTAAGTCCACATCGATTTCGGTTGAAAGTCACAACGATTTCCTTCATGTATATCATTTTAAATAGAGCTATAATGATTTGCTCATCGTAACGATTCCTTAAGTCATCGTAACGATTTGCTCATCGTAACGATTCCTTAAGTAATCGTAACGATTTGTTCATCGCAACGATTCCTTAAGTCATCGTAACGATTTGCTCATCGCAACGATTCGCTCATCGTAACGATTTGCTCATCGCAACGATTCGTTAAGTCATCATAACGATTCGCTCATCGTAACGATTTGCTCATCGCAACGATTCGTTAAGTCATCATAACGATTCGCTCATCGTAACGATTTACTCATCGCAACGATTCGTTAAGTCATCATAACGATTCGCTCATCGTAACGATTTGCTCATCGCAACGATTCGTTATGTCATCATAACGATTCGCTCATCATAACGATTTATTTTGCACAATGATTTCTTTAGCGCTCATAACGATTTGCTTTGCACAACAATTTCTTTAGCGCTCATAACGATTTACTTTCTATAACGACTTGTTAAGTGCTCATAACGATTTCTTCAGTAAACACTTGATCATAACGATTTCATAAGTCATATAGACATCGACTTTATGTTTTATATCGACTTAATATTTATCTTATTTCTGAAAGCGTTGAATAGCCAAAGTCTTCACATATCTATCTGACTGCTGTGCATTTAATGAAGACAGAACGCATCTCTGCATGCATGCAAATTATATCTTTTCTTTATCATGCATATTCTGTCAACATCTTTTAGAACAAGCTTTTTGGCATTGCTATTTTGGTGAATATTCACATCAACATCTTCTGACATCAAGAGACTGTCTAGCTGTCTACTGTTCTAGCATTTAATATGTGCAGAGTCCTAAAGATATTTTGTTATAGAATGTTGGACCATACAGACACCAGAAGACCTTATCTCTTTGCATTCTCAAATGGATAAAAGATTGTTGACTAGAAGTTTCCAAATGTCAAGCAATCTAACGTGTACCAAACAAAGAGACAACGGTTACTTCAACGACTACATTTCAAATTGGACATATAAATTCAAGATAGAAGCTCCAGAAGATGGATCATTATTGGATACTACAAGCATTGCAGATCTTCTAAAAGAATTCGAGAGCCAAGAATTCAGTTCCAGTGTGTCTTTAGCTCTTTGCTCTCCATGCTATATTAGAAATCCTAAGAGAGCCAGTATAGTGCTGAGAGAGTGCCTTGTCTAGATTATTTGCTCTCAGTGCTAGTAGCTTCAGATCTTGACTTGCTAAAGCTTGATCTAGGGGCTTGAATTCCTGCTTATTCTTTTTGTGTTCTTGTTCCCTTCTATTGTGAAGGAAGACCTGGTGGGGAGCCAGGGTGTTTTGTTCCCTTCTGTTGTGAAGGAAGACCTGGTGGGGTTCCAGAGTGTTGAAGTTCCCTTCTTGTGAAGGAAGATCAGCTGAGTTGGGTGTTGTTTTTGTCCGTAGGCAGACTGTACCCTAGTTAGTGGAATCCTGAGTTGTTGCTCAGGGACTGGACGTAGGACTCCTAAGGAGAGGAGGTCTGAAACCAGGATAATTCCTTGTGTTGTGTGATTGCTCATTGTGTGTTTGTCTTTTATACTAATCTTCTCTAACCTTCATCAAAGAACATCTTTCTGTGAATGTTTTAAGTACAGGTACTAATCAAGTAAAATTTTAAAAGACCCATTCACCCCCCCCCCTGGGCTCGTCAACTGGGCAACAGGTACCGTCTCTGCAATACTGCTCAATTTCATGGTACCACGGCCTTTCTTCTTCCATCATTTCTCCTAACTCCACAAGCAATAACTCCTTTGCTTCTTTTCTCTCTGCCTTCAAAACTAGAGAGCTCCTAAGGTTAACGAACCAAGGATCCTGAGTGGCGGGAGCCTCTAATCTTTGAACGGTGATTGTCTCAGTGCTGCGGCTGAGAGGGAAGGAGAGAGAGGAGGCCAGGGATGCGAGGGCATCGGCCAAGATATTTTGAGAGCGAGGAGTATGAATGTAGATGAGTTGACGGAATTGCTTGGCAAGGAGTGTGCCCAGGTCTTGATAGGGCTTGAGTTTAGGGTCACGCGTGCGGTAAGTAGAAAGGACTTGCCGAAGGATGAGTTGAGAGTCTCCTATGATCTTGAGATGACGCGCGCCTAAGAGGTAGGCAAGCTTAAGACCGGGAAGGAGAGCCTCATACTCGGAGATGTTGTTGGTGGCATAGAATTGGAGCTGATAGGCTAGAGGAATGGTGATCCCTTCTGGGGTGAGCAAAACAGCACCTATGCCCCGTCCCCTAGAATTGAGAGCTCCATCAAAGTGGAGCGACCAGAAGGGATCGCGAGAGATGAGCGACATGTTTTCATCAGGGAATTCCTCTTAAACCGTGTCACTGTGGGGTAGAGGAAGGTGAGCAAGGTGCTCAGCAATGGCATACCCTTTTATGGCTTTCTGAACTATAAAAGTGATATCGAATTGAGAGAGGAAACTTTGCCAGCGTGCCAATCTGTCGACGAGGACTGGCTTCTCCAGGAGATACCTAAAAGGGTCCATTCTAGAAATCAAACTCACCTTATGAGCTAGGAAGTAGTGCTTCAATTTCTGCACCACCCAAACTAGAGCTGCACATGTTTTCTCCATTGTAGTAAGTTTGAGCTCGGAAGGATTAAAGAGCCTAGATAGGTAATAGACTGCCCTTTCTTTGCCAGATTCGTCATGTTGGGCAAGGATAGCTCCTAGGGAGTTCTCGATAGTTGACAGATATAGGATTAAGGGTTTCCCAGGGACAGGCGCCTGAAGCACGAGCAGATTCATGAGATAACTTTTGAGCTCATCGAAGGCCTCTTGGCACTTGGCGTTCCATTCAAAATTGACTCCTCCTTTCAATAGTTCATAGAAGGGACGACATCTTTGGGAATGCTGAGATATGAATCTCCTTATAAACTGGAGCCGACCAATCAAACCTCGAAGCTCAGATATGTTCTTGGGAGGAGGCATTTTATTTATCGCCTTGGCCTTGTGCGGGTCCATTTGAATCCCCTGTTTGCTAACTATGAAGCCTAACAGCTTTCCTGAGGAAACCCCAAACACGCACTTCTTCGGATTCATCTTCAATTGGTATTCTTGTGTGCGACGAAATACTCTGGCAAGCACGGAGGAGTGTTCTCTTCTGGTCCGAGACTTCACCATGATATCATCCATGTATACCTCAACATCAATATGAATCATGTCGTGGAAGATACCTAACATTGCCCTTTGATAGGTGGCCCCGGCATTCTTCAATCCAAACGGCATGACCACATAGCAATAAGTTCCCCATGGGGTGGTGAAGGAGGTTTTCTCTTGATCCTCCGGGGCTAGACGAATCTGATTATAGTCTGAATACCCATCCATAAATGATAGAGTTTCAAACCCTGCGGTGTTATCGATCAGAACATCCAAGTGAGGTAAGGGGAAATCGTCCTTTGGACATGCCCTATTTAAGTCCCGGAAGTCTATGCAGATGCGCACCCTTCCGTCTTTCTTCATCACTGGGACTACGTTTGCCACCCATAATGGATAGAGGACTACACGGATGAACTTGGCTTTGTGTAGTTTATCGATTTCCTCTTTCATCTTCAACGCGATGTGGGGGAGGAACCTCCTTAACTTTTGCTTAATGGCAACTGCCCCTGGCTTCAAGATTGGCCTATGTTCTACCAATTCGAGGTCAATGCCAGGCATGTCGTCATAGGACCAGGCAAAGGAATCCTTAAACTCCCTCAACATTTCTATGAGTGCATTTTCTTCTTCAGGAGGGAGATTAGAAGCTATGGTCAAGAGCCTTGGGTCCTCTTCTGTTCCCACGTTTACCTCTTTGGTGGTCTCATCTACTGCCGAGGTAGGTTCATCAAATCTCCTCATTCCGCTTGCATACATCTCGGCAACAACTTCTACCTCACAATCATTCTCATCTAACGGGTCTTCTTCAGCTAAAATCTCATACACTCCAAAACCATCGTCTACCCCTTCCTCCTTGCGCAGATCCTCTAAGTTCAGAACTACAGCTTCTTGGACAAACTCTCCCACAGCTAGAAGAGCGCCACACCTTTGAACTAGGTCTTGCAGATACCTACGGGGTATGCCATTACCCTTTTTCTTCCTAAACGGGGACGGGGACTTGCTAGATTCTATCCCAGAACCTAGACCAGATTTGATATTTACAAAAGGCTCTGGAGGAATGTCCGGAGGTTTATTGAAAAGGAAAGGAAAGGGTGCGGCAGAGCCGCAATGGTCCTCCGATGGGACTGGAGGAGGGGAAAGGCCACCCAAGCTCAGGGTGCCGGCAGGAGAATTGGGGTGCAGGGGAACAGAAGGCCCCTCACCCAGATCACCCAAAATGACCATGTTTGGCCAACAGGCGACGATGCAGCTGAAGCAGAAAGAGGACAAAGAGCGAGGATCGCCGCTCAGGAGGAAGAGATGGTGACGGGGATTGCCGTCAGCAGGAGAGAGGGAGTGTGGTGGTGATGGGGATCGCCGTCAAAGCAAGGGAATGCAGGGGTGACAGGGTCGCCGTCGAGAGAGGAAGGGAGTGTGGGAGTGACAGGGATCTCCGTCGGGGAATGAGGAGTGCGAAGGTGACAGAGATCGCCGTCGAGAGCAAGGAAATATGGGAGCAGGAAGCAGAGAGTGGGGAGGAGACGGGGATCGCCGTCCGAAGAAACAGGGAAGGAAGGGGACGGGGATCGCCGTCCGAAGAAAGAGGGAAGGAAGAGGACGGGGATCGCCGTCTGAAGAAGGGGGAAAGACGGATGGAGATAGACGAGGAAGGACGCATGCAATTTTTTTTTTTTAAGGAAAAGATCTACATTATATCAGGAGGCTTCGGGAGAAGGTCAGAACCGAGCCATTAAGGAAAATGGTGAAGAGGGGTGAAGGGGAGATTAACGCTTCAATGGCGTCGGGGGAGACTTGGAGAATGAAGGGGGGAGACAAAGGAATGAAATCGGAATTATAGACAAGAATGGATGAAATGAAGTGACTGGGAGGCCGGGAAAATCCTGGCCACAGTTCCTTAGTTAGAACGGCTGAACTTACTATCTCAATTTCCTCACCAAATCCAAGCAACTGTCGCTTGATGGTGGCTGCTGATGCTGATGGCGGTGCTGCCTGAGACTGTAATGTGTCATCTTCGCTGAATAAGAGGTTGACCGCTGAGATGAGATCCTCCAATTCGGGTTCCTCTGTCTCGGCTTCAGGTTCACTGAACAACAAACTAACTACTGAAATCAAATCTTCAAGATCTGGTGCTTCTGCATCTGCCCCGACCCTCTTCTTCTTGTTGGGTCGCTGAGCTTCTAAAGCTTGATATGCCGACCTTGGTGGTGCTTCCGCTGTAATGTTGTACCCAGGCTGTATAGATCCTCTGACAAAGTGATTATACAGGGTCCAGGTGAGTGGGCCATGGTCTGACTGTGAAGAAGATGAGAATGTAGCCCATTCTGAGTATCCTAGACCATGTTTTGTAAATTTCATTGTGCTAGGCACTGTCTTGGTCCTCCCTTGGAGATGAGCACCCAAACCTTTTCCTGTTTGATAGCCTAGTCCGAACATGATATCCCAACCTTTTGCGTTTGTGGACATATCCTTCCTGACGGCTGCCACTGATGGGGATCCAATCGGGCGGTTAGAAGAGAAAGTATAAGCTCAAGGGTAGTTCACATCGAGCACTGAGATAATGGGCTTATTGGACGGCCAGACTAATGGCAATACCCTCTCAACAGCTTCCACTGTGTGGGTTGTGGCTATGCTCTTAACTTTGACTATCCGCCCTTGATAGGGGAATTTCAAACATTGATGCGCCGTGGAAGGTACGGCCCCTAGTGATTCGATCAACGGGCGTCCCAAGATGGCCTTGTAAGTATGATCAATGTTCAGCACATAAAATTCGACTGCCATGACTAGTGGTCCCAATTCTGCTTGTAAAGTGACTACCCCATGGCAAGCCCACCGGGAATTGTCATAGGCAGCTATGGTGGTGGGAGTAGGCTGCAGTTGACGTTCTGAGATGTTGCATGCTCTTAGGGTGCTTAGTGGACATACATTGATAGAGGCTCCTGTATCCACTAACGCCACGTCAATGGTCACTTTATTAATTGTGAGGGTCACACATAAGGGCATTTTCCTGGCTTTAGGGGCAACTAATTCGCCATCAGAAAAAGTTATCGTGGGTCCCCTGTTCACAATGGAAAGCACAGAAGGCAGGTTATCGGGGTTCATGTCTTCACTGACCATGACCCTTTGCAGGAAGGCCCTTAGGGCATCTTGATGAATCTGCGACCTTTTGATTAGCTCCAATATGGAAATTTTAGCAGGAGTCTGATCTAGGTGCTTCAAAATATCATATTGGGTCCCCGGGACCGGCTCTATTTCTTCCATGTCCTGCTACTGTTGAGTGTTGGACTGCTGTGCCGGTGGACCTGGCATAGACACGGATGCATTGGGATACATCTGGTGGAACATCCGCCTGCTCCGCAAGGCAAGGTTGTGGTGGAGTGGGGAAGGTGAGGCGTCAAGGATGGACACTACAAGAAAAAACGCTTATAGAGACCGATTTAGAGACCGATTATTTCGGTCCTTATTCGGTCCCTATTTAGGGAGCGAATAGGGACCGAAATAATCGGTCTCAAATATTAGAGACCAAAAATTTCGGTCACTATTCGGTCCCTAAATAGGGACCGAATAGGGACCGAAATAATCGGTCTCTATTCGGTCCCTATTTTGGGACCGTTTTGAGACTGAGAATTTCAGTCACTATTCGGTCCCAAAATAGGGACCGAATAGTGACCAAAATTTTCGGTCTCTATTCAATCCCAAAATAGGGACCGAATAGAGACTGAAATTTTCAGTCCCTATTCGGTCCCAAAATAGGGACCGAATAGAGACCGATTATATTCGGTCCCTATTCAGTTCCTATTTTGGGACCGAATAGGGACTGAAAATTTCGGTCTCAAAATATTGAGACCGATTATATTCGGTCCCACAATAGGGACCGAATAGAGACCGATTAATTCGGTCCCTATTCATTCCCTATTTTGGGACCGAATAGGGACTGAAATTTTTCGGTCTCAAAATATTGAGACCGATTATATTCGGTCCCTATTCGGTCCCAAAATAGGGACCAAATAGAGACCGATTAAATTCGGTCCCTATTTTGAGACCGAATAGGGACCGAAATTTTCGGTCTCAAAATATTGAGACCGATTATATTCAGTTCCTATTCGGTAATAGGGACCGAATAGGGACTGAATATAATCGGTCTCTATATTTTGGGACCGATTGCATACGGTCCCTATTCGGTCCCAAAATAGGGACTGAATAGGGATCAAATTTAATCGGTCTCAATATTTGAGACCGAAATTTTTGGTCCCTATTCGGTCCCAAAATAGTGACCGAATAGGGACCGAATATAATCGGTCTCTACATTGGTCTCTATTTTTCGTAATTTATTTACGCAAGGTTTAACATGCATCTAAATGTGAACATGTGTAGATAGTGATAAGTATGTGTAAAATAGTATATATTTATTAGTATATATATATGTGTGTATTAAAAGAAATGATAAAATAATGTCAAAGAAATGGATAAACTTCCTGCATGCGCATATATACGTGTAAGTTTGTGCTTGTTAGTGTCACATGGGAGTGTGTGATGTGTTAGAAGGAAGATAGATAGCTACGTGGGAGAGTGTGGAAGTGCTTATATGTGTGTGCAAGTATATATATATATACATATATAAGAGTACATATATAAAGCGGTTGGCGGCGGAAATATTGGGAGAGGAAGAAACTCCAGAAAGGGAGGAGTTTTCGCAGAAGGAAAAAGGGCTAACTTGATTTTCTGGAAATAATGAAGAAGGAAATAAGGTGCATAAGATAGGTACTTTCACATTAACTTTAAGATAATAATTTTTTTCTTGATCCTTAATCTAGTTTATAAGTCAAGAACTTCAGTTAATATAAATCAAAAACAAATGTTCCATCTAAAGTTTCATTTTTAAATGCTACTATATGATTTCTGAAATTGCGTAATCATCGTGTAGGATATATTTCTGTATCTCCTTTCCTTCGTGTCTCCATCTTTGGTTAGGATCTTGAATATTTACCCCTTGATTTACGTGCCATAAAGATCATTAGGTATACTTTTTGGTCTCTTGTGTACGTGTCTTAGCTAACACTCATGTCTTAGGCAAGTGTTTTTGTGAAGGATTCTTCTTCTTCTTCTTCTTCTTTTCTTCTGACTGTGTTCTAGAAGCAGTGATAGTGTCAACACTATCTGTCCAGCAGTGTCAGCACTATCTGTCCAGTAGTGTTGACCTATCTGTCTAGTAGTGTCAACACTATCTATCCAGTAGTGTTAATCTATCTGTCCAGTAGTGTCAACACTATCTGTCCACTAGTGTTGACCTAGCTATCTGTCCAGTATTGTCAACACTATCTATCCAGTAATGTTGACCTATTTAATTATCCCTTATAGTGACGTCGACCTATCCCTTCATATTATCGACCTATACCTTGCATAGAGTTGACACTATCCTTCAAAGTGTCAACACTCTCTTCTAGCTATTCAGGTTGACACACCCTGTATTCAAGTCGGTACCATTTCTGGACATATGTACACCGACAAGGTGTCACTAGATTTTGGTAACGATATTTAGTTTGAAATTACCATAATTATCAGAAAAATATGTTGATACCAAAAATATGGATATTGAGAATTTTTGATGCACGGTTAATGAGGTAAATATGATTTATCTAGTTTTAGGACAATTTGTACTTGATAAATATTTATTCAGAAAAATTTTAAATAAAAAATACCATAAACTTACCACGTTGTAATTAGGCAGTGGTTGAAATTTTATTTTATTTGGATGTCATTTACATATTAAATTAAGGTTCCAAAGAGACCTAAATGAATAGTAATCTAGTTATGTAAGTTGTTTACGTAAGATTTAACCTGCATCTAAATATGAATATGTGTCGGTAGTGGTAGGTATGTATAAAAGTGTATATATTTATTAGTATAAATATATATATATATATATATGTGTATTAAAAGAAATGATAAAATAATGTCAAAGAAAGGGATAAACTTCCTTTATGCACATATATACGTGTAAGTGTGTGCTTGTTAGTGTCACATGGAGTGTGTGAGGTGTTAGAAGGAAGTGGAGGTAATGATGAGATAGCTACATGGGAGAGTGTGGAAGTGCTTATATGCATGTGCAAGCATATATATATATACATATATAAGAGTACATAGAAAGGGGTTGGCGGTGGAAGCATTGGGAGAGGAAGAAACGCCAGGAAGGGAGAAGTTTTTGCAGAAGGAAAAAGGGCTAACTTAGTTTTTTTGAAATAAAGAAGAAGGAAATAAGGTGTAAGGTAGGTACCTTCACATTACCTTTAAGATAATAAATTTTTTTCTTGATCTTTAATCTAGTTTATAAGTCAAGAACTTCAGTTAATATAAATAAAAAACAAATGTTCCATCTGAAGTTTCATTTTTAAAGGCTACTATATGATTTCTGGAATTGTGTGATCATCATGTAGGATTTATGTATCTCCTTTCCTTCATGTCTCCAACTTTGGTTAGGATCTTGAATATGAGTATCTATCATATTTACCCTTTGAAGGATTCTTCTTCTTCTTCTTTTCTTCTGACTGTGTTCTGGAAATAGTGGTAGTGTCAACACTATCTGTCCACTAGTGTAAGACCCTCGAATTTCCGTCGCATTTATTTGTATTTTAGTGTGCATGATTTTGCTTGTGTATGTATGTACATATTTACGTACGCATTAATTAGTATAATTATGTGTGCATGTGTTTGTATTAAGTATAAATAATGTATGTATTGCATGATGATAGTATGGATACAATACCATAGGTATATTGCATGTATATATGCATGGTATTCATGGTTTTCTGCATGATTTAGAGTTCTGGCCGAAGGCCACCTTGGCGTCAAGCCCAGGCCGTTTAGATGTTTTCAGCGTCCAGGCATGGACGCCAACACTCATCCCGGCGTCCAGCGATATGGACGCCAACTTCTCTGACCTGCATGCGCATTCTGAAACAAGGTATGGCCACCATTGGGGGGATGTTCCCCAACGGCTCTGAGGGTGTCCTATCACCCTAGTGAGTGGGAGAGAGACTCCCCTTATTGTCTAAACCCGAATTGGCCTCTCCCACTCTTCCCTTCACCCTTGCAAGAGGAGAAAAGAGAGGAAAACCCTAGAGAGAAAAGCTGTGAGAAAACCCATCTTACCACCCTCAAATCCGCCCTCTTGGAGCTTGATCTGAAGATCTACTGCGACAAGGAGGAAGCTGGAGCAAAGGAGAAGGCTTCCCCATCGTCCCCTTGCTGTGGAGCTCATCCAAGAATCCGGAGGAAGGTGACCTTGGAGGCACTTCTACAACTTTCTTGGGACTGCCCAAGGAGGTCTTCACCGAGCCCTAAATCCCTTGGAGGAATTTTTGAAAGGCAAGTGACCTATCCCTGGTGTCCCCTTATGAGTCTAGGTTGGTTTTGTGATTTTTATGCATTTTTCCTCGAGTCCTAGACCCTCCTATTCACCCTAGTTTCAGAGCTTGGGTCTGTGTTTCTGCACAGACCTGATTCGACGGCAAGATCCCTGGACGTCTAGATCATGCTTGGCGTCCATCGACCATGCCGCTGACCCTGAGTCAGCTCACTGTTCTGTCCCTCTTATACATTAACTTCGGTATGTTTTACGTGATGAGGATATATGGTAAACCTTATACTCTATGTATATTGTCCATTGTGGTGTGTGGATGAATGTGGTGTGATGGTGAATGTGGGAAATATTGTATCCCATGAATTGTGAGCATAACTTGTTGAAAATTTTGCAAATTCCATGTTCCATGATTCGGATCAGTTGAATGTCTTGGTTGTAGTCTGATCATGAAGGTTAGTGTGTCAGCATGTGTGTTTGAAATTTTGGTAAATTATCCATGTTGTGTAAATTGCTAATAAAATCCGATTCGGTAAAATAAAAGCATGTAAGAATGGTTGTGATGATTTATCTATAGGTGTATGATTTAGGGTAATCTGGTATTCTCAAATCATGCATATATCAGTGACCTTTGTTTAAATAGTAAGTGGCAATTTGCAAGATGTGTTAAACCCCATGTTAAATTAAATTGTGAATGGCATGCTAATTAGGTGTTTTATTTACTGTAAATTCCATGAAGCTCAGAAAAATCTGAAAAATTGAGGGTATCATCTTGAACCCGAAAACAGCATGTGGTTAAAATTTCAGGTCAATTGGATCAGTAAATAAAAAGTTATGTATTTTCATGTGAGATGTGATAATTCATGCATATGATCGTAATGTGATTAGTTATCGTTTAAAACCAACTTGATTGGTGAAATTTCTGTGTGTTAATCTCCTGAAATTATGTAGTGCCATGTTAGGAAAAACAAAATGTTCATGTGAGTGAGAAAGTGAATGAAATGAGAAGAGTTATGTGTAAAACCATGTGTAAAACGGTAAATGTGTAAAAGTGTAATTGTGCCAATGTGATATTGCTTCCGAGAAGGCAGTGGAGTTGTATCAGGGAAAAGTCCCCTTGAGAAAGTTCAATGTGTTAAGTGACCATAAGGGCATTAGGGGGAAATCCTGGAGGTGGACAAGTACCACTGGTTAGGGTGGAGACTTGTTCTCCCGGTCTGCGCAGTCCAAGAGTCGCCATTGGAATGCCTAGATGGCGTCTATGTGTAATGTGATGTGTATATGTCCTTCTTGGGTGGTTTGGACTAATGTGTCACGGCACCTAAAATGTGTAATGTGAAATGTGTAATGTGTATGTGTCCATGTGTAACTGTGTAAGTGACAATGTGAATGTGTATGTGTAAAGTGAACCATGTGAGAGAGAAAACTTGTGTAAATAAAAATGTGAAACTAAAGATGTGGGAGTATGTTATTGAAAACCATGTGAGACAAATCTGAAACCATGTGAAATCAGTAAACTCATGTTATCATTATCATGTTTATGTGTGCATAAATGCCTAGAATCCATGTTAGGGATAATTGGTGAAAACGGGCAAAAGATAGCATGATTGTTTGATCACATGACATGTTTTATGTAGCGTTGTAGCTCTCATGCATAGGTTTTCAGCCATGAAACCATATGAAATCAGCAACCTAAAACATGTGAAAATGTTCATGTATGTGTTTAAAAATGTGTAAAATCCATGCTAGTTGTGTTTCCCTTCCATGTATGTAAAAGTTCATGTTGATAGCTCTCATGTTTTGATTCTTTAAAGATTAAAGTTTCATGAGTAAATTGAATAGAGACCATGTGATAGGTGAATTTTATTTTAGAAATCTGAAAGCATGAGTTATGTATAAAATTGTAGAACTTTCATGATAGGTTGAAAACTTGAATTGACTAACATGCTATGTGTTGCTAATTGTAATGTGCATGTAGAAACTACTAGGACTTATAAGTGTATATCATGAGTAGTGTTGCTTGTTGAGTCCTTGGACTCACTCCTTGCTTCGGCGTACAGGTATAGTTGGTGACACAGTACCTTTGGAGGAGGCAGCAGAGACGGACTCCGAGCGTGGAGACTAGCTAGTTTTTGGAGTTCTTTGAGAATTGTGTATTTCACAGTATGTAATTTTGAACATTGTACTAGAAGTATCATGAGAATGATATATAAGTGTGGACATTTGTATTTAATTTCAGCAATTTAAATTATGTGAACTCTTAGTTCCTTTTGTTAATTGCAAACTGCATGTATGTTTAATGTGGATGATGAATGAATGAAGACAGATGTCTTTTACTTCCGCTACTCTGTTGTATATTCGCGTGTATCTCAGCTGTATGTATCGTTTGGGTAAATGTCTCACTGTGAGGACTCTCGCTATATCGACGTGGGTCGGTATGACCGTACCGGTGTAACGAGGGCCGTCACAACTAGTGTCAACACTATGTGTCTAGTAGTGTTGACCTATCTATCTAGTAGTGTCAACACTATCTATCCAGTAGTGTCAACACTATCTATCAAGTAGTATTGACCTATCTGTCCAATAGTGTGAACACTATCTATCCAGTAGTGTTGACCTATTTATCCCTTATAGTGTCGACCTATCCCTTCATAGTATCGACCTATACCTTGCTGAGAGTTGACACTATCCTTCAGAGTGTCAACACTCTCTTCTATTCAGGTTGACACACCATGTATTCAAGTCAACCTAACTCCTGTTTCCAGTGACTTAGGTCGACACACCCATGTTCCAGGTCGACACACCCTGTTAATTAGAATTCTTTCTTGAAATAACTTTTACATGAGCTATGATATACTAATTAATTCCATATTTACTTGAAATAATTATTAAGCTACTCCTTCTTCTAAAAAGTGATTTATAATGTATTCATGTATCAGTTCTTACTCGATTTGCTTGTCTCATGTTCTTGAAATTTCACTTGTAATGTCTAGAACTTGGGATCTCTAGATCTCTCATGAATTTACAATGCTAGAATGAGCCAATAAAAGGGCCCTGACCTAGTCCTGAGAGGAGCACCCAAAAGTACTTATGCCCATGGGAGTGTGAATGGTCTTGTGTGGCATATTTATTTGACAATGCATGTCTAACATCCTCATAGTGACATATTTGCTACACATGGTTCAAGATGTTCCATTTTTTGGCGATAAGAACCGACGAAGCGACCTAGCTCTCCACTTGTGGTAGGAAGTTTTCATTCTATGCGCGCTGCGACGTCACCACTTTGATCTCCGCCTACTAATAATAGAAAATTAACATTTAACTAATGATAGATGTTAATATTGTAAATGCTAATAATAGAAATATTTTGTTCTTTTTATTTGTTTTGAATTTTTATTAATTTTAATTTATTCTTTTTATTTGTTTTCTATGTAGGTATATATCTATATGTATATATGTATATATCTATGGCATATATCTATATGTAACGGCATATATCATATCTTATAACAAAATATAGTAATTTATTAAATTAGGTTAATTTTCAAATATAAATATAATTAATAATTAGTTAATAAAATATAATATTAAACTATTTAAATTATATTATAATTATTTTATAAAATATAATATTTTATTAAACTAATTAAACACCAAATCTTACCTTTGCCCCTCCACAAGAAACTCCAGATCCCGCCCAAAATTTTCCCATCCCCCTCCAAAAGAAACCCCAAAATCTCCACGCTCTCCCACCCGATCCGCCCAATTTCCTTTCTTCCCACCCCGCCAACGTAAAAACCCTCACCGTCTCCCCCCGCCGCGCCGCCCCGTCGCCTCCGGACGCCCTCTTGCCAAACTGTCCCGTCGCCTCCGATTGCGTAAGTCTCTCTCTCTCTCTCTCTCTCTCTCTCTCTCTCTGGCACATCTGGCGGGGGCCTTACCGGAGATGTCCCCCCTCCGCCCTACTACCCCCTCCCCCGGCCCTACATCCCCCCTGGTCCCCGACGCTACCTCCCCTCCCCTACGCCCTGTCCCCGCCGCCGCCCTACCCTCCCCTCCACCCCCCCCAACCCTTCGACACCCCTTCCCCTGGCCCTACATCCCCACCGTCCCGGCGCCGCCTCCCTCCACCCTACCCCCCCTATCCCGACGCCCCCACCGTCGCCCTACGACCCCCCCTTCCCATGACCCTGCATCATCCCCCTCGTCCCGGCGTCGCCTCCCTGGCGCTACCTCCCCTCCCCTCCCCCCTATCCCCGCCTCTGCCCTACCCTCCCCTCCACACCCCCCCCCCCTTGCGCCTCGTATGGAGGCTCCTCGATTTCATCCTCTCCGCTGGCCTGGCCTCTGAAGTCCGGCCTCCCACCGGTGCCGCGAGTCTGTCGGACATCGATTTGGACGTCGTCAGTGCTGACTACATGCTCGAGCGCATCAAGTCTGGTAAGTCTTCGCTGTTGCAAGTGCTGTGGGCTGGTTGTATTATGTTTTTGGAAGGTCGGTTAGGATGGATGTCTCCTTGTTTTGGTGCTGTAGGTGGAGTATTGGACCTTTCAGAAGCCAGCCGAAGGTACCGCGATGATTTGGAATTCCCAGTTATGGTGAGTGTGCATGTTGTTTCAAGGGTTGGACTTGTCTTTTGCCATTTCGGTATTCCTCTTCTAGTCATATTTATGTTTTGCATGTGCATATCCTCCACTGCATACGGATGACTCTAGGTTCAGGTTGTATATCTAGAATCCTGCCAAAAAATAAAACATGCTTGTAAGACTGTCGTTATTTTCTCATTCTTCAGTTTTGACTGATCTGTTTTCTTATTTCTCTTTGTTATGTTTATGCAGTCCTTTCAGCTGTTTCTGGAGTAAAAATCAAATTTCCAGATCTACACGAAGGCTTGTACAATGAATGGAAATAAGTAGTATTCCTCACATCAGTCTCTAAAGCTATCAACTTTTATGGAAGTATGGAACTTCTGGCAGCTCATGTCCTTTTACAAATTTATAAGGGCTAAGTACTTGACATCAGTTTATAAATGTTGGATGTACGTTAAATAAAATTTCTATTCAAAAGAAAAACAGTATCACAATTTCTTCTCAGTATGGACATACTTTTTTCTTACACACTATCATTTTAATTGTGAGAACATTCATCACATTATAATACAATCCACTGGAATCCTTCTATTTTGCGTGCTCTATCACCACATTGCATTTACAAATTTTTTGAGAACTCTAGCAAAGATGGATGGACGTCCCTTGGTGGCATTGACTCGTGTATTACTGGTACATGGCTTTCTTTCACGAAATATTACTGGCTATCATTTCTTTCTCCTCCACTTGGATTCATAATAATGTGCATTACTTCTTAGGTGCGGAGGCAATGTTTGCTGATCTGGGGCACTTCTCTAAGATTTCAATCAGGGTATGTTCTTGCTTTCTCAAGTATGAACTCTCATTCAAATCTGTTTTCTGCAACAAAGGCTATATTTCTTGTTCATTTGATTTCTTTCATGTCTCATTCACTGGAAGGGGGTTTTTAGTGAGCCTACACTTGATGGTTCATCTACTTCATTTGATTTCTTTCATAGTTCTTCTGCACTGATGGTAATTTTCCTTTGATTTCAGATGAAGATGTGCAAGAAAGGTGCTTAATGGTGTAAGTTTTGATCTATTAGTCGATGAGTAGAAGAAGCTAATATTTCTTGTAACTGAAAGTTACTGATGTTTATTATATTCACATGCTGATGAATATAATAGTTGGATGCAACATTTACAGAAACAGGATGGTTCAAAGATTGAAATGGATTTATATAAATAGCATTCTGTGGCTCAATGTGACCCAATCTCCTCTCCCCCAAAAATAAAGGATATCGAATCATCTTTACCACAGGTTCAAGACAATATGGACGCCTTGTGCTAGATAAAAAAATCAGCTTCTAAATAGTAATTGGAACATCATTATTCTGTTTGAAAGCACAACAATGTAATGATTCATGTCTTCATCTAGAGTAGTTCACACCATAGATGTGATAGAACAAAAGTAAAAAGATGTTTGTTCTTTCAAAGGATACAGGAAGGAGCTGAAAAATTAGGAATGCAAAAACAATAGTAATAGAGTAACATGTAAATAATAGTAATAGAGTAATATGTCAATATGTACATTAAAACCTAAGACCATATATGTTTATTTCACATTCATTACACTGTAATTCCATAAACATCTATTGTTGACAGGAAAAGTACATGTACTACTTTAATATGTTAATATACACTTTAAAACCCAAAACCATAACATCTCAAATTTTAAAAGAAAATTTATTTTAAAGCCATAACATCTTAAAACCATGCATAGTAAACCTAAATCTTTCATATACCTAAATCTTTCATATAAATAAAAAGTCAATGCCTTGCAGTATTCTGAAATCTGAATTTATGCTTCACATGGAGTGGCACGCTGAAGTAGGTTCCATGCATAATTTTGGCTACCTTGAATTCTAGATATGTTCCATAGTAGCTGTGTGATATACATCTAAATAATCCATCTTCAATTGCAACAATTTAGTAATGATATGATAATTTTCTTGCCTATCAAATGAGAGGACATTGGCCACTGCAGCTTCTCAGTTGAAGACTTTTAGTTCTGCCAATTATAAGAAGATTCAGAAAAATTCTGGTCATATGTGAGTGTTTTAAAATAAAGTTTTTATACAGGATCCTATCATTCTACATTTTTATACAAAATTATAATTTGTTCAGGAAACATAGAACATGCATTCACGTTACTAATGTAATATGCATTCACCAGTAATGTAATATACATAGAACATAGTTTTTCAATTTATTGAGTGATACCTAGAATCCAGTAATTTTCTTGTAGTGTGATTTCTTTTTCTTGCTAGCTGTAATTTTCTTGTAGGCATCAGAAAGTGCCTCATAAATTATTTGAAATGGATAGCATGTTTATTATAAAGTTAAGTGAGTTCTTGGTTGAAAGATCTGTTGAGTTTATGTTAATCCATGGAAAGTATGTAATTAGTACTAAAATCTGTTGAGTTTATGTTAATTCATGAAAAGTACATGTACTACCAGTTCTACGCCCGACTGGTGTGCGAGACTGGCGCTTCTGTCGTCTCCGTCTACACTAGCCCGGCCCCTGAGCGCTGCCTCCCTGCCGCCATCGATGTGTTATAATCACAAAAACTAGCTGTGTTTCTATGAAATCTGAACCCTCCCTCTCCATTTAACTACAGTAGCCCATTTCTCTTCTTCTTTGCCTTCTCTTCCATCTCCAGCAAAGAAGATTAATCTTACTAATGCCCTTGACAAATTATAGACATGAATTAGCTTTTAGCCTATGATGTTTTCACCTGTTGAAGATTAGTTTGCTACAGTTCACTACAGTAATATTACTGCACCTGGTATTTGGTGATTTAAGACAGAACTTAGTTCAATGATTGAAAATTTTAAACTTGGTTTCCACCCATATTTGACAACAAACATCGGATACCACATTGTGAAATGTCATCCCATTTCTAAATTCTATTGTTTCTTACAATGGAACCACATTATAGAAATCTAGGCATCCAGGGACTTTGATCATTCCAAGTTTTTGGGGTTTTCCATTTTTTTGCCTTTTCTTTTACATGCACCCAAGCATGAGGAAGCGAGGGGTAATATTTCTCAAAAGAAATAGATCTTATTACCTTTAAGATGATTATGGACGAATGAGCATTAGAGTACTATACACCATGCTATGACCACTGTTTATCTTTTTAATATTTTTAAAAGTAGATTTATTTACTTTCTATCTATTCAGATTTATTTGAATTTCTACTGATCCTGCCATTTTTCATCAGATTGATCACATCTTTCAGATTTATTTACTTTCTGTCTATTCAGATTTATTTGCTTTTCTGCTGATCCTTCCATTTTTTATTAGATTGATTACATCTTTCTCATCCGTGTTTCCTCTAAAATTGCTGGTGGTCTTCCAGGTGAGTATTTAGAGATTGGAATCTGTATGCTTATTGGTAAGTATGTGACTTTGTGCATGCTTTCCTTTTTTGTGAATACATGCTTGCATAGTTTTGGAGACCTGCTGACCTTGGATCATGACATTCTATAAGGTGTTCCGCTCAATTGGCTTGCTGATTTTTCTTTTCTTGGAAAGTGCAGGACAGCATGTCGCTTTGCATGATCCCAATCCAGAACCTGGCTGCATTGGTCAAATAAACACCAGAATGTCACCCATCAGTGTTGCACATACTGCCAGTGAAGATGCTCGTGTTGTTTGTATGCGGAAATATAGAAGTGCTCCTGATGTTGTCATCTATGGAGATCCAGATTTCACTTTCCCGTAAGTCCTTGTTTGTTATTCATCACATGGCACTCGTATTTTTCAGTCCATTGCTTAGCTGGGCCCTTCACCGTGATAGCCTATAACATGGATTTTAGTGTCATTCATAGATCTTCTCATTTGTTATGTGTCATATGCAAGATTCTTAACTGAATCACACCTGCTGGATGTTATATTTGAATGTACTAAATATTTATTCTCCTTTGGAACATGTACGTGCCTTCGCATTTGCATATGATGATGTTTGAACTGGTCAAGAACTCATTGCGTGCAGTCCACGAATGATCTATGATTTCTGATAGAGATGTACCTCCTATTAAAATCATAGTTGCTGATGGGATAGAGGATGTTACGATAAAGGTATTCAATCCCTTATCGTTGTATCTCTTATAGTTCTCTCTTATTCACTAAAAGATCCGGTTTCTACAATTTGCTTGTAGTCTTTTTGTGTTAGATGCTTCCAACCATCTATGTATCTAAGGTATCAGGTTCCATGAACATCATGGCTCGGCTGCTAGCCCATGGTAGACATTGCTTTCCTATTGAACTTTCAACCAAATAACTTCACTGTTAAAAGTGATCATCTCTCATCATGTTTTTGAAATCTGGATGACTGACCTGTTGGCTTAAGACATGGGATTTATTCATCAATCTCTTGTGTTTCACTCCGCTTTGCACCAGCCACTGTCTGTATCACATGGGGGACTCCAAAGCTTTCATTATCTCCTTAGGCATCCTTAGACTTCAACTCATCTAGTTTATTGCATAGCCAGTGGGTTTATGTACTCATGTTTCCTGTGCTCCTTTGGATAGCAATCTTGTCTCAAACAACAAACCTATGTATGTCAATTCGAATTTTTTTTTAATATATTTTACATTTGAAATCAACAGTTTCAATCTTGAAGGTCAAAGTTATATAGTTAATGGCCTGAAAATTCAAATGCCCCAAACTTATCTGCTCCTCAGGTGTTGTAGACTAATAATTGTTCCAATATTGGTGCATACTGTGAAGTTGTTAAAAAGGGAGATAGACCTCTTGTCTAGAGTCTCTGCATTACTCTGTTCTTTGTTTTGATATCTTCAATTACTTTAGCATTGAATTGGCCAAAGATTAACAATGTTAATTTCATCGGTAACTTTTCTTTTGCTAGCCATTATACATGCCTTTGAGGCTTAAATCGGCAGCTCATTCTTCATGCCACCCTATGGACCTTGTGGAATGAGAGGAACAGTAGAATTTTTAGGAGAGGATCAAGATCTGAGGAAAGCATTGTTCAATTTATAAGAAACAGAGTTTGTATGTGGGCCAAGCACTTGGGAAAAGTTGACTCATCTAGTTCCCAACTCTTTTTGTCTTTGGGGAGCTCAGATGTCAGGTTGTTTTGGGTTGGGTCTTTTGGTTGTATAGAGATCTTTGTCTCTTTATACCTCTACACTTGTACAATCCTTTCTTCTATCAATATATGTTGTGGTATTATCCACATCTAAAAAAAAAAGCCTTTGAGGCACTATGCTCTATTTGGCAGATCATGAAGGCATAGTTACTGTTTATATACACATCCTCTTGTAACATGTCTGCTTTGTTAAATGCAGATCTCAGATGAAGGTGGTGGCATACCGAGGAGTGGACTTCCTAAAATTTTTACATATCTTTATAGCACGGCAGAAAATCCACTCAGTGTGGATTTTAGTAGTGGAAATGATGGAGTGACTATGGCGGGATATGGATATGGGCTGCCCATAAGTCGTCTCTATGCACGCTATTTTGGAGGTGATTTACAGATTATCTCTATGGAAGGATATGGTGCGTCAACTTTGGCTTAAATCCATCTTAGTTTCTTCTCTGCGCTATTCTACCGTTGTAGCTTTGACAGTGAGTGCTTAGCTGGTCTGTAAAAATGATCCATCACTTGTCAACATGTTGATTTTCTTAAGATGGGTTCAATGTTCTAATTAGCCCACTTGTCATCTCAAGGTTTTGTAAAAGATGTGTTGGCTTAACGAAATGACTGTATATTAAAAACAAGAAACAGAAAACAAACCAAAAGGACTAGATAATTTGAACTATTTTGATGAATGTGACATAAGCTGTACATTGAAAATGTTGTTTAATGATTTTTCTTGAATTGCCATGTACAATGTCGACAACCAGAAGAGTGAAAACAATAAACACATCAGAATGCATGTTTGTATGGGTGTATCATACTTCAAGCCTGCAGTATTTTGTCACCCTTGTGGTTCTCAAATCAAGTTCTCATCTGAAACTGTTCCCTGACTTAGCTTTTGTATTGGTCTATTACTTCTTGTATTAGGAGGCTGGGTGGTGGCTCATTTTTATTTAATCCAGCGAGCCTGGGTGGTGGATCACCTTTTATATTATGTGTGGATGCGTGAATATATTTTTTGCAGGATGTGTGAATGTATTTTAATGCAGGATGAATTTTGGGTTTTAAAGTGCATATTAACATATTAAAACAGTTCAAGTTGTTTCCAGTCAAAAATAGTTTTATGGTTATAGGCTTTACTGTGCATGTTGACATAGACAATTATACTATCTGAGGCATGGTTGGTTGGGAGGAATAGCACCTCCTCAACAGTATCATTGCATATGAGACTGTGCTCTTAACCATTTGATTTGTGGAAACCGACTGAGTTCAATTCGGACTCTCGATTTGAGCTCGACGCTCAAAGTCACAATAAATAAGTTAGTTTAGATGAAAAATGAAGAACTAAGGTTTAGAAGTTCAAAATTAGAAATACTCATCTGATTGGCCTCTGGTTTGTTCCAGCACGGTCAAGGCGATTAGTGTGACTTGTGGAAACTAACAAAGTTCAATTCAGACTCCCGGTTTGAGCTTGACGCTCAAAGTCACAATAAACAAGTTAGTTTAGTTAAGAAATGAAAAACTTAGGTTTGTGGGTCCAAAATTAGAAATACTTATCCGATTGGCCTCCGGTTTGTTCCAGTACGGTCGGGGCGATGAGTGTGATTTGTGGTAACTGACGGAGTTCAATTCGGACTCGCGGTCTGAGCTCGACGCTCAAAGTCACAATAAATAAGTTAGTTTAGTTAAGAAATGAAAAACTTAGGTTTGTGGGTCTAAAATTAAAAATACTCATCCGATTGGCCTCCGGTTTGTTCCAGCACGGACGGGGCGATGAGTGTGACTTGTGGAAACCGACGGAGTTTAATTCGGACTCCCGGTTTGAGCTCGGCGCTCAAAGTCACAATAAACAAGTTAATTTAGTTTAGAAATGAAAAGCTTAGGTTTGTGGGTCCAAAATTAAAAATACTCATCCGATTGGCCTCTGGTTTGTTCCAGCACGGTCGGGGCGATGAGTGTGACTTGTGGAAACTGACGGAGTTCAATTCGGACTCCCGGTTTGATCACGGCGCTCAAAGTCACAATAAACAAGTTAGTTTAGTTAAGAAATGAAAAACTTAGGTTTGTGGGTCCAAAATTAGAAATACTCATCCGATTGACCTCTGGTTTGTTCCAGCACGGTCAGGGCGATGAGTGTGATTTGTGGTAACTGACGGAGTTCAATTCGGACTCCCGATTTGTGTGACAAAAATATATAGTGCGATCAAAATATTGTCCGAAAGTGAGTGAATAAAAATATATGAAATTCAATAATTTATTACTTATAATAGTATTTAATTTATGCTTCTAAAATAAGTTATTGCTTATAATAGTATTTAATTTTAACTTATTATTGTTATATATGTATTATAAGTTCCTCATCGGGTGGAGTGGGAGGAGACGAGCACGAGGACGAGGATTCATGATTTTTATTTCATTATTATTATTATTGTAGACATTTTTATTATTGTTGTTGGTATTTTATTATTGTGATGTTGTGGATATTTTTATTCTGATGTTGTGGACATTTTATTATTCTGATATTGTAGATATTTTATTATTGTTGTGTTGTGGATATTTTTATTATTGTTGATGTTGTGGACATTTTATTATTATTTGTTGTAGATATTTTTATTATTTTGTGTTGTAGATATTTTGATTATTTTTATATTGTGGACATTTATTATTCTTGTGGACAATTTTATTATTGTAATGTTGTGGACAATTTCATTATTGTTGTGAATATTTTTATTATTGTTGTGTTGTAGACATTTTTCTTGTAGACAATTATTATTGTTGTGGATATTGTTATTTATTTTACGCAGGATATTTTCCTAAAAATGTATATATTAAAAAAATATTTAAAAAATAGAGATCGATTAGTAACCGATTATAATCAGTCACTATTCAGTCCCTAAATAGGGACCGAACTGATTCGGTCCCAGTTCGGTCCCTAAAATAGGGACCGAATAGTGACTGAGAGTTCGGTCCCTATTTAGGGACCGAACAGATTCGGTCCCAATTCGGTCCCTATTTTAGGGACCGAATAGTGACTGAATAGTCAGTCACTATTTAGGGACCGAACTGATTCGGTCCCAGTTCGGTCCCTATTTTAGGGACCGAATAGTGACTGAATAGTCAGTCACTATTTAGGGACCGAACTGATTTGGTCCCTGTTCGGTCCCTATTTTAGGGACCGAATAGGGACTGAAATTCGGTCCCTATTTAGGGACCGAACTGATTTGGTCCCTGTTCGGTCCTTAAAATAGGGACAGAACTGGGACCGAATATTCGGTCCCTAAATAGGAACCGAACTGATTCGGTCCCTATTCAGTCCCTATTTAGTGACCGAATAGGGACCGAATTAAGTCGGTCACAGATTTGTGACCAGAAATTTCTCACCGACAAATTCGGTCACTATTCGGTCTCTGAGCTGTTTAGGGACCGAATAGAGACCGAATATTTCAGTCTCTATTTCCAATTTTTCTTGTAGCGGAGGGGTTGGCTAATAATGTTGCTGGCGTAGGGGAGAGAGAGATGTTGCTGGATGAAGGGACAATGGGTGATATGACTGGGGGGTTATAAGATGGTGAGGTGATGGAGGCGATAGTAGGTGCGAAGGAGGGAGGCCCAGTGGATGTAGGCGTGGTGGCAGGGGGTGTGATATGAGAAATAACCAGAAGCTGGCCCACTTCATGCTCATCGTCGAAGGCCCATTGAGCTTCTGGGGGTGGATGGTGGATGACTGGGTTAACATGCGCGGGTGGAGGAGGTGGTGGAGCAAGTTGAGGATTTGGAGCAGGCTGGTGTTGTGGCATGGGGTTGCGGATTATGCCAAGGTCATTTGCCAGCTGCTGCGGCTGCTGTTGTTGTTGCTGTTGCGGGTACTGTTGTTGGAAGGACTGGAATTGTTGTTGTTGTTGTTGTTGTTGCTGCTATTGTTGTTGCGGCTGCTGTTGCTGTTGTTGCCTCTGACCTTGCTGGTCTCTCAATGTCTGAATTAACCTTTTTCATTTCTGCCCAATCAATTTGGTTCTGCTCATGAAGGTCATATATCATGTCCCTGAACTGAAAACAATCCGACACATTGTGGCCCGGATGGCGATGGTAGACACAATACTTTGTTTGGTCCGCTGCCATATTCCAATTTGCCTTCTCAAGAGGGAGTCTAAGGGCATTCAAGGACATGAGGGCTGCAAAGACATCAGCCAAAGACTCGGGCAAAGGAGGATATTGTGCTCTTTTGGGTCCATTGGGCTTTCTGGAGGCATAGCCATTCTGAGGAGGAGGAACTTGGGAGTATTGGCGCTGATCTTGTGGAGGGTTCTGACCTTGGGGAGGTTGCTGCCTATTGTTACTCCATGGCTGCTGGGGTTGTTGGGTGTATGGAGACCTACCTACCGGGCCTTGAGGGTTACTTACCGCACCTACTTCCTCATTGATTTGGATCCCCTCGATGACTGGGCCTTGAGGCTTCTTGGCCTTTAGGGGTCTCAAACATAGAGTGTATAGGTGAGTCTTTGAGTTGGGTCTGAATGAAACGGGCCCGGCTATATAGCAGGTGCATGGTAGTGATGTCATTCATGGCTAAGATGACTCGGTAGGTTGGTGTTGCATTGGAGATTAACAGCTTGACTTTCTCCTCCTCTGGCATGGGCAACGGACCTTGGCGGCCAGTGAATGCCATCGGTCAACATAAGTCGAGAACTCTTCCTCAGGCTTCATCTTTTCAGCTACCAGATCAACAAAGGAGTATTCGGGTACGGCCCGATCTTGAAACTACTGCAAGAACCTCTCTTGAAGAATCTGGAAATCCTCGGCCTCTTCGGGTGGTAGGGAATAAAATCATTCTAAGGCCGGACCATCTAAGGATTTTCTAAACAAGTACGCCATGAGGTGGCGGTCGTACTTGTGCGGCGCGGACTCATAAACAAAATCCTTTAAATGAACATATGGGTCTCCTACCCCAAAGTATCGACGGTAAACAGGGAGTTTTGACTGGGGTGGTACCCGGAGGTACTGGAATGACGGGACCTGGAGGTACTTAGAGCCAAAACTCTTGATACTTAGCCATACAGTTTCACTGTGGACCAGATAGATGCCCACTACCAAAAGATATTGGATACAATTCACTGGAAACTTTATTGTCAAATGGAAGATCATAAAAAGGCCCAAATTGTCACCAAGATACTCAAATTAATGATTAACACACTAATATGGATCCAACAGAAAGAAACAAATCTCATAAATTTAGTACACCTTGCCAGAAATAAAAGGATGTGAATTACATTTGCATTAGAGGTTGTTCATCATGAAAATATCTCACCGGTGGTGGATGATGTCCTCTGACTGTTGTACAGAACAGGTCGCCTGCCTGTGTTCTTTCTGGAAAGGACTCAACAACTGAAGGATCATCACCCTTCTTACTGATTTTCTACGCCCATCCTTCAAGTAAGTGAACAACAGCTTCTGCTGTGATGAATTAGAACAAGATGGAGATCCACTTGCAGACCTCTCACTATCAGCAATAGCTGACAGCCCAGAAATATGATCCGGCCGCTGCATCAAAGAATTTGCTCAAAAATTGCACAGAAGAAATATGATCCGGCCGCTGCATCAAAGAATTTGCTTAAAAATTGCATAGATCTCAAAACTTTTGTTCAAACACAGCAAAATCAAGACAGATTCATAAATACAGATTTGCATCCAGATTTCTAAGAAAAAGTAATTAGAAATCCAATAATGAAAAGGATAAACAAAAACCAAATTTTAAAACAACCAAAAAAAAAACTAGTGTACTCTCACCACTTCTGAGGAACTGCTAAGTATTTCTGTCTCACTTTTCCAAACCGTACATTGCATGCCGCCGTGTTCTCCAGCCATCATGAAAATTTGATGTTTGAATGCGATACTGTGAGCATTTCATCCTCTGAATTATTTTTCTTCTTCCTCCCTTTCCTTCATCAACAAAAAGAGTTTATTCTGTAACAGACTTATTCGGCATAAATGCCATAAACAGTGTGAACTAGGCAATAAATGAGTGATCCTTATTTAGGAGAGTTTCCTTTCCTAAACTACATAATAACAATGTTTAAAGTTAGCAAACCTCATCTTCTCCAAAAGAATGTCTTCATCAATGCCCAAGTCTTTCTGATATATTTGATGACATCATATTCTTTGTTGAAACCAATATTAACCTAGTCAGTCTCTGAATCCTACCCATCAATGCTGCTTTTGCTTGCTCCTCCTCCTCCAATCTTGACTGCAACTTAACTTGGCCAGCCTCCAACTTGTTTTAACACAAAACATTTAAAATTACATTTTAGATAAAAACAAAACAAGTAATTTATACGACTACAACAAACAGTACGGGAATGGCAGCAGCAGTAAAGTGGAAATGTTAGAAACTGTGCTCAGCTAAATGCTGCTGACAACACTTTAGCATAGTAATAATAGTAATATATCAATTTCCCATAAATAACTTATAAAAACGATTGCCTCAGTTCAACAAACTAAAACATTGTTAAGGTCATCATATGCTAAATATCTAAAACATAGAGAATTCTCAGTTAAGTATTCATATTTTAAAAACTAATATGCCTAGTATAAAAAATACCAAATAAACCTTGCAAGACAGCCTTGTAAAACAGTCAAAAAAACTGTAGATACGAGCAAGCTTTTGGCTGATCCAAGGTTCTGTGCAGTGAAAAACGGATACTGAATCCATGGATAGAAACACACCTGAAGTTTCAAATTGAGAAGATCTTCTTGATTACTTGGCATTAGACATGGATTCTCCATCATCCCACGCTTTAATTGCTGAAGTTCTTGCTTTAAAAAGGAGATTTCCCTTTGATACTTCTTAATTAGAGATTTCTCATCCATAATCTAAAGAGGACAATAGACCGAGTTACACTTCGTGAAATAATTAAGAAGAAATCATTTTGCCGCTAAATAAAGAAGACTACCTTATTCTGAGAAGCCTTAATCTCAACATGTTTGCTCCGGTGTGCAAACTTCAGTGTGTTGTGTGTCTCCTCGCTATTACAACTTAGAATGTGCGGAGTTACAAAAACAAAGTTTGATAAGTAATGAATGTGTTCAGTAGGTGGATGCAAAATAGTGCACACATGATCTAAACAAAGAAAAAGCAAACCTCAGGGATACAAGGCAGTTGCCATTAATTCCTTGCATTGCACCACTTACAACATGTTGCGCAGCAACATCATAAACATGTCGTGTGGTTGTTGCTGGCCCAAATACTCCATCTGAAAATCATGAAAAATGAAACACAAAATGGAGGCAATGTTACATCACAATGAAGAGGCACGCCAATATATTTCTTTACATGTCTATGCCCGCCCAGGGTGGATATACATACTGTAAAGAATAAAAAGAAAGAAAGAAAACATGAAAGTTACTAAGTTAAGACAAGCCTGGTAGAGATACTCAGTTATCTATACTATTCTATAATTTTGGAATAATAGAATGGGATTTTTGCTTATAAGCCATTCTTACAACAGATATTGCAGATCTGTACTCCTTGCTAAAATCTACACAATCAAAGGCAAGAAGTGGCCAAGGCAATCAAGTGACCACCAACAGCCACAAATGCCTAGGTGACTGAGGTGATATATTATTAAATAATATACACTTCAGAAATATGTATATATATACACACATAAATATCACCTAAATGGATGCATAAAACAAATGTATTTCATAAACTATTCATTCCTATGTGCCAAAATATTGTATAACTTGTAAAATCCATTCGTTCCTATATGTAAAAATTAAGAAACTAAATTGCACGTAAACAAATCCATACTCATGTATACGGATACATTAAATGATAATAGAAAGTGAATTGGCCTCTTTGAGGGCCAATGTGCAGGCAGGACAGGGACAAAAAAGGTGGAGATTGAGGCATGGGATGGCCGAGGCGAAATGGGCCCAAGCAAGGCGACCTAGGGCCACCTCACCTCATGGCCTAGGCAATCGCCTCAGTGGCCTTTGATAACCTAGGCTAAAATATTGCCAAAAATATCACTATTAAATCTCAAATGTTGTAAAAATGCGACTCTGGTTAAGTTATGTTAAAGAAAAAGAGAGTATTCCTTTCAAATCCAATCACTCCAATTAATTGAACTTCTTTTTTATGAAAAGACATTTACTGATCTCTTTTAAAGGGGTGGGCAACTTAGCACTCATTGTTTTACCAAAGACAATCTAGTCATTTACCTTGTAAGTTGGATGCATAGTAATGCCGCATAATGTTGACAGCATTTTTTCAACAACTTTGAATTTTATAGTGATATTTCTTAACAATATTTTAGGAAGGCTGGCAGATTTGCAATATTTGTTGTAGGAATAGTCTACAAGAAAAAAATCCCTAATAGAATATTCCTAGTATCTTACATCTGTCAACACGTAATAACAACCATTGGATGTATTCTATGGATATATACCATTGGATATACTTACTCTGTTTATTGCCATTAAGCTTATAATTAACCATACAATATGATGAGCATATTTAACTCCTATCTCTCCCCCTCCTTACATTGAGAACCATTATCCTTGAGAAACAGATAAAGGGAGTAATTCCAATTTCCATCCCTATTTATCTAACCATTCTTCACCATTTATGTACACTTCTCTCTCTCTCTCTCTCTTCCACGTGCATATTTCTCCATAGACACTTTCTTTTCTCTTAACAGCTGTCCATTCCATTTCCCCATCTCTCTGTCATTACACCATCATAATAGCAGAACATTTGAGACATCCCGAAAAAAAAATCAAGGTTAGAAATGAAATAATTTTTTTTAGCAACACCCATTACATTGTAATATTCCCTCCTACGGTGATTCCTTCTGTATCTCACTCCCACAAGAATCATCGCGGTTCATAAGCTGTCTATATTTCAGCTGACACCAAACGCATATTCTTCCACTGTCAATCATTTAGCCAAATAGCATATCCAAGAAATAACACTAGTTCATACCCAAGAAATTGCATCCGGCTCTTCTAATGGTACTATTAAGTCAATTCGTAATGAGTGAGTAATGCACCAGCAACTATACAGCACATGGTGCAAGGCAGGGATTAACTTGAGCATTGCAATTTCGTTAACATTTCAGCCTTGTCCACTGGACCATGCCATAGAGGGACCTCACGACATAGCAAAGAGAAACAATACGGAAAGCATGCCATCCATACAAACCGAAACTCTAGGCGACGGATGCATTGTACTCGTTCCGGACGGTGTAATCGCCGTCAGCATACCACGTGATCTCATCACCCTTATTGATCTCTCTTGCACTTCGATCCACAAAGGTCATTGTACTGTGACAAGCAAATTAGGAACAGAACAAGAAAAGTAACAGCCAGCCCAATCTAAATAGGCAGCGATCGAGAAATGGCACCTCAGGGGGCGGAATCTCACAATCACGGTGACATTCTCCTTGGACTTGCTGAACTCAGAGCGGTCGGAGGTGGATGGCGCGGTAGGGGACATGGGAGAGGGCCTTCCGGTTCAGCTGCCGACTGACTGACAGCGGCGTGGTCGGACAGCCCGACAGCGAAGACGGCGTGGTCGGCCAGGCAGAGGAGGACAGAGACGACGAGGAGGGGGTGGTCGGCCGGCCCGCGGGTTTCCCGGGTGCGGAAGGGGCAGCAGCGGCCGAGGACGCCTTCCGGGATCGGAATGTTGAGATGCTCGACCTCTACGAGGACCTCATGCTGGAGGTCGACATCTCCGCCGGAGAGGGAGCGACAACGCCGCTGCTGCCGAATGGGAGGAGTTGGCGATCGAGCTCCCGCAGATCCGAATGGAGGAATCCCGCAAAGCCGAGCTCCCCAGGGTTTCCGAAGATTGAGGGGGAGGGAATGTGGGGGAAGGTGGAGAGAAGAAGAGAGGGAAGCCCGCCGGTGGTCGCTCACATGCTCGCTGCCCGTCTTCGGTTTCCACACTAGTGGGTCTCTATTCCCTTCTTCTTTGCTCACCCCCCCCCCAAACTCCAAATGTTTAATGCTTGTGGCGGCCGACAGTGGCAGCATCGGAGCAGATCCCCGGCGGCAGTTGCAGCAGCGGTGGCGTCGGACCAGATCGCTCGCGGCGGCGAGGGCGTCGAACCAGATCGCCCGCGGAGAGAGGGGCTGGGCGCGGGGTTTCGGGGAGGAGGGGAGAGAGAGGCTGGATAGGGGGGTTTCGCGGGCTGGGCGGGGGGTTTCGCAGGTTGGGGTTTTTCACTGAAGGAAGGGAGGTTTGGTTTGAAACCGAACCAATTTTTTTTCACTTTCAAACCAAACCAAACCAAATTGATTGGTTCTGTTTGATTTTTCGGTTTGAACCGAACAATGAACACCTCTAGTGGGGAGGAATTAGGAAGGGTTAACGTAGGTTTTTTTATATTTTCATTAATTTTTAATTAATCAGAAATTGGTTTCGAAAATAAGTGGTTCCAAATCCGATACCGATATATTATCAGAAAACCCGACACCGATTCCAATAAGAAATCAGTATCATCTTTTAATTCCGAACCCATTAATTTTTATCGGTATCGAGTCGAAAAATTAGAATTTTGGGTTCCATTTACAGCCCTAATTTCGATAGATAAAAACACATATGATTAAAGTGTGAGTTCGTTGTGTGTGGACCTGAGAACTCAGATTAATTATTTAAAATTTTGAGAAAGGTCCATATTTTTCTCCATATTCTGGAAGAAAAAAAAGAGCTTTTATTTTATTGTTTTAGATATATATATAATGATTAATTAATTAATTATGTAATTAGATATTTATATATATTTAAATATTATTAGATATATACGACTAAATAATATATATTGTTACCTGATGGGAATACTTCGGTTCGGTCGCTTCGTCGTTCTCATTCTCAGAGCCGATCCGTTGGATCCTGTAGATTGTCGGACGGTCTTCAGATGTGGTTGGCCATCCTTGGGTTTAGCCAACCTGCCTGGAAATCCCCGTAACATATACCATTCTTGAATATGTCTATAACATACATAAATAATTGTTTAAATATATTAGAATATATATTTATATATGATTGTTAGTATAAATGTTACATTTAAATATACGACGGAGAGGGTGTTGTGCATGCATGTATTAAGTATTTATAATAGTTGTTGATCTAGGTTAGATAAAATACAATATCAAATTTAAGTATATATTTTAAAATATCAATAAATAATTATCAATTTTTGATAATATCTTTTAGATGGATGAAATATATATTGATCAGTATATTTTAGGTTTAAATTACATAATAATATAGTAACTTTTTTATTTCTATAGTATTTTAATTATTATTGAAATATAAACGTACATGTTTAAAAGTAAATAAAAAATATGCCACATGCAAGTGCATGTGCCGATAATATTGATTTGGTATCATGATATTACCAACGTCAAACAACATCGAAGATAAAATTTTGGAGATGGGAAGCAGAGGTGCATCTAGATTGGATAGATAATCAAACTGCATGAAAAGTGATGACGTCGCAGTGCGCATAGAAGGAAAACTTCCTACCACAAGTGGAGAGCTAGGCTGCTTCGTCGGTTCTTATCGCCAAAAAATGGAACATCTTGAACCATGTGTAGCAAATATGTCATTGTGATCGATGTTAGACATGTATTGTCAAGTAAAGGTTAAAATCAGAAATAAGAAAAGTCAAGAAAGAATTCTAATTAGCAGGGTGTGTCGACCTAGAATATGGGTGTGTCGACCTAAGTCATTGGAGACAAGAGTTAAGTTGATTTGAAAACAGAGTGTGTCAACCTGAATAGAAGAGAGTGTTGACACTCTGAAGGATAGTGTCAACTCTCTACAAGGTATAGGTCGATACTATGAAGGGATAGGTCGACACTATAAGGGATAAATCGGTCAACACTACTAGATAGATAATGGTGACACTACTGGATAGATAGTGTTGACACTATTGGACAGATAGGTCAACACTACTGCATAGATAGTGTTGACGCTACTGGATAGATAGTGTTGACACTACTAGATAGATAGGTCAGCACTACTGGACAAATAGTGTTGACACTACTGGACAGATAATGTTGACACTACCACTGTTTCCAAAACACAGTCAGAAGAAAAGAAGAATAAGAATCCTTCACAAGAACACTTGCCTAAGACATGAGTATTAGTTAAAACACGTACACAAGAGACCATAAAGTATACCTAATAATCTTTATGACACGCAAATCAAGGGGTAAATATGATAGATACTCATATTCAAGATCCTAACCAAAGATAGAGACAAGAAGGAAAGGAGATACAGAAATCCTACATGATGATCACACAATTCCAGAAATCATATAGTAGCCTTTAAAAATGAAACTTCAGATGGAACATTTATTTTTGATTTATATTAACTGAAGTTCTTGACTTATAAACTTGATTAAAGATCAAGAAAAAAATTTATTATCTTAAATGTAATGTGAAGGTACCTACCTTACACCTTATTTCCTTCTTCTTTATTTCCAGAAAACCAAGTTAGCACTTTTTCTTTCTGCGAAAACTCCTCCCTTCCGGACGTTTCTTCCTCTCCCAATGCTTCCACCACCAACCCCTTTCTATATACTCTTATATATGTATATATATATGCTTGCACATGCATATAAGCACTTCCACACTCTCCCACGTAGCTATCTATACTCATCATTACCTCCACTTTCTTCTAAGAACTCACACACTCTCATGTGACACTAATTAACGAGCACGTACACTTCACGTATATATATGCATGCAGGAAGTTTATCCATTTCTTTGACATTATTTTATCTTTTCTTTTAATACACACATACATATATATATATATATATATATATTTATTTATACTAATAAATATATACACTTTTACACATACTTACCACTACCTACACATGTTCACATTTAGATGCAGGTTAAATCTTACCTAAACAAGTTACGTAACTAGATTACTATTCATTTAGGTCTCTTTGGAACCTTAATTTAATATGTAAATGACATCCAAATAAAATAAAATTTCAACCACTGTCTAATTACAATGTGGTAAGTTTATGGTAATTATTGTTTAAAATTTTCCTGAAAAAATATTTATCAAGTATAAATTGTCCTAAAAGTAGATAAATCATATTTACCTCATTAACCGTGCATCAAAAATTCTCAATAACCACATTTTTGGTATCAACATATTTTTCTGATAATTATGGTAATTTCAAACTAAATTTCATTACCAAAATTCAGTGACACCTTATTAGTGTACATATGTGCAGAAATGGTACCGACATGAAACAATATAAATCTTTAAATGATTTTCTACTGCAAATATGCTAGGGGCTTCATACTTGGTATTAATTTGAGATGTCACAAAATCGGTCACAAATCTTTCTCACATCATTGAGAATTTGTGACTGAAATAAAATCAGTCATCATTCGGTCTGTAAAATAGAGACTGATTTATTTCAGTCACTATTCGGTCACTATTTAGGGACCGAATTGTGACTGAATTTAATCAGTCTCAACATATAGAGACTGAAATATTTCAGTCCCTATTCAGTCACTATTCAGGGACTGAAATAAATTGGTCTCAAATATAGAGACCGAAATATTTCGGTCACTATTCGGTCCCTAAATAGTGACTGAATAGGGACTGGAATATTTCGGTCCCAAATATAGAGACCGAAATAATATTTCGGTCCCAAATATAGAGACCGAAATATGGGACCGAAATATTTCAGTCCCTAAATAGTGACTGAATAGGGACTGAAATAAATCTGTCCCAAATATAGAGACCGAAATATTTCAGTCCCTATTCGGTCACTATTTAGGGACCGAATAGTGACCGAAATATTTCGGTCCCCAATATAGAGACCGAAATATTTCGGTCCCTATTCAGTCCCTATTTAGGGACTGAAATAAATCGGTCCCAAATATAGAGACCGAAATATTTCGATCCCTAATATAGGGACTGAACATGAACCAAAATATTTCGGTCTCTATATTTGGGACCAAAATATTTCGGTCCCTATTCGGTCACTATTTAGGGACCGAATAGGAACCGATTTTGAATCGGTCTCTAAATCTTTTATTTAGCGACCGATTAATTTTAGTGACAATTCGGTCACTATTTAGGGACCGAAATATTTCGGTCTCTATATCGGTCTCTATTAGCGCTTTTTCTTGTAGTGACATGCACAATATAAAGAATGAAATTTCGGGGTATCATAGTTTTCTTGAGGGCTATATATATATATATATATAGAGATAATCAATGGGTACATGAAAGATAACTTAAACTTAATTAAAAGAGATTACATCACATTTATTCAACTGTTAGGATGTTTTAACATTGATCTATCATTAATAATAAACATATGCGTTGAACCTATCATCTCCATATATTCCTAAGTTTTAGTGATGACAACACTTTTAATAATTATCAAATATTTTTAATAAATAATGATAACAAAAATTCTAGTTTTATGTGATTAACATTTATTTTTCATTAAGTCTGTCAACAGGAAGTAAAGGTACGTCTCTAAGGATTATCAATGTAAGTATCTCAAACACGCATTCTTAAAGTTATTCATTATTTTTCTAAGTACATATCGATGATAGAATAAGATTCATACCAATTGATGTTAAACTACACATCCATTCAAGAATAAATGTTTTTAAGTGTTCTATTCATTCATGAATAAAATACTTCAATCGATTGATGTTTAAGTGTTCTTCCTATTAGAGAACAAAAGTATTTTTCTGATTAGAGAACAAGTGTTCCTATCGATTACTGTTTAGTATTACACCGATTAGTGAACACCTTTTTGATTGATGAAGACCGTTCATATTGGTGAACAAGTAGTTGTTACGATTGGTGAATATTTATGTCTCACCATATCCATTGGTGACCATGTGACCTAACTCATACCGATTAGTGTTATTTCATATCGATTAGTTAACAAATAGCCTTATTCACACCGATTAATGTTCCAATTGGTGAACAAGTGGTCTGATTGATTCAAATTAGCATTATGGATGTTCAAATTACTGACTATCATAGCTTATATTATATCGATTGGTTAATATATATTGCATATACTTTTGACTTAAGCATGGTAGACTTTCTTACATCGATTTGTGTTACTTGGACTCTGATTGACTTATGTAATGTCAGTAACACCGATTTATGAACAAGTGCTTTACAACATATTCCTGTATTGATTGGTTAAGTTGTCTTATTGATTGGTCAATAGTAGTATTTAACCAGATTCATTTTTATTGCTTACACCTTTGAATATCTCGGCTGCTCATTTGATTATAAGATTTGGAGCAAAATCTCTGCTCATCTAAAAGACTCAAATATTAAATGTGCATACAACACTTTTTCAGACCTAGGCTATATGTTCAACCTTGAACATGTCACTGAAAGTTCTTCCATCCCTATCTGATAAAAATGAAGTCTACTCAGAATAGCTGAATGTCAGTTGAAAATGCAGTCTTTTACACAAGGGGTATGGGTGTTGATCGACATATCATTTCTTACCTAACACCCTCCTCTGTGCATTAAATGAGAGTAGGTATCTAGTACTCTTGAAGCAAACTTTTGACACAACAAACACATTGGAAACCTGTATAAGCCGAAGTTGAAGACTCAACGGATCCTTCAACATATATCATTCATGGAGCTTATAAAAGATGGAGTTTGCGGAACTCAAAGCATATAGAGAATACACATAGTGAGGCAACAACTCTGAAAGAGCAAGCGATCCATATTTCAAGCCTTGTGAAGTGAAGAGAGTTGAGCATCATAGCCATCATCTTCAAGCTTCCTTTTCTCTCTCTCTCTCTCTCTCTCTCTCACTCTTTCTTTGCGCTCCTACTATAAATTTCTATCAGAGAGAATGGTTGTTGGTCTCAGATTAAGCCCTCCTATTGTTAATATTGGGTTTGGTCTAGGGACCCTTTGAAATCTCTTTGAGATTCAGGTTTGTGCAATTGGTTGAAGAGAGAACTTGTTGTGCAAGTGGATTTCCCCTTTGTAGAAGGGAAGATCCGAGGTGTTTCGTGGTGTTGTTGTTCCCCTTGATAAAAGGTAGGACCCAAGGTGCTTGGTGGGGTTGTTCCTCTTTGGGTGTGAAGAGAACACCAGCTAGGCTAGTGTGTAAGTGTCCTTAAGGGGACTGTACCCATAGTGAAACCTCAAGTATTCTTGGGGACTAGACGTAGGATCTCCATTTGGAAGGATCGAATTAGGATAAATCCTTGTGTTATTTGTGTGTGTTTAATTCTTTTATTATTTAACACTAACAATCAATTTTTAACTTTCAGAAGTCCTTAAGCAACTCATTCACCCCTGCCCCAACCTACGGGCTTGCTAACCGAGCCACGAATATGATGGAGTTATGACAGTATTTATAGGGAAATTAGGGTTTTTGACCGACAATATGAACATGGTCGATATATGAGTCGCATTCACAAGGTGGTCATATAGCCAAACACATTCAGGTTAAGTGAATGTGGGAGATATAGTGGGTGCATCTAGAACGCTCTTCATGGTAATGGTGTGTTCAAGAGGCGGTCAAAGGTACCGCCTTGTTCATACGTAGTGATTAACCCATGAGTGATATGTCCTGAATAAAACACAAAGATCTCAACATATAATGCATAAAAAATCATCAAACCACTTTTAAAACCTTCAACGTTATAAACGTATAGCGATCATGAAGTGACATAAACAAGGATTGATCGTGTTTTGATCAAAGGACTTTTAAGAACTCATGTGAACATGAAAATAGAGTCTTTGATCATGAAATACAAGCTATAAACACTAGAGAAATTGGGGAAAACATGTTTCTACTAAGGGGATTAACCTACATAATTAAGGGTTTAATTAGATTTAGTCCATGAGAATATCTACCTTTGAGTGATTTAGAGAGTTTAGGGAAAGAATGTGATAAAGACCAAGACCTCTAGGGTTTCTCCATGCTTTCCTCTTTTCCAGTTGTCCTTCTCTCCTTCAAGCACGTCTCAGTAGTTGTGTGGATCAGTCAAAGGGATATTTGGGTGGGTATTTAAAGAGATCGGGCTGTAAGAGCCTCATTCTGACTCTAACTTCAGCTGTTGCGAATTTACTTGTTTTATCTCTTAAATTTAAGTAATACTTAATTTAAATACTGATTTTGTAATTGTGTTGGGTCTTTTTGTAAATCTAGCTACTTACAATTGGCCACACAGAAATAGGAACAAACTAGCATGTCACAGATACATTCATTAGTTTGCATGGTGTGCACATTATTATAGTGTCCAATCATCACCTCATGTATGTGGAAACAAGTAGCATATATATATGGAATTTAGAAGATGATTGCACAACCATACATAACCATTTATTTAATAGAGTCGATTTACATTTTTCTTCCGACATTATCCTTGGAGAGAGTCGCCAATCGCATGGGACTCAACACTCAAGAACAGGAAAGCATTTGGTGACTGGTGTTGCAGAATTGAGTTAGTTTCAGCATTGGCCATGCGCGAAGATGACCAGATCAGATTGCTGAAAAAAAAAAGATTAGATAAAACATAGATGCTATATATGTGTTATAATTGTAAAACCTGTATGGTCGTGTATAGGTGTGTACACCCATCATGTATATAAGACAAGGTTCGTTTGAGCAGGAACTCAAAATTTCAAACCCAGGATGTTACATATTTGAAATGAAGGTTATCCCATATATATATAGGGAGCACGTCACCTAGATCGTGGAAGATCCAAAACCACCGCCGATGCGTAGGCCCACTCCATCGTTCCGATGTCCGATCCCAATAATATTAAATAGAAAAAATTAATTACGGGTCCTCGGATAATTTGGTGACTAATTTTTGGAGGACAATATTACTAATCAAATGTTATGACTGACTACAGAGGTCTGGTCATTTTCTATTAATTAACTTAGATGTTTATGTTAGAAAAAATTATTACTTATGGAATTCAAAAAAAATAATTTTTAATTAAAAGGGTTATTGATAATTATTGAGGTACTCTTTTTCCTTCATCCATCCCTAATCTTCCTTATCCGCTTCCCACCAAGGCATACTGGCTAGCTTGCCTCATCCGAGAATATTATCAAGAGCTTGCCGAGCACTGAAGCGGACTGGATAGATCTTTCCCGCGCATGCATTCCTCCAAACTGAGGCAGTCAATTATCACAACTGGTCAAGGATATGGTAGTCCGCATGAGCTGCCACGGGTTCTTCCCAACGACGTGGAAAGCTGAAATAAAAAACTGTGCATTTGCATGTCCTGGGGCAAATTTTTCCAAGCCAAGTGATAAGGATCGGATATCAGTCCACAAAGAGGGGCCAGACGTCGAGTGTCATTCTTGCCTCGTGGTCGAGTTGGTAGCGTGTCGACATCGATAAAAAAAAATCTAATGCAAGGTTGCCCTTCTTCAGCTCACTATAAATAGTGTTGAGGGGGCTTCACTTCTTCCTCACACCACAACTCCTGCAAACGTCAGTACTCTCGTTCTTCTTCCTTTCATCTGTCTTCAACACAAGTTCCTTGTGTTTCAAGATGGTTCCCAAGGCTTTGCTTGTGTTGGGTGTGCTCATGGCTGCCCTGCTGATCGTCTCATCTGAGGCAACTGCAAGAGAGAAGGCCGAAACCGTCAGTGAAGAGCAAACAAGTGAGTCCTGAGGAAGCATACAGCCGCATCCATGCATGCAAATATATTACGTCTAACCCATCTGAATTCCATGAATCAGCTTTCCACAGTATTCAAACTTTGCCGATATGTATTGCGACATAGATAAACGCATATGGCACCACGAGAAACTAACGAACCTCCTCAGTTCATCAATATCTACTTTCCTCTTGCCAGCGATCATAACACATACATATATGGGCGTCGCATATTATTTTTGACTAGCTCGTAAGCTTCCGAAATATCCGTTCATTTCTGTAGATCTGCAAACAGGTGTAGTCATCCGGCAGGCATGCACTGTTACCTGCCGAAACGCTACTTGCTTAGAGTTTATCTCTGTTGATTTCTTTTTCGTTTCTTTGTTAATTTCGCTGTTAGAACTGTTATTTTCTTGCTAACTACAATTTTAAACATCATGGCTATGCTCACCAACCGTGCACACACGCAGAAGGTGCCGTCGAGGATCAATACGGTGGGCGCTGCCCCTATCGCTGCTGCCGTTGGTACAGAGGCCGCTGCGTGCGGTGCTGCAGGGACCCCACCGAAGTCCCGGAAGCTGCCGCTGAAGACGCCGTGGAGGATCAGTACGGTTGCCGCCATGGCTGCTGCAAGTGGTTCCACGGCCGCTGCATTCGTTGTTGCTACCCCAAGAACTAGAAAAGCTCCTATATATTGCTGCAAGCACGCCCGGGCGCTGCCATGAAAGCCTTTCTCTACGTAGTGTTTGAATAAAGTTCATACGTCCTTGTGCTGAGGATGCATGAGAATAAATTACTGGAGTTTGAGAGTACACTTCGCCATGCTGCTCCCTCTAGGGCACCTGCGAAGTGCTGCTGCCGTCTGTGTTATCTACCTACTTATTTCAGAGCGCAAGTCCTAAACTTGTCTTCTCCTATGTATATGTCATGGCGCACTTTGTTTCCTACCAAAACACACTGCAGTTATCAGAAGCCGCTTAGTTTCTTGTTAAAATTGGAATGTATAATCTTGAATCCACATTCGTTCACACGTTTTGAATATTCCTTCATACAACGTACTAGAATTTGCCTACTACCAACAAGGAAAAGGAAGACTTATATTAGAATTTGCTATACATAATATATTTAGTAAAATTATCAATATCGAATTTGATAAAACAATCCAAACGTCTACAGTAATTTCGATAAACTTAAAATTAATATGAAATTGAACGCGTACGGTACCTATCCATTACCTTAGTTCTTCCAACAAATATTATAATGTTGATTGATGTAATCCTGTAGTAAGAATATTGATGCCCTCCTTTTAGGTGTCACCTTAATATTCGTTAAACAACATATTCTAAAAGTATTATTTTATGAATTATTACTCCAAATTAATTCACAAATGGGACAAATACAAGGCATGCAGTAGAATATCAAATTAATTCAGAAATGGGGCATCGGCCGAGGCAAAAGAATACTTATCATCTCTACGACGTCACATGTTCCTAAATTATTTGGTCGCTGCATAATGTTAGACTATCCGTAACTTTTACATTCCCTCACAAGCAAACTAATTTAATGGGTCTATCGCTTACAATAATTTTGGTTCTTTTGAAGTTGAATTTTATTTATATTTTTCAATGTTGGACATTATACTAATTTAATGGGTCTGTTCATGTGGCCTTCACTGACTTTTATGGCATTGGTACCAGCATGATCGCTGAAATGAGAGCACTTTGTCATGGGCTTCGGCTACTTCCTCGGGCTACAGATTTTCTGTTGTCTATTCTGACTCTCATGTTCTGATTAATTCTATGCGGGACGATAAGGTTCTCTCTTGGCGTGGTTTTAGATGGTGGAAAGATACAAGATCCATCATTAATCATGAGTCCATTCTTCTTACCCTTGTCTACCGGGAAACCAATACTTGCTGATTCCCTTGCTAATTTTGCTTTCCATAATAGGCAGAATGATGTTTTTTTTGGGGGGGGGCATACCTTACCTCATCTGTGCAAGCGGCCGCTGATCATTGATAAATCTGGCCATTCAAATGTTAGAATGGTCTAGCTGGGGTATGCCCCAAGGTTGCTTGTACTTATTTCTTTCTTATAATACTTTGGCCTAGGCTGCTCTTACTGGTGGAGTGAGAACTTTCTCCTCTTTTGGGGGAGGGTGCACTCTCCTAATTTGAGATTTAAAGAGCTTTTTCTTAAAAAAAAAATTAAAAATTTAATGCGTCTGTTACTGCTATCATTCAGGGCTCATTAACAGTTGTACATCATGCCTATATTCTTGTTTTTATTTTCTTAAGACCTTCCAATCACTCGGACGATGATACAACCATCTACTTAATTGTGAACTATTGTTTTAAGAAAATAAAAAAACAATTATTGAAAATTCCAGCGTACCTGCGAGCGGCTCACTAATGAAACTCCCTTATACTTAAATCATTATCAGTTACTGCACCAAGCATAGTTGGATCTAGCTTAGAGTCAGCACTAAACCCCACTGAAATTTTAGAACTATATTAATATGGGTAAAAAATTTCTGTTATATTAATTTGATTAGAAAATTGTCTAAAGAGAGTGACCCCCCACTGGATAAAAATGCTAGGTCCACCACTGGTCCAAGGGATTTGTAATGTCTTTGAATACGTTCTAGGTAATATTTAATTTAAATATGAATTTTTAATTGTGTTGGGTCTTTTTGTAAATCTAACTATTTACAATTGGCCACAAAGAAATGGGAACAAATTAAACTATAGGTTGTTACACGTACGTTCATTTGCATAGTTACCACATTAGTATAATGTTCAATCATCACCTCATGTATATATGTGGAAACAGGTAGTATATGGATTAAGAAGATAACTGCACAAGTATACATAACCCTTAATTTACAGTCGATTTCTATTTTTCCTCGGACATTATCTCAAGAGGGAAAGTCGTCATATCGCAATGGACACAAGAAAAGGAAAGCATTTGGTGACTGGTGTTATAAAATTTAGTTTCAGCATTGGCCGGCTCGAAGATGACCAGATCAGATGCCTGAAAAAAGAAAAAAATAGATAAAACATGTATTCTACATATGTGTTATAATTATAAACCCTGTATGGTCGTGTATAGGCTTGTACACCCATCATGTTTTTATTTTATTTTATTTAAAAGCCCAAGAGGTGATGATTGACCCGATTTGAAATCAAGCTTATCCCATATATTCGGAAGCGTCAACTTGTGGAAGATCTAAAATCACCGCCGACGTGTCGGATCCCAATATTAAAACTAAATATTATCATGTATACACCTATGGGAACAGCTGATCAGCTAGCCAACAAAATGTTGCGCGCCAATATTCTATATATAATGGACCCAATAGTAAGAATTTAACTGTGTTTTCATTCAGAATGTCAGCATCTGACACGATACATGGCATCCGCATTTTCCAACTTATTCAAATATGAAGTCAAAACTTACTTAAAAACATTGTTACTATGTCTTGGACTTGTCTAGAATATGATATTTCTGGAGTAGTGCTTCTGTGAGTGAACCGGAGGTGACACGTACCTCTCAATGAAAGGTTATCAACGTTGGGAAGACGCCATCTTCTCAACGAAGGTTATCGACGTTTGGGAAGACGCCATCCTTCTGACGATGAGGCAAGCAACTGTCGGATTCTTGACTTTTGTGTTGATGATGTGGCAAATTTGGAAATGCATACAGGTGCAGTGCTCGCTTTGAAGCTAAACATATTGGTATATTCTACATTAAACAATCCATCGTTGAGTCGGTGTAGGTGGCAATGGACAGGGTGACCTTTCACCATTCTTCCTCATCGAATCAGATTAAACCAAGGGTAAAGCTGAAAATTCCATTTCTTGTCATGTGAACACCACCATCAATAAATTACTGCTTTAATGTAGATGGTGTTTCTAAAGAAAATCCTGGTCAAAGCGGTGGTGGAGGATGTATCAGAGACAGGAATGGTGAATTTACGCTGCGGTTAATTTTCATTTTATTATGGCATGAGAAGCAGTATTCTAGCCGAAGCTAGGGCGATGTATGATGGTTTGAGGCTTGCCAGCCAGTTCAATTATGCTCTATCCACAATTTACTCTGATTCAGATATATTGGTGGAATCATTCAAACAAAAAGCTGCTGCATCTTGGGTTACTCTTTCGTGGGGCGTGAATGTGCAAGGTTTTTAATTGTGAAGTGCACCATGTTTATAGGGAAAGTAAGAAGGTTGTAGATTGTTTGGCTTCACATGGAGGGGGGCTTGGGTTGAATAGAGTTGTGGGATGTGATTGTTTTTCTTTTTATATATATAATATATATCTATGTTTGGGTGTGAGGGCAAATACATATAGCAAATCCAAGTCTCATTGGGCATGTTGATCACGAGCTGCCAACCGGAAACGAATCTACAATCATGAAGCATAGGCGTGCCAATCACATAAGCATCAATGTGTTCTACCTCTAAGAGTTGGAGGATTTTGGGTCTCATATGCACACCGTTCGACTTTGTCAGACAAATGGATATCGGGTCGGAACCAAAGACCTGCCATTGCTTAAACGTAATGACATTAATTACATCTCCCTTTGGGGAAGAAAATCCTTGATTAATTGCTAGGAGAAAGGAGCCTTATGGCCTAAATAAGAGACATCCGATAAAAGATATGCAAACAAGTATCCAATCAAGGATGGCCACATGAGACATATACATTTTCCATTGCTCGGAGACAGGATTCTTTTGTTATAAATTTTTGGATTTGGTTTTAAGATTATCAAATTTGATTTTAATGGGTGTCTCATTTCATTCAGATTTATTTATTTATTTATCTATTTTTTAACTTGACTTCAAGATGATTTGAGGTTATTAAGATTGATTAGGAGGAGCTCAGTTTGATTTAAGAGTCTTTTATCTAGAATTGAAGTCATTTTATTTAAGTCTAAGATAACTTGACTCGGTATCATATGGTTATATTTGATTTGAAATTGTTTTGTTTGACTTTGAAATTTTTTTGAATGAGTTTTGGTTGGTTTAGATATGTCTGAGTTAAATTATTGAAGTTTGAGGTTTTTTTTTTTAAAGGCCAAGGATGGCCGAATTATTTCATTAATAAACAAAGATTCTGACAACCAGAGGCATAGCCGAATGCAGATCATGACCTGAACCAGAATAAAATGTATCTAAAACTCCATGGATGATCTATCCCTGGAATGAGTTCGCCAAAGAACAGCCCGAGGATGTAACCCCGGTCGTCTTGAACACCGCTCCATGTCTTCTTCATCCGATTCCATTTCAGATGTCTCTTGATCAAAACTAAGCCAGGCATGAAAATATTCTCAGCTTTAGAACTTCATCCGCAAATCTAAATTTGGATCTTGAACTGGCATCTTAATAGCATCTATCTGACGCACAGGGCTAGGAGAACATTCACGGTGATCGGTAAGCAAATCCTAACACCCCTTTGCGAGATGGGCGAGAGATTCGACGTCCAGATTGGAAGGGGGGTTGGAGCTCTCTCCAATAGATGTCTTCACCGGGGTGGCTGGGATTGACGCACCACCTGTGCAAATGTCATGGGAATAGGTTCTTGTGCTGTAATGGGATCCACAACGACTGCAATCCTAGAAGGATTTTCCTTCACTTGCACTTCATTCTCTATGTGCAATTCATGTTGATTGCTAATCTCCTCGCAGGTGTATGCTTCCTCATGCACAGTTGTCGCCACTGTGGTTAGCCCCAGCGAAGGCCCATCGTCTTCAGTAGTTCCGAGCAGAGGATTAGTGGCGTGGGACCTGGTAGCTAGCGAAGGGCTACTTGCCATTGTTGGAATCAAGGAATTTCCACTGTCTAAAAGATTCTTTCCCGAAGAAATTGGGATAGCAATAGAAGGCAATGAAAGCGCCATCGTATGGGCACCGCTAAAGTAAGAACCTTCCACTTCAGCCGCGGGGATCCCGCGTTGGAAAGCTGTGGATTGCAATTAGAGTCCACCATTGGCAAGCTCCGTAGATGGCGGCTGCGGGCTCCCATCATTGCCTAGGATAAGGCTAATGAATCTGGGGCTATGTGTGGCAGGCGATGCTACCGGCGGCTCCACCCTGTCACTGGCGGCGACCTCAACCTCCCCTTCCGGAGAAACCATAAGCAGAGGAACACCCTGTGCCTGGTCTACAGAGTTGGTAGTATTAGGTGCAGAGCGAAGGTCTTCTAGCGCTGGTTCATCAGCTTTATCATCATTCTTGGACAGGCCATCAAGCTCATCTTGATCTGCATGCACAACTAGAGGTCCTTCACGAATAGGGACCCAAACCTTTGGGGGGTTAGGATTTGCAGGTACATCTATAGTATTCCTTTTCATCACTTGGTTGCCTCCTCCCACTGATCGACAAACATCCGTAGAATGACCTAGTCAATGGCAAGAAAAGCAATATAAAGGTAGATTGATGTAGATAATTTCTTGCCAATATCCACCAACATCCCCGATCCTAATCCATAATCTGTTAGGCCTAGGTTTGATGAGATCAAGTTCAATGCATACTTCCGATGACCATTGATAAATCTAGCCTCCTCAATGTTAGACTGCTGTAAGGGGCTCGCCCTTGGGATGTGTTGTACTTTTTTCCTCTATTTATAATATCTCTGGCCTAGGTCGCCCTCACTGGTGGAGTGAGTACATTCTCTCCATCTGGGGGAGGGTGCACTCTCCCAGTTTGAGGCCCTGAGGACCATTTTATTTAAAAAAAAAAGAAGGAGTTCGGTTGCATGGGCGATTTACAGAACTGGACCAATGTTACCTGCGATAGAAGCCAGTAGTTTCTTATGATAAAGGTTGATCGGAAGCTCTGGGAACTCTACCCACACCGAGACAATAGTTGGTTCCTCTGAGGGTTTGAAGAGCGATGTCCACTTGAAGAACCTAAAGAGTTTGCCTTGAACTTATATAAACTCACGAAGAAGCACCTTTAGGTAGTCGTCTTGGTACTTGAAACGCAGGAGAAGATGCAAGTTATCCATGGCACTAATAACAAATGGTTCTTTAATGTCACACCTGGAAGTTAGATGCGAACAGATCTCAGGGAATGTCGGCCTCCCATACGCCGTCTTGGCAACAACGGAGTAGAGGAAAGGCTTGAAAGATGCTTCCATCTCCTCTTTTGAGAAGAAAACCGCCGGCTTACCATGGTTTGTGAAGGCTGGAAGGTGAACATCGGTAACAACCTCTAGAAGAACTAGCGAAGCAGCGACCACCTTAGCAAAAGAGAGGCCACCCGCCGGAGGTGACCCCCGGGGGGCCGCCATGGCCGGCCAACCCCACCTGGGGGCGGAAAGAGCTATCTCCCGTCAGAGTGCTGCATTTTTTAGGTTTGATTTAATTATGATTTTGTTATTAATTTTAAGGTTACTTTGTTCATGTTATTTAGCTCAAAGTCATCAAATATATATTTATATTATTATTTTATTTTTGGAATTTTAAGTTAATTTTACATTTTTAAATATTTATAGAAGTATGGATGATGTGGTAGACTTGGGCATGAAGCAGCAAGAAATCTTGACAGTTATGCAAATGCAAATCGAGTAGATAGATGTTAAGTTTGATTATATGTGTGAGGAGGTCCAGCAGATGAAGGACCTATTATTGCAGTTGGTGTGGCAATAGGGCACAAGTGGTTCTCATGCTCCCCCAACTATTCACATTGAGGAGCAACAACCAGAGCAGCAGCAGTAGCAGCCTAAGGAAGAGCTTCCACATCCAGACAATATTGTAGAATAGCCTAATGTAGATCCTACAGCAGAGGCAGAGCAGACTCAGCAGTAGCATCAGCCACTTCAGCAGTAGTTAGTTTCTGAGCAGCATTTGGAGGAGCCTCTAGATCAGCCTATGGAGGATGTAGCCGATCCCAAGGTTAAAAACTTTAAGAGAATGGTTAGGAGAAAACTCCATAAATCTGGTAAGCCAGTCTTTCCCTCTAAGCCCTTAACCATTTCTTCTCCTCCTACTGATCCAAATCCTCCTTCTGATACTAGTACTCTACAGCTCCTCCTCTTGAGGAACAACCTCCTCCACCTCCCTCTCAACCCATTCCTTCTACCTCTCAACCAGAGGCTCAAAATCACTCTTCCACAAGTACTTCACTTTCTTTGTATCCTCTGAAGCACAATTTTCAGCCTCCCAAGGTAAACACACCCACTCATCACAACTTAGCTCCTCATTTCTTCTCCTCTCTCCCTACTTCTTCAACTTCTTCTTTAGGCAGAACTGCTCTTTCTCTTACTGAGATTGTACCTAGTGTGGTACTATCCTCCAGAGTAGGGCGCCAGTTGAAAGACAACCCTAGCTCCATTCTTCACCAATTCTCGTATGCCATCATCAACCATTCTGAACACCCTATGAATCTCTTCAAGGAATTTCTATCCATTAATGCTTTTCTTGAAATCCATGGGATGCCAGGCTACACATTTGAAGACTGGCTCCCTTGCTTACTTCAAACTTCACAAGTTCAGTTGGCTGATATGAATCTCATCACACAGAAAAGCCACCGTCTCTCCCCTAAAGAATTCTTAGATCTCTACCCTGGTCAAGCCACTAAATTTCAAGCCACTCACGCTATAAACCAGTTTATGGATGTTCCCCTTCACCTTAATCTTACATTTTTTTATATATTTGGCAACCTCCATAGAGAGCTCCAGACCAAGTACAGCAAAATGAAACACTTCAATGAAAACATATTCAAGATGGGTTTGCCAGATGTGAATAAAGGTCAATGGGAAATGATCATCAATTGGCAAAGAGAGATTACTCCATCAATGATTGTTGGATTGCCCTCTGGACTGCATTCTAGTCTGATAGGTGCAATATCCTCTACGAAATCTTTTGCCCAAGTTGTATTTAATAGACACATTAGAATTGCTGCCAGATTCAGAATCTAGTACCATATCGACCTGTCATTCCATAGGTTTGCCCTCATGCAGGCTCCAAAGAACTCTCAACATATGATTGATTTCCAGAATTGCTTTGCCAAGTCTGAGAGGTTTACTGAAGATCAATGTGCAGCAGCTTACCCAGAAGATCATAAAGATTGCCAAAAACTCAAACTATCAATTCCTGAATATCTCTGCAAAGGTTATGAGACACTTTTGAAGTCTGTCTCACATAAATGGATGCAGAGGTATCTAGTGTACTACCAAGCAAAGGCAGCTGCTTACTCCCAAGGCCTGCACTGGAATATCACAGTCCACGAGTTCCTCCACCTTGCAGCTAGCAGGAAGTTTGTTCCTCTTAAGAGTACCCTCCGCCATGGTAACTACAATAGGAGAATTAGCTTGTTTCATCGCAGGCACATTAGGTCTTTTAGGAAAATCCCTTCTATATGATCATCCTATAACATAGATATTTCCAAGTTTGAGAATTTCTTCCTTGACAATGAGAAGAAGCTATGGGCTCTTCTTCAACCTTTCCTTGCTAGGATCCCTCCTTCCCTGTATCTTCCTAGTTCCTTGTCTGCTTCCTGAATGTACATTGTTCTTTATGAAAATCAATAAACATATCTGTTTCTCCACATTTGTGTATCCATCTTTCTCTATCTCTCTTTATATCTTGTCCTTTCTGTTAATGCCACAAAGGGGGAGAAAGAAAGTCATAAACAAATATATAGCACACAGATTTGCAAAATCAAATTTCTTTTCACTGTCTAATTAAAAGTTTTTATCATTAACAAAAAAGGGGAGAATTGTTGAGCAACTATATCTTTAAAACATTGTTAAGTTTTAAGCATTGTGCTTTTAATATGACAAAACCTTTTAAGACTTTCTACAAACAAATCTGTTGGAATATACTACAAGAAATATGATATGTATGATACAGTATCTATCAACACTGTCTTATGAATATTTCTCTAAGTCCACAGCGTTACTATGTACAATACTAATTCTGACTCTAGAAAAGTCGAAGTGTCATATCAATTGATGAACAATAATACTCCGACTTCTGAAAATTCGATGTCTAGCAGTACTCTGACTCTTGAAAAGTCAAAGCCTATCTGGACTCTGACTCCCTTAAAGTCAAAGAAAGATATCGATTGATGAACCTCACTCCGACTCCTAGAAAGTCGAAGTTCTCTTGCTCTGACTCCTAAAAAGTCAAAGTCCTCTTTCTCCGATTCCTGAGAAGTGGAAGTCTTTGCATTTTACTCCGACTCCCTGAGAAGTCGATGTCTATAATTGGTTGCACTCCGACTCCCCAGAAGTCGAAGTATGATCGATTGATGCTCTTTTCACTCCAACTTTCCAAAAGTCGAAGTTTATAATCAGTCTCACTGTGATTTCTATATTGTTGAAGTTTATCATGCATATCTTATCTTTGACTCCGACTTCAGAGAAGTCGAAGTATCCTATATCAACTACTATGTACTTGATAATTATTTTTGTTTGAATATGTCATTTCTCAGAATCCATGAAATCTTAATCTTATGTATTTCAAAATGTTTGTTATCCATATGGGATCCTTTACAGAATGAACAATACTTACATATCTTACAGAATCATGCTCTTCTTGCTACCATCATTTAAATATTCTGTTAAGTAGGAAAAAATATATTCAAAATGATCACATAAATTATCCTTGATATGGTCTAAAATAATTATACAAATTGGTCTCTTGCTTTTTGTCAGAAGTTCAGTTCTTCTCCATTTGACTGTTGCTTTACAGATAATGCGATGGTAGGTATAAGCAGCATAGGGTGTTTGTCAGAGCTCACTTACCACTGTCAGAACCTCCCCTTACATTCAAGATGCAATTGTCTATCTGTTCTTTATTGCACTGAACATCTGTCCATCTGAGGTTCTTTATACTTTACATTTATTCTCATCTCACCTACCTTCGAAAGTATGGAGGTATCTTTTTTTGTCTTGTCCTTTCTTGCAGAACATTTATGAAGCATGACTTAGCATGGAGTTTACAGAACATTAATGAAGACTTTCTTTCGAGCCATGAAGCTACCAACATAGCCTAAAGACGTTGGAACTCCAAAAGATGAAGGACTTAAGAATATAATAGAAGTCTCAAGGGTCTACATCCAAAGGATCAACAGCTATTCTTCAAACGGCTAGTTTTCTAACGGGCAGTTTCAAACAGAAACTTAAGGGCTCTGAAGTTCATATATAGAAGCTGGAGTTTTTGAACAAGACACAGAAAAAAATACACTTAGACAAACCCAGCAACCCTCACAACTCCCATCTTTTTTTGCAAGCAAAAGTCTTTAGGAGCCCTCTACTGAAGTCAAAAGAAAGAGAGTTGCTTCTTCAGTCGACGACCTTCAAGCTCTCAAGCTCTTCTTGTTGACTAGGTTGCAAGCTGAGAGGGGGGTGAATGGATTGCTAAAATTTCTTTTAAGAAGATTCCTGTTAATAAAATGCTTTGACATAAGACACTAAATTCGATGGTTAGAGTTAGTACATAAATGAAGGCAGAATAAAATCAAACACAAGAACAACAGAAGACGCTCTTCTTGCTTTTTCTTCAAGGTGTCAAGTATATCTTCATGGAGTCAACAGTCTTCTATTTATCTTCTCTTGAAATAATTAACCGTTGAATTATCTGTTGTCTCTCATCTTCAAGCACGTTAGATGTGTCTGGTCCAATGTAAGAATCAATAAAACCTGCAGCCATTAAATGTTGGGATAGACACATATAGAGAGAAAGATTATCTGAATCAATTCTTGCTTTTTTCAGAGTGACATGTCCAACGTTGTAACGTGTGTGACCACCGGAATCCTGCACACAATAAATGCTGAAGCATAGACAACTTAACTATGTCTAAGCTGTCAGTCAACGTCAGTAGCCATACTTTAGGTGATATATTAAAGAGGAAATTTCATTCTATCATCCTATAAGGCTTTACTTTATGTGACATGAATATGGTAAAGCAAAAGGTATGTCGTGAAGAGATATTGTACCAAACACAATAAATGTTTGAGTACACAGGATATAACATGGTTCGCGGGAAGATTTGAAATACACAGTGATTTGAAAATATATTTGAATATCATGAAGGATAGATTATATTCACGACTATCTAGAATGATTATAATAATAATATCTATCAACTATCTAAAACATAATCGTAGTAAAAAGAAAGTCGATGTTTAGAGATAGTCTATGCAAAAAGGTAGTCAATGTCCAAACACAACTGATGTAGTCGTTGTGAGTGGAATCGATGTTGAGATATAACCATAATCTATGTGCAGATGTAATCCATGTTGACATGAAGTCGATGTGAACATAATCCATGTATAGATGTAGTTGATGTTGAAGCATAATCGATGTATAGAGTGAAGTCGATGTTCTGTTTGAAATCGTTGTTTAACCGATGTCGATGATCAAGTGAAATCGTTGTTAAACTGAAATCGATGTTTGACTGAAGTCGATGTTCAAATGAAATCGTTGTTGAACTGAAATCGATGTTTGACTAAAGACAATGTTCAAATGAAGTCGTTGTTTTATGTGGAGTCGATGTTCTTAGATGAAATCGATGTTGAACCGAAATCGTTGTTCAGGTAAAGTCGATGTTGAACTAAAATCAATGTTCAAGTAAAGTCGATGTTCTAATAAAATTGATGTTGAACTGAAATCGATGTTCAAGTGAAGTCGATGTTCTAAATAAAGTCAATGTTCTAATATGAAGTCGATGTTCTAATATGAAGCCGATGTAGAACCAAAATTGATGTTCTAATATGAAGTCAATGTAGAACCGAATTCGATGTTCTAATGTGAAGTCGATGTATACTTAGACAAATTATATGCAATTGATTTCAAATAACAATGAGTGTAGATGACTTACTGAGTTTGTTTTATTTGAGACCTGTTGACAAACTTTAGAAAACAATGTTAGTCAATAACTTTCAGAGTTTTGTTAATCACAAAAAAAACATATAATAATTAACAAATTATATGGAGATGGACTGAACATCAATATCCCCCTTTTTGGTAATGACAAAATATTAAAAATTATATATATGAAATAGCTGAAATAAATGTGCTGGATAATTTCTAAAGTATGTATTTAGAATGTTTTCTTCCCCTTTTTGTCATTAAGCAAAGAGAATAAGGAAGTAGAAGATAAAATGGGAAGAAAGAGAGAAAGATAAATGGGAGCCAAGAGTGTAAATCTTATTAATTAGTGAGGGTCAGAAATATAGAAGGCAGGAGATAGAAGTGAAGTATGGCGAGTAATAATCTGCCAAGCTTGGACTTCCTGCTCTTCAAAAAAGTTCTTAAAGACACCCCAACTGATGTTATAGGAAGGCCCCATTTCTGGACTGAGTCTCTTGATGTGAAGCTGTCGCTGATCATCAATAAATTGGGTGTATTCAGCACCACTAAGAGACAATCGGTAGAATCCAGCAGTTCCAAAACTAGCATGCTGAAGGAACTTGTCTATAGACAGAGAATAGTGCGGATTGTGAGCCTTCAATTCTTTCTTCAAAGCTTCAGAAATCTTGAATCTCTCAACCCAATTGGAGTAAGGATCTGAAACTAGGTTGATGGAGTTGAGATCCATGAACTGCTCAGGAGACAAAGTGGGCTGATTTGATTTGATGAGAGATGAATTAAGCTGATCCAACTAGATAGCAGCCGAATGATAAATTTTACACCAGTCAGATGGGAAAAATCTTTCAGACTCTGTGAGCAAATGAGCTAAAACTGATGATTTAATGTATGTCATGTGATATTCTCTGAATAGAAAATGATGGAATGCTATAGGGGCTCCTTTTTGAACAAAAATTGTAGCTTTAACTCTAGCAAACCTCTCAAAAATGATTGGACCCACATCAGAGTCCATGAGTAGAAAGTGCAATTGAGGGAGAAGCTTGAATTCAGGCATCTTTATGGTGGCAAAGTTAACCTGAAGGGGTACATTAAGTGGGTGTTCAGTCTTGAGATCATAGACTGCAGACCGAAACTGACCAAGCTGAACTTCAAGAAGCCTATTAACATGGCAGTATTCATTGTACATCTGAAACTGCCTGATCAACTTGATTTCCTTCTGAATAAAGGGACCCCAAGAAGATGTATGATGACAGACAAACCACTCTAACAGGGTAAGAGTATGATCTGAAGGAGGGAATCTGCGATCCCTAGAAATCTCAACTTTCTGTAGAGGGCTTTATTGGACCTGGCCCACTGATTCTCAGTCTTAGACACAACTGAGGAAAGGATTTTAGATTGTTCAGGCTTGGGCACAAGAGAGATTGGAAGAATAAGAGTGAGATATTCTGAGAGATTTAGATAAGGGAGGCCAAAGACTGCAGCAAGTGTACATTTTTGAATATATTAAGAATAGATGGATTTTCTTCTATGGACTGCAGAGAGAGAGAGAGAGTACCACAGAGGAGGAAAGAGAGCTTGATAGGATTGGGAAACAAGCTCTTTTGAGAGTTTTATTTTCTTGGAGGTAGGACTAGGAGAGGGCTGAGAATCAATCTTGTGAATATGAGAAGATACAGAGAGGACTGTTCTGATGATGGCCTCTTTAAATTCATCTTTTATATGTGAAATAGTATGGCCAATGGTATTAACGCTCTCAGGAATGAGAGTGATGAAAGATGGTAGAGTATTAGGGTGAAGAGAGGAGAAGGATGAAGTGGGAGGAGGTTGAGTGGATGGTCCAGCAGAGGAAGGACCAGATGATGATGGACCAGAAGAAGAGGCAGAAGGTGCCTCAGAAGAGGGAGGACGAATGGCGGATGAAAGAGTAGGTGAGGATGAGGGTTCAACAAAGAAAGGAGTAGGAGAAGAGATATGTTTAGGAAAGGGTTTCTTTGATGGTTCAGGAGCAGATGGTGTAGTGAAAGAGGTAATTGAGGAGAAAGGAGCAGGAGTCTAAAGGACTGGAGGATCAGAAGGCCCTGGTGGCACAATAGCTTCCTCTTCATGCTTGTAAGGCCCTGATGGCCCAATCACTACTTCGCCTTTTGGCCCAACTAAATCTTCTTCTACCTCAGATGGCCCTGATGGCCCTGCAGCTGATTCAACCGACACTGACTGGTCTGGCTATTCTACTTGAGGAGGCCCGGATGGCCCTGCAGCAGTCTCAGGCATAGGTTCAGATGGAACAGGAGGGGCTTGAGCTGAGGAGGGAGCTGCAAAAAAGTGCTCCTTCACAAACTTTGCAAGAACAGTTACCAAGCTCTTTAAGTTGCCCAACTCACTACGCATATCATGGAGCTCAGATTTTAATTCACGAAATGCTTTAGCTTGAGAGCTCTGACTTAGAAAGATGGAAGTCACATCTGCCTGAAGTGAACGTAAAAGCTCTCCTTAAGCATTCAACCGAGCAACCACCGGGTCCAGATGAACACAGAGCTTCTTCTTCCTAGATTTATTATGTCCCTTTCTAGTGAGGAATGGAATACTGCTGGCAACACCTTTTCCTTTTCCTCCAGGTCCAACAGCTGGTACATCATGCTCTGCTAGAAAGCTGGTGTGCTGGTAAGCACTAACATCATCATACTCATCAGAGACATCTTCTACTAAGCCTTCTTGAAATTGGTCTTCATGGATAGCAATAGGCTCCCCATGAATAGCAGGCTCCCCCTGAGCAGGAGCATCTGCCATAAGAATTTCTTCAGATTGGCCTATTGCCATAGCATCTGGAATATCTTCTTCATGACCTCCTTCAACAGTAGCCTCTTCAACTGGAGCACTTAGTGAATTTTCAATATGAGTATCTACATGCACCCCTTAGTATATGCAGGTACATCACCTACAGTTGTTTGCCCAAAGGGCTCAATAAGCTCAGGAGCAATGTCTGCAATCCTCCGTTCAACATGCCCATCATCTTTTACAATATTCTCATTTTCTTGAACAGAAGGTACTTCAGAGGTATCTCCAATAATGACTTCTCCTTCAGCTATGGAAGTCTTGGACCAAATATTAGTTGAGAGTGAAAAAACACTCTTCTTCAAGTTTCTTGTGCGAATTGGCTAACCCATATTCTCCAATAATTCTCCTTCCAAATAAACTTCAAAATGCCTAAAAATTCTTGTAAGTAGGTGAGCATAAGGAAGGGACACTGCTAGTTTGCTCTTCTTGTCCCAAATAAGCTCTGTCGCAGACTTCATCTTCTCAATCATAATCTGTGCGAGATTGATATCCTATTTTTGTACAGCCCAAAACATAATATTTGCATCTCCTTTTGTGCATCAATAGAATGTGGCACTGCGAGGTACGATAATTTGGCAAACAATAAAATGCAGTAGCTTATTAAACGCATTGAACTGATTAATGTCAATCTTGCCATTCTTTAGCTTGTACTCTATTCCTATGATTTCGAGGCCCTTAGCATGTATGTCTACGGTGTTGATTAAATTGTGCCCTACTTTAGAAATGCCAAACAGCCTCTCCAACAAGTCATAAGAAATGCGAATGGGTTTACCTTTGACAAGGGAGGTGAGAGACCCATCTTCATCAGATTTGAAACAAGTATAGAATACCTTGGCCAGATGGGGGTAACTGGAATCAGAAACCATACATACCCCTGTCCATTTCATCCTTTGAAGGGCTTCAATCACACTGTTCATCCCGTGCTTCTCCAAATCATCCAAATCCACTCCGTTGTTCCCACAAATCTTCATCTTAACATTTTGGAATTGCTCAAACTGATCTGTCGTGAGAAAGGCGGCACTGTAGCAACCAAAACTGCTGAGCTCCCAAAAGCGGCCAAGGAAAATTTCAAGGAAGGGTTCTAACGGATCATGGAAGGAAGAGGAACAAAACCCCTCAAGAAATTTGAGCGGGAAGAATCAAATCATTCGAGAGCGGGGAAGAAGGATTCTGAAGTTGATGGAGGGTTTTGCAGACTTGAGAGTCGAAGGGGCGTGAAGATAGAGAGAGAGAATCGATAAGGGATAAGTTGCCTCCGCAACGGAGATAAATAAAGTGACTTTCGAAAAGGTGGAGCATTTATTGCACAAAACGACAAAATAATGGATGACGATGGCGCAAAAATGAATACATTCATTAAATAATGAGGGGAGAGATAAAACTTGTTCTAAAAAGATTATTTTTATTATAGTTATACGCAGATAAATCTATTACACATTGCACATGCCTAATTTCCTTCTCAGAGAAGTAAATCTCTCTTCTGGTAAGACTTTTGTAAAGATATCTGCTAACTAAGTTTGTGTCACTACAAATGAAATATTAATATTACCATTTGCTACATGATCTCGAATGAAATGATATCTAATCTCAATATGCTTTGTCCTCGAGTGTTGCACAAGATTTTTAGCATTGGTGTTGTCACATAGAAATGGAATAGTCTTGATGTGTAGTGCATAATCTTCAAGTTTTTGCTTGATCCAAAGGAGTTAAGTGCAATAGCTCCCGACGGCTACATATTCAGCTTCAGCTGTTGATAGAGTTATTGAGTTTTGTTTCTTTGAAGACCATGAAATCACTACAAGAAAAAGCGTTGATAGCGACCGACACCGTTGGTCACTAATCGGTCGCAAATCCGTCGCTAAGAAGTACAGCGACCGAGTTAAAACCGATTTGAGACCGAAAAACTCGGTCGCTATATACTGGTCGCTATTAAGTGACCGAATTTAATCGGTCGCTAGCGACTAAAAAATGATGGTCGCAATATCGGTCGCAAACAGCGACCGATATGATCGGTCGCTATATCGGTCTCTAATGCAGAGGCCGATTTGCGACCAACATTGATGTGGTCGTTGCATATGTAGCGACTAATAATAGCGACGGATTGGTCACTAATATTACAATTTTTGTTTTATAAATTTAACATAAATGGTAATAAATCACCTGATAAATGACAATAAAATAAAACCACAATACATCTACTACACAAATCACAATAGCTGATCATATAAACCACAACAAACATACAAATCGATACATCCATCATAAATTTACAACATCCACACAAGTAATATGAAATCACAAATCCTCTGCATATGTGTCATCCTGATCCCCATCTCACCCAACACCTCGCGACGGATGATCCTGTATATCATTTATATAAAATTAAAATCAAATACTTAATGCATAAATTATTTTTTCTTTAAAATTGAAAGCAAGATGTTTTTCATTTAACTTAACTTGACGAATGACAGTTTTGAACATTTTGCTAAAGTCCAGAGTCCAATTTAGACTCTGTCACTTTCTACAAGTCACTCTCACCTTCCTGGTCGTGTTGGAGTCATTGCCAATTTAATCGGACCTATATTTTTAATTTTGACCCTCTTAAACACATGTTTATTGACTTTAAAGTAAGTTCTTTTAGAAAATGTAAATTTGACCATCGAGCTCAAACTTGGAGTCCAATTTGAACTCCGTTACTTTCTACGAGTTACTTTCACCCCCCAAGTCGTGTTGGAACAATCGATAGGCTAATTGAACTTTTATTTTAAATTTTGGACCCTCAAACCCAAGTTCATAGATTTTAAACAACACTATTTATGAAAATAAAAAATTGATTGCCCAGTCCAAATTGGGAGTCCAATTTGGACTCCGTCAGTTCTACAAGTCACTCTCATCTTCGCGGTCGTGTTGGAGTCATTGACAATTTAATCGGACCTATATTTTTAATTTTGACCCTCTTAAACTCATGTTTATTGACTTTAAAGTAAGTTCTTTTAGAAAATGTAAATTTGAGCATCTAGCTCAAACTTGAAGTCCAAATTTTGGACCTCTCTTTTAAATTTTGGACCCTCAAACCAAAGTTTATAGATTTTAAACAACACTAGTTATGAAAATGAAAAATTGATTGCCCAGTCCAGATCGGGAGTCCAATTTGGACTCCGTCAGTTTCTACAAGTCACTCTCACCTTCCCGGTCATGTTGGAGTCATTGACAATTTAATCGGACCTATATTTTTAATTTTGACCCTCTTAAACACATGTTTATTGACTTTAAAGTAAGTTCTTTCAGAAAATGTAAATTTGAGCATCGACCTCAAACTTGGATTCCAATTTGAACTCCGTTAGTTTCTACGGGTTACTTTCACCCCCCAAGTTCTGTTGGAACATTCGATAGGCTGATTGGACCTCTCTTTTAAATTTTGGACCCTCAAACCCAAGTTCATAGATTTTAAACAACACTAGTTATGAAAATGAAAAATTGATTGCCCAGTCCAAATTGGGAGTCCAATTTGGACTCCGTCACTTTCTACAAGTCTCTCACCTTCCCGGTCATATTGGAGTCATTGACAATTTAATCGGACCTATATTTTTAATTTTGACCCTCTTAAACCCATGTTTATTGACTTTAAAGTAAATTCTTTTAGAAAATGTAAATTTGAGCATCGAGCTCAAACTTGAAGTCCAATTTGAAAGTGTTTATGATTGACCCTCATCAACCCAAGTTCTTGCATTTTACAAGATGATATTTAGAATTGTGAAATAAAAAATCAATCAAATAAAATACGTATCGGAGGTTGCTGTGCAGAAGGTGCTCTATCTCCAAGAATCCCCAATAGTGTGAGCGTTTGGGAGACAGTCTGAGAGACAATAGTTGAGATATTCTGAGAGACGGTCTGGTTGACGATCTCCCTAAACTGAGCCGGAGTCATGGTCGGGGCGGCACTGGAAGAACCACCTGGGGCTATAGGTGTGGTAAATGGAGAGGTCGCATGTGAGACGGAGCTCGAGCATGATGATATCACCCTGGCCATGCCCAAGCTATGTCCAAAACCATACACATGGCTATTTTTGGGTGCCCCAGATGCTGCAACCCAAATGTCAGGATCCAACTCTAGACACTGACTGTCGTCCCCGTACCGCTCATCCATTCCTCTACTCTATGACTCCTGCAAAAAAAAAAATAAATCTTAATTCACATTTTACTTTTAAATGAAAGTATTGGTGTATACACTTACCTCTACCTCCCGAGCTTTCTGACTAATGTAATCATCCGTCCATTTCTTCTTATGAGTTTGATAAAAAAGTTATTGAAATTGAGGTGGCCGCTTGAGCTGTGCTTCCTATTTTAAAATAAATCATAGTATATTATTAGATTTAAAAAAAATAAAAATGTAGAAGTGTAGTTACCAATCGCGCTTTATGCTTTGCAAAAGAGACAGAGCCACTCGTGTGTACATTTGCCTCAGGATGTGCAACTCTGTTTTCCTTCGCTTTGATAGAATTTTTATTCCATTTCTCCCCTCCCCATATCGCGCACAACTCAATCCAATACTCCTTTCTCATCCAAACAGGTCCATGCTCCTTCCACTGGTTCTTATCTGTACTTGCACAAACTCTTTCTTCATTTCTTCGAACATTGTACATAAGATGTTTGAAATTTGCTCTTGCAGTAGTTGTCCATACAAATCTAGCACGTAACTCATCTGAATGCTCTGTGAATTGATGATTCCTCTGCATATTAACAAAAAAATGAATTATATACAACATAAGAATTAGTGTGTTAGACTAAGAATTGAAAAAGACTTAGTTTGATAAAAGAAGATTCATACCATGAACATAACATACAATAAATCTTGAACATCCATCGGAAAATCAGAAAATCGATGGATAGGGCCAGGAAAATGTGCTTGAAGAGTCTTTATAATAAATTGTGATGCTTGGGTTGGCTCTATTTTATTCCTGAAATTGAAAATATTAATACCACAATGACGAATAGATAATAAAAATAGTGTACTGCATACCCTTCATTTATCCACACAGCCCGCATCGTCTCATTATAATTGCCCTCCCCCTGGTGATGACTCGTCTCGTCATCAGCATGTACTATACGAATTAATTAGCATAAGTAAAAAAACTATAAAAAATTTACCTATAAATGTGAATGAACATACCTGGCTCAGATGGAGGAGGTGTAGATCCACTCGCCATGTGTGATGGAGATGCAGAGGCCGTCAATCTACCTACTGCCGGTGGTAGAGGTGCAGAGGTCGTAGGTCCTGTAAGGATAAGAATAAGATACCACAATGACATAAAGAATTATATTAAACAAATACTACAATGCATACTAATCATGACATATATACCTGCTGTCGGTGGTAGTGGTGCAGAGGTCGTGGGTCCTGTAAGGATAAGAATAAGATACCACAATGACATAAAGAATTATATTAAACAAATACTGCAATGCATACTAATCATGACATATATACCTTCTACTGGTGGTAGCGGTGCAGAGATCGTGGGTCTTGTAAGGATAAGAATAAGATACCACAATGACATAAAGAATTATATTAAATAAATACCGCAATACATACAAATCAAAGTATACATACCTCTTGCCAGTGGTGGAGGTGTAGAAAAGGTAGTAAATCTCCTCCCACTACTCTCTCCCCTCCCACCTGAAGAAGTCACACGTCGTCCTCGAACCATATCTTCAAGTGGTAATAAAATACATGCATATTCATCAATAGTGGAAGAAAGAAAGATGTAGAATATTAGAATTTCTGGTAAAATAGTCTACCATTAATCAAACATTCTCCATTTCATCTTCAGATGTTGGGGATAGATCAAATTCAGCATTGGCATCTTCATTATCAGATTCATTTTGATCACTAGTATATTCCTCCTCATCGGAGTCCCCCAACTGTATTTCAGGTTCTTGTGGATCTACTTCTTCCACTTCATTCTCTTTAGATAAAGAAAGTGCCTCCACAGATTCATCACTAGAAACAGGCAACTCTACATCATCAGCTATGTCTGATTGAAAGAATTCGGCATTGATATCCAACTCCACTGTTTCTAGGGGTGTTCACGGTTCGGTTCGGTTGGCCGAACTCACCGTTTGAACCGAACTTGTCACGCCCCGATATTTAGCAGCAGAATAAATACCGGGGGACGTGAACGATACAAACAAACGTATCACAGTTGAATAGCGCAGAGTCACAATTGAATATAATACACTTTTCAAATCATAATAATATCCTCAAAGTTACTCTTTATTTCATTTCATTCAACTAGATACAACCTTACAAGAAAGAATTAACCAAAGGGTCCATTATTCAAATAACTTTCAGAAAAGTTTCACTATTACATAGACTACTCAATTTCTATTTCTAAACTGTCATCTATTCTAGGACAGGTGCTCATCACTCTTGCCCAGTCCCATCCGACTCCACCGGTTCTTCATCACTACCTGAAAAGGGCAGGATGATAGGGGTGAGCGAACTAGCTCAGTAGGATTTACATCTCAATAACGTGCAGGCACTAGTATACATGATTAACAATTTAAGTAGGCAGATATGCTTATGAGTACGCTGGCAATGCATGCTTTTCTAACAAGTTGGATGGCAAAGTAGAACGGATATCATATCAGATCAATTGTCGAGTTCCATATACAATGGACAGATAACTCAAGAATAAATCATGTCAGAAGAGATTGGTCATATTCAAGCAAAGTTCATGTGTTCACAAGAACAAACGTATCATATCATGTCAAGTCAAACTTATCAAGTCAAACAGGAGGCACATATTCACAAATCTTGCATGTCAGGTGTGCTATGCCAAGCACCAAGAGTCCATGCTCCCATGGTTAACAAGTACGTTGGGGCGCTCCTCCCCAGGACCGGACAGGGCCCTATTGCACAGGCATTGTATCAAGTTTTGGACCGGAGTCCCACGATGTGCCGAACAAACATATTCATATTATGGCCACAGAGTTTCAATGACAAGCTCATAGTAAAAAGAACATGATCATTCATAGAGTCAAGGAATGACAAACAACTCAAAAGAACAAGGCAGGATAACTACGTATCTTATGTTTCATAGTTCATTAATGTCTTGACATGAGGATGTTTCTAAAGACAGATCATATGTAGAACATGTGCTCTCAATTTCCCAAGAAGGGTGTGCCTATTCGTGTGAAAGTGTAAGTGATGAGTTACGGATCTTTCCTATCATGTATGCATATGACAAACAATTAATTGAACACCGGAAATCATGTAACCATGAAACTCATATGCAAATCATAACATTAACGCCACTACATGTCCATACTAACATGTATTTATCCCCACATTCATATCATATTCTTATCTTATCAATTGACAATAAACAAGATCACAAGATAATCCAATGAACATAAGGATAATCAAAATTACACATTAGAATCATATTCGTATCATTACCATTTTCTTCAATGAATTGATTTATTTTAGGTCCATGCATACTATATAACATCATGCACAAGCTAGTAGTCATCATGAGATGATTAGACCAAAATTATGCAAATTTCTTGTAAGGTGGTGTCGACACTAGATCAAGTGGTGTCGACACGATGCTTCAAACACAAGACAAAATAATGCAAAACTGGTCAAGTAGTGTCGACACTAGTTCAGGTAGTGTCGACACAGTGCAACAAATATAAGACAAAAAGGTCAAGTAGTGTTTACACGAGATCAACTAGTGTCGACACTAGAGACAGCTTCCAGAAAACCTTCTTGCCAATATGGGACAGTGTGTGGACACTAGGTTAGGTAGTGTCGACACTAGATCAACTCCCAGAAGCTTTCTGGGTCAAACTGGGGGAGTGTGTCGACACTAGATGGGGTGGTGTCGACACTAGAGGGCTTCCCAGAACACTTTCTTGGCTGTTTTGGGACAGCAGGTCGACACGAGTTCAGGTCGTGTCGACACGAGTGCCCCTTCCAGACAAAAACACATGACTGCAGTGCAGCGATCCAATTCCACCTCTTATAACTCTTTCACGAGAGACATTTAGACAAAACGTTCAACACAAAAGATGAAGAGGACAACTAGTAGACGAACTTTGATTTTGAGGGTTTGATCTAATTCGGTTCGAATCCCGATAAAACATATGAAGAACAAAAAGTCAATAGTAGCCCAAAATCGCAGTATCATGCAAAGACTCTCTTATCATGCTCCTAACTCTCTAATGAAGAATTTTTGGACAAAACGTCCAACATATAAGATGATCATGACTTCAATTGGAAGAACTTTCATGAATAAAGTTTAGTCAAATTCGGTCTCGAATCACATGAAACATAAGAAGAACGGGAAAATCCCTAACGGTGCGAGACTTCGGGAAAATCACCAATACACAATGTATACTCCATGAAAACCAATCAAACCAATTGCAAATGAACCTAGACTCAAAGAACTACATGATGGTGTTGGTTTTCTTTAATCTTGGCCCGAGAACACCTACCTTTACGAAGATTTAAGTCCAGTCGATATTCTGGATGCAACAGAAGATGCAGGGGATGAAGCTTCGGGTTCCCAGCCTTTCTCCTGCTTCTCAGAAGTTCTAACCTGCCTCCAAATGACCCCAATTCGTTGTTAAACCTTCCCTAAGAGTTTGAGGACGAGTTCTTATAGATTTAGGTTGTAGTTAAGAGTCCTAACGATATTAGGAAAGGGCTGCGAATCTGCTCCCCTGTTTTTCCCAGAATCTGGGACTCTTTCCTCCAAAGAGGTAGTAGTGGTTTAGGAAACCTCCTCTTAGGGTTGGGTCCGGTTTTGGCTTTCCATACATGACCAATCACCCTTATTTTAACCCTAAATTGCCCTTTCTAATTATGGCATAATTACCTACACGAATTTCTGGGTAATTCCTTGTCCCAGTTCGTTCATATCCTTGGGCCAAATGCGTTCTATTGGCCCAATCTTGTTAATGGATCATTATTACATGGTTTTGGAAGTCTCTTCCTTATGTTTAATTAATTTATCCCCTTTTTATTTCTGAAAATTTTAAATTGCTAAATTTCTGGGTGTTACAGAACTGAACCGAACCGGTTCGGTTCAAACCAAAATATGAAATTTCTGGCATTTTTTAGTGTTTTGTATAGCATTTTTGGAATGTTTTATGGCAAAAACATGTAAAAAGTAGTTTTTAGGTGGTCACGAGTTTCGAACTCGCGACCACTAGGGGCGAGGAGGGCGCGCGAAGCCGCCCTCCACTGCGCTACATTTTTTTTGTTTAATTTTATTATTTATATAATTATATATAGGTATTCGGTTCATTTCGGTTTCCCAGCCAGAAACCGAACCGAACCACCCAGCCAATGAAACGGAACTGAACCGAACCGAACCGGCCGGTTCGGTTTTTCGGTTTGGACCATATTTTGCACAGCCCTAACTGTTTCAGTCAAATCCAACCCATAATCCGCGAAAAGCCTTGTCTTAACCTTGCAAGCTGCCCACCAATTGTCTGTATTACGAACATTAGAGCATTATAGATGGAATGAAAAATAATAAATTATGGACATAACATAATGTGAGTAGATCACTTACGCAACATAAGATTCAACCTTCATACAATCTAAAAGAATATACAACTCTGCACACTGCAATTCTCTATCATTTAGCATCTGACTCGAAGAACGTCCATACGAACGTCCAGGATACATAAATATAGAGAGGTGATCAGATTGAACGGAGTCTCCCCCATCATCATTACGCGGTGGTCGAGTACGACGAGTTTGAATCTCAGGTTCAAAGTACATTGAACAAAAATTTGATATTTCTTCCATAATGTACGCCTCCACAATAGAACCCTTTACCTTTGCCTTGTTGCGAACTTTCATTTTCAATTCATGCATGCATTTGAAAGGTGGCGGAATCACCTAAGATAGTAATCTAGAAGGGGGGTTGAATAGATTACTGCCAATTAAAAATCACTGTAACCTTTCTTTTAATGATAACACTGACTTGTTGAAATCTCAAACAGATTTGTACAGAATTTGGACTACGATGTGTGTGCTAATTGCGAGTAGAACAATAAACAATCTATCTAGCATGTGAGTAATCAACGCACCTACCAAACATCTATTGTGAAGACGTTCAAACCATAGGACACGAAGATTTAAGGTGGTTCGGAGTACAGAACTTGTGTATCCTACGCTCACCGTCCACGCACACACCTAGAAACAACTGCTTATGAGCGAGTTCAACTCTACAACTCACACACACACATTGTCTGATGCAAACACGCAATCAAGACAACAAGCCACACATGAATCAAGAACAAGGGTCGCTTGAGTCACAACCACACACACAAATATGTGAAAGATATGAAAGGACAAGAGTTCTAAGATGAAGAAACAAATCCAGATGAAGAACTCTTGTCACTGGTCGTCTAGAGGAACTCCAAGCATCAACTTGATGGCTCTCAGATGACGGAGAAGCTTGAACCACGGACGAATGAACTTCAACTCCATTCGGAAGATGAATCTTCTTTTCTCTAGACGAAGGTTGAAGTAGAGCAGTAGGGAGAAGCTTTCTCTCTTGGGTTTTACTTAGGTTTTGGTATGGTGGCTTCTCTGTGCGAAAATAGCTCCATATGACCTTTATATATGGGTGTCAAAACATGGCGAGTCATGTTTAAAGGGATCACCCAAATATAGATCATATCTTGACCATCAGATCTGACTTTCTCTTCGTCTATCGACAGACACTCCATAGCTGTCGACAGCTACTACTCAATTTTCGTTTCCATAACCATGGTTGTGCTAGAAAACTGGATTTGTCGACAGGCGATTTGCTACTGTCGACAGGCCATCTGCATCTGTCGACAGGTGGGCTTCAACTGTCGACAGCTACTGTCGCAATTGAGCTTCCAGTAGCTTGTTTTGTTCTGGATGGTCTATCTGTCGACAAGCGTCTTCTTGGCTGTCGACAGGTGTGTACTTGAAGGCTTTTACAAAGTCTTTTGCACTTGACATTGAGTGTTTGTCTTGCATACATTCACACCTACGTAAAAAAGACATTCTAAGTGAGATACAATGAATACATAGGTGATCATATTTGCACTTGCATGTGTCATTCATGTCTTTATCAAATTTGGCATTTTACAAACATTAATTGCAACATCCATTGAATTCACATCATCAAAAACATTTAAACACATGAGAACCCAACATTCTCCCCCTGATTGATGATGACAAAATTTGCAATTGATGTTTTCTCCCCCTTTTGTCAACATCCAAAAAGACAAATCGTGCACCCATGGACAAAAGTGAAACAAAGAACTGTGATTTCATTGATGGAATGTGAAGTACACACAGTTACAAAAGATGCCCAGTACATGATAAAAGCAAAAAGGGAAATGACATGACTAACATAGCAAACTAACAAACTCAAAGCTAAGACATCAGACTCATGACCCAAACCTAGTGAAGATAAAAACTACATTTCCCAAACTGAATCCTACACTCTCTAGACATCGTCATTCCCAGGAGCAGGGGGATGACGAAACTCATGAAACTCTGTAGAGAGCCGTGTAAGCAGGTGCTGAATTTGCACATGAGTATTGGCCAATGCATCCATCCTTATATCAACATGATCAAGACGAGCATTGAGATGGTCAAAGCTCGTAGTGAGTTGGAGCTGCAGTTGGGCCATTTGACCAGCAATAAAATTTCTAAGAGATGGTGCTGGACCCTATGGTGCTTGGTCTTCAGCAGCATCTTCATCTTCTCCCTGAGCATCCATTGGCTCTACTGGGAGTCTTCATCATCGCCATCATCTTCAGCATCTGTATCAGACTCGTGGGCAACCACCGGCGTCTGACCTTTGAGAGTCCTTGTGACTCTCCCATTTGAGAGTCCCTGTGACTCTCCCATCTACAAGCTTGTAGCCCATCCTATGTACCGCAGTGAGATCAAAGGAGCCGCGGGATGAGAGAGTTTTACACTCAGAATCAGAGATGGGAATGCCAATGAAGGAAAGGAGAGATGTGATAGGGCGGGCATATGGTATAGACCGCTTGGAATTGGTAAAGCACTGTTTGATGAGGTCAACCATAAGGAGAGGGAGATTAATTTGCTCAGTCCTAAGGAAATAGTAGAAGAGGGACTTATGGACTGTAGTGACGAGTTCCCTTCTTCCGTCCTTAGGAATGATCAAAGTGGTGAAAATGTGATGAATGAGACGATTCATTGGAGGGAAGGAGTTTGCATTTAGCTTCAAGTGATCGACACTATAATGATAGATCTGGTGAGTATGAGGGTGTAGAAGTCAGAGACAGAAGGAGGATTGATAAGGGTATTGGCCCCTGAGTTTGGAATTTGAAATGGACGGCAAAGGAGGTTTGGAGAGATTTGAAAAGTGGTACCCTTTACCTTGGTGTAAAGCTCATCACCTTGAATAGACAACTCTAGGTTGTTGTAAAACTCCGTCACATCGACTGAGGAGTACCGCTTGTGGGAGTACAGAAAGGCCGTCCACCCTAAGTGTCGATCAGTGGCTAGAGACCGGGGAACATGTCCTCCAGGGACTCGAAATCCATGAACCGTGGATGGACAAACTTGGTGAAGGAGCCCTGGACCTTAGAAGTTTGGCGGTTGGGAGAGACAATGACCTCTGGTAGCCGGTCGTCCCGGCTTGCTTTGGTGCTCGGCAGGAGCCCGGAGCCTTCGCCAACTGCAGAAGAAGTGGGATGCCAACGAGATACCAGTCGTTTGCCCTTGGGATCCATGGAGAAGGTTAGGTCGGAGGGGTGAGAAGCACTGAGGAGAGGAAGAAGACAGGAGAAGGAAGAAAACCAGAAGGGGCAGAATCTGGGGTGGTCGCCCTAGATAGAGGAGGGTTAGGGTGATAGAGGGAAGAAAGGCTTTTGGAAGAGGTGGAAGGGGGAAAGAGACGTGGGTATCCTTTTAAAGAAGTTTGGAAGAAGTTTGAAATGAAAGGGGCCCATAAAATCTGGCCAAAGGTCGTGCCGGTTGGGCTTCTGAACCACCCAGGCCGCCGACTGTCGACTGCCAGGAAGGCAACTGTCGACAGCTACTAAGCAGTTTTGTGCCATAACTGTATTTTTGAGGAATTTTGATGGAAATGAGCATGCACTTGTGAGTTGAGGGTTGAGAAAAGGTTGTATACTCATTACAAAGTATCATAGCCACGATTATGAAAACACAAAAAAAAACTACAATGGTTAAGAGATAATACTCTGGGAATCTTAAGTTAGGGCATTTAGAAACTTTGTTCAAAAGCAAATGAAATAAAGTTAACCCCATTGAATAAAACCATGGAAGAAATCATATATCTTAGTGGTGTTGTTCAGTTGGTGAATGAAGACAACGTCTACATGACCTATTGACAATAGACAACTCATTTCCCTTAAGTTAAGATGCTGGAAGCTTAAATTTTTTTTTTGTTTTTTAATTTTTGAGTAGTGGGGAATATGGTAATTAGGATCACTTGCATCTTTTTGCGTGAAGGTAGAGATGTGCGATGCCCATACCCCTAGTTACTCAGTGTTAGTGACCATCATAGCATTATACAGAGATAATGAATAAACTTTTTGACGCGAAGACAGACATTTGTGATGCCCATGTCTTCGGTTACTCAGTGATACTCAACATTGCTCTGCTTTGACCCATTTCATATAAATTGAATCTTTTGAGTTTCAAAGAGATAGCTTTGCCCCCTTTTTTTATTTTTGTTTTTTGTTTTATTTTTTTAACAATCAAGGTCAATGGTTATTTACGGTCAAAGGCTAAAGTAAAACATTGAGATCAATAACCGTCTTACTTGTCAAACCATTTGAGAGACATGATCACCTACAAGGGAGTTATTCAAATGAATTAATTGAAGTCCATTTGATTTGCTCAATATTTTTTAGATTACACAACCTAGACCCAACACAAAATATTATTTCAAAATCATTGTGATTAAATCAATGTGTTGGATACTACGTGAGTATGATAGGTGTTGGCCCTTTTGGTACGGCAGCAAGCTAACCTAGAGGGGGGGGGGGTGAATATTTTTCTGAAATCTGAAACAAAAACTTAAATACAAAAAATTATAACTTGAATGTTTGGTTAGTTTAGTGTGATAAAGAGTAGCAGTGCGGAAGCAAATAAACAATCACACAAATAACACAAGAGATTTATCCTGGTTTGGCCCTTCCCATATGGAAGTCCTACGTCCAGTCCCCAGGCAACCTCTTGAGATTTTACTAACCAAGGGTACAGTCCCCCTCAAGGACAATACAACACCCAGCACCCTAGCTGGTCTTCTTCTCTTTCCCGAGCAAGAAGGCAGCCCACTTCTTTTATAGGTCAAGAAGCCAACCTCCTGGTATAAACCCCAGTGTGGTTCTGCTAGACACAAACCCCTAGCTAGGTTCTACACTGTATACAGTCCTACAGCTGGACAAAGATCTTTCTTAGAAAAGAAAGAACACGGCTGAGAGTTGGAACATATGAAAACCAACTAAAAGAAACTCTCAGCTAAAAGACTCTCTCCCCTAGATTACAAGATGTACACAAAGAGAGTGAAGAGAGGAGAAGCTTGAATGCTTGAGATGCTTGAACACTTCTTCTAGGCTCAGGCTCTTTCTCTCTTTTCCTTTGAGTGTATGTGGCGTTCAGGTTCCTCACTGGTTGTACACTCCTTCAAAGATTTTCAGGAAGGCTCTTGCTATTCTTTCAACCTTGCTTCATCTTTTATATGAGCAGCTTTTGAATAGATTCGTTGAAGAGATCCATTGGAGTTCTAGCCGGTGCTCATCTTCTCTTCATTTGTCTTAATCAGACTCTGGTGGTCTTCGAGGTCTGTAAGCATAGAAGAGAGTGTTATCACAAAAAATGTTTATGATAAACAGTGCATACCACTGTGTTTCTGCTAACATGCTGAAAATAGTAGTTCATATCTTTTTCTGACAAGACTCTGAAACATGCATGCAGATTTTTCTGTCAGAAGATATTTGACTTCTCATTAGGCGCCAAAAAGCACTTAAACAAACTGTGTTTCAATTGAAGTGACTCGTTGTTTAAGTTACTTATTAAATCGTTATACTTATAAGACTTAACAAATCATTATGAATGGCAAATCGTTGTAAGTCTTAGCAAACCGTTATGAAACTTAACAAATCGATGTGAGAAGCAAATCGTTATGAATCTTATCAAATCGATGTGAGAAGCAAATCGTTATGAATCTTATCAATCGCTGTGAGAAGAAAATCATTATGAATCTTATCAAATCGTTATGACTAGCAAATCGATGTGCAACTTATCAAATCGTTATGAGAACGAAATCGTGGTTCTCACTTATCAAATCGTTATGAGAACCAAATCGATATGAGAGCAAATCGTTGTTCTCACTTATGAAATCGTTATGAGAACCAAATCGATATAAGAGCAAATCGTTGTTCTCACTTATGAAATCGTTATGAGAACCAAATCGATATGAGAGCAAATCGTTGTTCTCACTTATGAATTCATTATGAGAACCAAAATCGATATGAGAGCAAATTGTTGTTCTCACTTATGAAATCATTATGAGAACCAAAATCGATATGAGAGCAAATCGTTGTTCTCACTTATGAAATCGTTATGAGAACCAAAATCGATATGAGAGCAAATCGTTGTTCTCACTTATCAAATCGTTATGCGATCAAATCGATGTTTCACTTAATGAATCGTTACACAATCAAATGGTTGTGTGACTTATCAAATCGTTGTTAGTGAAATCGACGTGGCACTTTTAATAGAAATCGATGTATATTGAATGAACACCGACTTAGCATTTTAGTGCGCCAAAAATAATCATAAATACTGATGAAACAATTTAATCATAAATTTTGTTAGCACCAAAATATGAAGGTAATAAAGAGTGGTTCACAATAGGTGGTAATGAACATTAAATCCCTATTCTCCCCTTGTACAAAGATTGTGAACATACTCGTGATGAAAGGATTAGAAAAGAAGAAGAATTGACATATAAGATGTATCTGTCGACAATAAGGAGTTGCCTGTCGACAGGTACTGAATCCCAGTATGATGTAGGTTCTAGGAAGGCTTGTCGGTCGACAGCTATGAGCGGGGCTGTCGACAGGTACCTGGAAACTAGTGTTATGGCTCGAATTGTGAGAGATTTGCAACAATATGAATGAGGGATAAAGACACATGGAATATAAGAAATATCCCTTACCAATTTCACTCACCTAGCCTTACCTTACTCCCCCATTGTGTGTGCATGAGATGGCTCATCATACAAGCAAATCAATCAAGCACATCAAGCATTTGCACACAACACAACATCCATAACCATGTGAGCATAAAAAATTCATTCTTTTTAAGAAGATGCGTATGACAAATGTAAAGAAAACCAAATACCTTATTGTGATGTGAATGACCTTCATGTATAAGAAGACTGTGCATACTTGGCGGAGAATGTGTCCTCACACATAATGATAGTTTCCGAACAAGCATGACTTGTTCTTCCACATGTTACCATTTGATATACCTCATAGTCACTATACACAAAGACCATTTACCTCATAATTGGCATTGGTCTCATTGCATTTTGCACCAAGCCCAATTCTCTTCTCAATGTTGGGAACCTATCCTCAGACAATGGTTTTGTAAAGATATCGGCCAGTTGTTTTTCAGTGGGAATAAAGTCAAGTACAAGGTTTTATTGGCTACCTCATCTCTCAAAAGTGATGCCTAATCTCTATGTGTTTTGTTCTTGAGTGTTGAATTGGGTTTTTGGAAAGATGATAGTACTAGTATTGTCACATAGATAGGTGTGCATCCAATGTCAATGTTGTAGTCACACAACTGACTTTTAATCCACAACCCTGAGCCGCACAACTCCCTGCAGCAACCTATTTTACCTCTGCAGTGGATAGTGCAACTGAGTGTTGCTTCTTCGATGCCCACGAAACCATACAACAAAAAGGAATTACAATACCCACTAGTGCTTTTTCTATCAATTTTACACCCAGCATAATCAGCATCAGAGTATGAGATCAATTCAAAGGTGCTACCTGCTGGATACCAGAGACCCAAATCATACGTACCTAAGAGATATCTGAAAATCCTTTTCACTGCAACCAAATGGCTTTGCTTTGGATTAGATTGATATCTAGCACAAAGACAAACACTAAATTGATTATCTGGTCTACTTGCAGTAAGGTAGAGGAGTGAACCAATCATATCTCTGAATTGCTTTGCATCTACCGTTTTAACCTTTCTCATCATTTTCCAGTTTAATGCTTGTGCTCATTGGTGTTGAGGCAGGCTTGGCTTGTTCGAACTGAAATCTTGTCAGTAGCTCCTTGACATATTTTTCTTGATTGATGAAGAAGCCATCTTCATATTGTTTTACCTGCATGCCAAGAAAGAATTGAAGCTCCGCCATTAGACTCATCTCAAATTCACTGTGCATATGTTTTGAAAATTATTCACACAGTGAGGGGTTGGTGGAACCAAAGATGATGTCGTCCACATAGACTTGAACAACAATGATATGATTGCGAACACATTTAGTGAAGAGAGTTTGGTCCACTTTACCTCTTGAGTAGTGTTTACTCACCAAGAAATTGCTTAAGCTGTCATACCAAGCTCGGGGTGCCTGTTTCAAACCATAATGAGCTTTGTGCAACTTATAGACATGGTTAGGCCTATCGTTATCCTCAAATCCAGGTGGTTGAGAAACATAGACTTCTTCTTTGATGTAGCCATTCAAGAAAGAAGTTTTAACATCCATTTGAAAAAGTTTGAATTTATTTGAGCATGCATATGCCAACAAAATTCTAACTGCCTCAAGCCTAGCTACAGGTGCAAAGGATTCTTCAAAATCTATCCCAAATTCTTGATTATATCCTTTTGCTACCAATGTAGCTTGTTTTCTCACCACTTTACCCACTTCATTTAGCTTATTCCTAAATACCCACGTTGTCCTATTGACAGAAATTTCAGGGGTTCTAGGAACTAAACTCCACACTTTATTTCTTTCAAATTGTCCAAGTTCCTCATGCATAGCATCTATCCAAGAATTTTCATTTAGTGCCTCTTCAACATTTTTAGGTTCCACTCGAGAGACAAAAGCTAAATGATCTTGTTCAACAATGTGTCTAACCTTAGACCAAGTTTGAACTTTATCGTTTACATTTCCAATTACATTTAAAGTGGGTGATCTTTTGAGTACCTGACATTCCTTATTGTTGAAGGACCTGGTTGGTCTTGATCTTGAGGAAGTTGATCTTATGGAATTTTGTTCTTGAGGAGGGTGTTCCTGAGGACTTTCTTCTTAAGGAGTCTCTTCTTGAGGATTTTCTTCCTGAGGAGTCTCTTCAGTTTCATCAACTTATTTTCTGAAAATTACTCTCTCATCATCATCATCGTACTTGCGAAATATATGCATTGTTAGTTTTTGTTTCTACTTGAGGATTTTCTTCAGTTTTCTCATGTTGTTTCCCAAGTATTATTTCTTCATCTTCATCATCATACCTGCGAAAATTTGAACTGTTATCCTTTGCATGATACTCATCAAAAACAACATGTGGAGTTTATTCCACAGTTTTATTCTTATTGTTAAACACTCTATATGCTCTAGAGTGTTCTGAGTATCCTAGAAAAATATCTAGATCTTTTGACTTCAATTTATCTAAATCAACTTTATCATTGTTATGAATGAAGACCTTGGAGCCAAGATCCTGAAATACCCAATACTGAGTTTCTCTTACCTTTTAAGAGTTCATAGGGAGTTTTCTTCATCACAGGTCTTACCATGGCTCTATTAAGGATATAACATGAGGTATTCACTGTTGCTGCCCAAAAGCTTCTTGTGAGTTGGCTTTCAACCAGAAGAGTACAAGCTATTTCCACCAACTCCTGTTTATTCTTTCCACTACTCCATTTTGTTCTGGTGTCCTTGGGGAGAAAACCTGTGATCTATCCGTTGGTTCCTGCAAAAATCATGAAAAGAGTTATTGTCAAACTCTCCCCCATGATCAGTGCGGATTGAACATACTTTGTTTGTGCTCCCATGCTCAACCTTATTAAAGAACTCTTCAAAAACTTTTAGTGCTTCATTTTTGTGAGCTAAGAATTTGACCCAAGTGAACCTAGAAAAATCATCCGCAATGATAAATCCAAAACGTTTGCCATTGAGTCTTAATGTTCTAGTAGGTCCAAAAAGGTCCATGTGCAACAATTCATAGGGTTTTGAAGTGATTACCGGGCTTTTGATTTGAAAGACTTTCTGCTTTGTTTTTCCTATGCACATACGTCACAAAAACTTTCATTTTTATTAAAAGAAATTTCACGAAGTCCACTTACCAATTTCATCCTCATGATCTTGTGCAAAACATTGTAACTCGCATGGCCAAACATACGCTGCCACAAAGTCAACTCATCCTGTTTACTGGCAAGAAGACACAAATTTTTGTTTTCTGGTTCGTCTAAATCATCTAAATAGATGTTATTCACTCTTTTTTCCAGAAAACTTGAAACTTCATGTTTCTTTATCAACAATTTTGCATGCATTTGATTCAAAGATTACTTTATGGCCTTATCACACAGTTGGCTTATGCTAAGCAAATTGTGATTAAGACCATCAACCAACAACACATTGTCTATTGAGTTAGAGGGATTCTTACCTACCTTACCTATGCCAATGGTTTGGCCTGTATTGTTACCTCTAAGACAACTTGGCCTCCATCTTTCTCCACTAACTGATAGAATTTTTCATTGTCGCCCATCATGTGCCTCGAACAGCCACTATCCAAGTACCATTTGTTTTGATTTTGGGCTGCTAGGCATTCCTGCATAGATGGATCAGGCAAGAGGTTTGGTACCCAAATTACTTTGGGTCCAAACTTTTCCTTCAAGCCAAAAAGTAACTGCTTTGGAATCCAAACTTGTTTGCATTTTAGTTTGTTTAATTTATTCCAGCATTGAGTTTTCTATATGGCCATGCTTTTTACAGAAATTGCATGATGGAGATTTCTCATGACATTTGTTTTGCTATTTTGTTGAACATTTATTTGCATTTTACCCTTTTGTTGCCTGGATGGCTGTCCCTTGGCAGTATACTTCCAGGCCTGTCGACAGTTCTCATTGGGTCTGTCGACAGACTTCTTATGTTGCTGAGCAGATGAAGTCTTTTGAGTAGGTTGTTTGCTTACCCTTGGCTTGAGCTTTCTTGCTCTTGGTGGGACTTGTTTACTTGTGCTTGGACTACAATCAACAAAGGAAGTGATTATTTATCTCCAAGTTTCTTTTGTTTTATTGGTTGATACCAAGCCCATGCTTTACAACATGTGTATTTATTCCCAAAACAGCATCAAGATTTTGTTATCCTTTTACAAATTTTGAAAGATCTTTAGATTTTTCTTTTAGATCCTTTTCATTTTTTCCAACTTTTTTTGAATCTCTGTATTCTCAAGTTGGAGAGTTTCAACTGATTTGCTTAAGGCTTGTTTTTCTTTTTAATTTGTTGCAATTTTTCCTTTAAGCAATCCATTTTCCTCATGATGACCGTCCTGTTCAATTTTCATCATTTTAATTTCTTTATTTAGGATTGCAATCTCTTCATCATTAGATGTGCTATCAACAAGTGAAGTGATTTTCTTCTTCAGTGCTTTATTTTTAGGCTTCAATTCACAAAATTTTTGAAACAACATAGTGTATGCATCTTCCCATTCATCAACAGTATAGCTTTCAAAGGAAGAGCTTACCTCGTTGGAGTCTTCACTCCTTGCAATTAAGCACTGAATCTCTTCATCTTCAGAACTTCCATGAGCGTTGTCATCCTCATCTTTATCACTCCACATCGCCATCATGGCTTTGGCTTTCTTGAAGGTGAACTTGTTCTTCTTCAACTTTTTCTTGAGCTCTGGGCATTCACCTCTCATGTGCCCTAGTTTCTTGCACTCATAGCACACAATAACGTCAGATTTTTTTATTTGAGTCAAACTTATTTGAAAAATCTTTCTTAGGAAAAGTTTTGGAGTTACCTGATCCTTTCCTTTTGAACTTAAGGAATTTCTTGAACTATCTAGTGAGCATGGCCATTTCATCGTTCTCACTATTACTAGACGTTTCATTTTCATCACTTTCCTGTTGGATCTCTTTCTTGGAGCTTGAGGAATTTTTGTTGAGGGCTTTTAGAGCAATTGATTTCCTAGGATTTTCTTTAGTTTTTTTTCTTTTTATGTTTATTTCATAGGTCATCAAGGATACAATTAACTCATCTAATTTCATTGTTGAAGGTTCTTAGAGTCCTCAATGACAGTGGCCTTAGTATGCCAAGAAGATGGAAGAGACCGAAGTATCTTGCTAACTAAGTCACTTTCTGAGTACTCTTTCTTAAGGCCTTTCAACCCATTGATTATTAGCATGAATCTAGCAAACATATCTAAAATTGTTTCTTCATTGCTCATCTTAAACATTTCGTATTCAGATACAAGCATGCTAGCCTGGTTTCTCTTACTTCAGACGTACCTTCGTATATGAGCTCCAATTTGTCCCACATCTCTTTTGCTGACTTACATGTGGAGACTCTTGAGAATTTATTTGGATGAACGGCGCACTGCATTGTTTCAACGCACTCCAATTGAGGGTTCCTTCGCGGATTTGTTCCTTTGTAAAGTGTCCTCGTCAGCGGGCAGCTCATAAGGCCCTTTGATGTTGATTTTCTATATCACAAAGTCTTGAGCTCTCAGAAAGACCTGCATACGGTTTTTCCAATAAGTATAATCAGTGCCATCAATGAAGGAGGCCTGGACACAAGTGCCCTTCGGCCATAAATCCCCTATTGATTTCCATGAGACCGGAATTCTCCTGATAGTGAGATCAAAGCTTTAAAGTAGTAATCGAGAAACCTCGCTCTGATACCAACTGAAAGGTGGCGGAATCACCTAAGATAGTAATCTAGAAGGGGGGTTGAATAGATTACTACCAATTAAAAATCACTGTGACCTTTCTATTAATGATAACACTGACTTGTTGAAATCTCAAACAGATTTGTACGAAATTTGGACTACGATGTGTGTGCTAATGGTGAGTAGAACAACAAACAATCTATCTAGCATGTGAGTAATCAACGCGCCTACCAAACATCTATCGTGAAGACGTTCAAACCACAGGACACGAAGATTTAAGGTGGTTCGGAGTACACAACTTGTGTATCCTACATCCACCGTCCACACACACACGCAGAAACAACTGCTTATGAGCGAGTTCAACTCTACAACTCACACACACACATTGTCTGATGCAAACACGCAATCAATACAACAAGCCACACGTGAATCAAGCACAAGGGTTGCTTGAGTCACAACCACACACAGAGATATGTGAAAGATATGAAAGGACAAGAGTTCTGAGATGAAGAAACAAATCCAGATGAAGAACTCTTGTCACTGGTCATCTAGAGGAACTCCAAGCTTAAACTTGATGACTCTCAGATGACGGAGAAGCTTGAACCACGGACGAACGACTTCAACTCCGTTCGGAAGATGAATCTTCTTTTCTCTGGATGGAAGGTTGAAGCAGAGCAGCAGAGAGAAGCTTTCTCTCTTGGGTTTACTTAGGGTTTTGGTATGGTGGCTTCTTTGTGCGAAAATAGCTCCATATGACCTTTATATATGGGTGTCCAACACGGAGAGTCGTGCTTAAAGGGATCACCCAAATATACATAATATCCTGACCATCAGATCTGACTTTCTCTTCGTCTGTCGATAGGCACTGCATAGCTATCGACAGCTACGGCTCAATTTTGGTTTCCATAACCATGGTTGTGCTAGAAAACTAGATCTGTCGATAGGCGATTTGCTGCTGTCGACAGGCCATCTGCATCTGTCGACAGGTGGGTTTCAACTGTCGTCAGCTACTGTCCCAATTGAGCTTCCAGTAGCTTGTTTTGTTCTGGATGGTCTATCTGTCGACAAGCGTCTTCTTGGCTGTCGACAGGTGTGTACTTGAAGGCTTTTACAAAGTCTTTTGCACTTGACATTGAGTGTTTGTCTTGCATACATTCACACCTACGTAAAAAAGACATTCTAAGTGAGATACAATGAATACATAGGTGATCATATTTGCACTTGCATGTGTCATTCATGTCTTTATCAATTTGACATTTTACAAACATCAATTGCAACATCCATTGAATTCACATCATCAAAAACATTTAAACACATGAGAACCAAACATTCCCCCCTTTTTTGATGATGCCAACTTTACAATTGATGTTTTCCTCCCATTTTGGCAACATCCAAAAAGACAAATCATGCACCAATGGACAAAAGTGAAACAAAGAACTGTGATTTCATTGATGGAATTTGAAGTACACACAGTTACAAAAGATGCCCAGTACATGATAAAAGCAAAAAGGGAAATGACATGACTAACATAGCAAACTAACAAACTCAAAGCTAAGACATCAGACTCATGACCCAAACCTAGTGAAGATAAAAACTACATTTCCCAAACTGAATCCTACACTCTCTAGACATCGTCATTCCCAGAAGCAAGGGGATGACGAAACTCATGAAACTCTGTAGAGAGCCTTGTAAGCTGGTGCTGAATTTGCACATGAGTATCGGCCAATACATCCATCCTTGTATCAACATGATCAAGATGAGCATTGAGATGGTCAAAGCCCATAGTGAGTTGGTGCTACAGTTGGGCCATCTGACCAGCAATAAAATCTCTAAGAGATGGTGCTGGACCCTGTGGTGCTTGGTCATCAGCAGCATCTTCATCTTCTCCCTGAGCATCCATTGGCTCTGTTGGGGAGTCTTCATCATCGCCATCATCTTCAGCATCTATATCAGACTCTTGGGCAACCTCTGACGTCTGACCTTTGAGAGTCCTTGTGACTCTCCCATCTATAAGTTTGTAGCCCATCCTATGTACCGCAGTGAGATCAAAGGAGTTGCGGGATGAGAGAGTTTTACACTCAGAATCAAAGATGGGAATGCCAATGAAGGAAAGGAGAGATGTGATAGGGCAGGCATACGGTATAGACCACTTGGAATTGGTAAAGCACTGTTTGATGAGGTCAACCATAAGGAGAGGGAGATTAATTTGCTCAGTCCTAAGGAAATAGTAGAAGAGAGACTTATGGACTGTAGTGATGAGTTCCCTAGTTCCGTCCTTAGGAACGACCAAAGTGGTGAAAATGTGATGAATGAGACGATTCAGTGGAGGGAAGGAGTTTGCATTTAGCTTCAAGTGATCGACACTAGGATGATAGATCTGGTGAGTGATGAGGGTGTAGAAGTCAGAGGCAGAAGGACGATTGACAAGGATATTGGCCCCTGAGTTTGGAATTTGAATGCACGACAAAGAAGGTTTGGAGAGATTTGAAAAGTGGTACCCTTTATTGTGGTGTAAAGCTCATCACCTTGAACAGGCAACTCCAGGTTGTTGTAAAACTCCGTCACAGCGACTGGGGAGTACTGCTTGTGGGAGTACAGAAAGGCCGTCCAACCCTAGGTGTCGAATAGTGGCTGAAGACCGGGGAACATGTCCTCCAGGGACTCAAAATCCACAAACCGTGGCTAGACAAACTTGGTGAAGGAGCCCTGGACCTTATAAGTTTGGCGGTTGGGAGAGACAATGAGCTCCGGTAGTCGGTCGTCCGGGTGCTTGCTTCGGCGCTCGACAGGAGCCCCGGACCCTTTGCCAACTGCAAAAGAAGTGGGATGCCGATGAGACACCAGTCGTTTTCCCTTGGGAGCCATGGAGAAGGTTAGGTCGGAGGGGTGAGAAGCACTGAGGAGAGGAAGAAGACAGGAGATGGAAGAAAAACCAGAAGGGGCAGTATCTGGGGTGGTCGCCCTGGATAGAGGAGGGTTAGGGTTGAGAGAGGGAAGAAAGGCTTTTGGAAGAGGTGGAAGGGGGAAAGAGACATGGGTGCCCTTTTAAATAAGTTTGGAAGAAGTTTGAAAGGAAAGGGGCCCACAAAATCTGGCCAAAGGTCGCGCCGGTTGGGCTTTTCAACCGCCCAGGCCGCCGGCTCTCGACAGCCAGGAAGGCAGCTGTCGACAGTTGCTAAGTAGTTTTGAGCCAGAACTATATTTTTGAGGAATTTTGATGGAAATGAGCATGCACTTGTGAGTTGAGGGTTGAGAATAGGTTGTATACTCATTACAAAGTATCATAGCCACGAGTATGAAAACACAAAAAAAAATCCACAATGGTTAAGAGATAATACTTCAGGAATCTTAAGTTAGGGTATTTGGAAAACTTTGTTCAAAAGCAAATGAAATAAAGTTAACCCTATTGAATAAAACCATGGAAGAAAATCATATATCTTATTGGTGATGTTCAGTTGGTGAATGAAGACAACGTCTACATGACCCATTGACAATAGACAACTCGTTTCCCTTGAGTTAAGATACTAGAGGTTAATTTTTTTTTTTTAATTTTGGGCAACGGGGAATGTGGTAATTAGGATCACTTGCACCTTTTTGCGTGAAGGTAGATATGTGGGATACCCGTACCCCCAGTTACTCAGTGTTAGTGACCATCATACCATTATATATAGATAATGAATAAACTTTTTGACGCGAAGACATACATTTATGATGCCCATGTCTCTGATTACTCAGTGATACTCAACATTGCTCTGCCTTGACCCCTTTCATATAAATTGAATCTTTTGAGTTTTGAAAGAGAAAGATTTGCCCCCTTTTTTATTTTTATTTTATTTTTATTTTTTTTAACAATCAAGGTCAATAGTTCTTTAAGGTCAAAGGCTAAAGTAAAACATTGAGATCAATAACCGTCTTACTTGTCAAACCATTTGAGAGACATGATCACCTACAAGGGAGTTATTCAAATGAATTAATTGAAGTCCATTTGATTTGCTCAATATTTTTTAGATGACACAACCTAGACCCAACACAAAATATTATTTCAAAATCATTGTGATTAAATCAATGTATTGGATACTACGTGAGTATGACAGGTGGTAATGAACATTAAGTCCCTATTCTCCCCTTGTACAAAGATTGTGAACATACTCATGATGAAAGGATTAGAAAAGAAGAAGAATTGACATATAAGATGTATCTGTCGATAGCAATAAGTTGCTTGTAGACAGGTACTGAATCCCAGTAAGATGTAGGTTCTGGGAAGGCTTGTCTATCGACAGCTATGAGTGGGGCTGTCGACAGGTACCTAGAAAACCAGTGTTATGGCTTGAATTGTGAGAGATTTGCAATAATATGATTGAGGGATAAAGACACATGGAATATAAGAAGTATCCCTTACCAATTTCACTCACCTAGCTTTGCCTTACTCCCCCATAGTGTATGCATGAGATGACTCATCATACAAGCAAATCAATCAAGCATATCAAGCATTTGCACACAACACAACATCCATAACCATGTGAGCATCAAAAATTCATTCTTTTTAAGAAGATGCGTATGACAAACATAAAGAAAACCAAATACCTTATTGTGATGTGAATGACCTTCATGTATAAGAAGACTATGGATACTTGGCGGAGAATGTGTCCTCACTCATAATGATAGTTTCCGAACAAGCATGACTTGTTCTTCCACATGTTACCATTTGATATACCTCATAGTCCTATACACAAAGACCATTTACCTCATAATTGGGCATTGGTCTCATTGCATTTTGCACAAGCCCAATTCTCTTCTCAATATGTGAACCTATCCTCAGACAATGGTTTTGTAAAGATATCGGCCAGTTGTTTTTCAGTGGGAATAAAGTCAAGTACAAGGTTTTATTGGCTACCTCATCTCTCAAAAAGTGATGCCTAATCTCTATGTGTTTTGTCCTTGAGTGTTGAATTGGGTTTTTGGAAAGATTGATAGCACTAGTATTGTCACATAAGATAGGTGTGCATCCAATGTCAATGTTGTAGTCACACAACTGACTTTTAATCCACAACACCTGAGCCGCACAACTCCCTGCAGCAACATATTTTAGCTCTGCAGTGGAGAGTGCAACTGAGTGTTGCTTCTTCGATGCCCACGAAACCATGCAACCACCAAGGAATTAACAATACCCACTAGTGCTTTTTCTATTAAGTTTACACCCAGCATAATCAGCATCAGAGTATGAGAACAATTCAAAGGTGCTACCTGCTAGATATCAGAGACCCAAATCATACATACCTAAGAGATATCTGAAAATCCTTTTCACTGCAACAAAATAGGTTTTCTTTGGACTAGATTGATATCTAGCACAAAGGTAAACACTAAATTGAATATCTGGTCTACTTGCAGTAAGGTAGATGAGTGAACCAACCATATCTCTGATTGCTTTGCATCTACCGTTTTACCTTTCTCATCATTTTCCAGTTTAATGCTTGTCTCATTGGTGTTAAGGCAGGCTTGGCTTGTTCGAACTGAAATCTTGTCAATAGCTCCTTGACATATTTTTCTTGATTGACAAAGAAGCCATCTTCATACTGTTTAACCTGCAAGCCAAGAAAGAATTAAAGCTCCCCCATTAGACTCATCTCAAATTCACTGTGCATATGTTTTGAAAATTCTTCACACAGTGAGGGGTTGGTGGAACCAAAGATGATGTCGTCCACATAGACTTGAACAACAATGATATGATTGCGAACACATTTAGTGAAGAGAGTTTGGTCCACTTTACCTCTTGAGTAGTGTTTACTCACCAAGAAATTGCTTAACCTGTCATACCACGCTTGGGGTACCTGTTTCAAACCATAATGAGCTTTGTGCAACTTATAGACACGGTTAGGCCTATCATTATCCTCAAATCCAGGTGGTTGAGAAACATAGACTTCTTCTTTGATGTAGCCATTCAAGAAAGCAGTTTTAACATCCATTTGAAAAATTTTGAATTTATTTGAGTATGCATATGCCTACAAAATTCTAACTGCCTCAAGCCTAACTACAGGTGCAAAGGATTCTTCAAAATCTATCCCAAATTCTTGATTACGTCCTTTTGCTACCAATCTAGCTTTGTTTCTCACCACTTTACCCACTTCATTTAGCTTATTCCTAAATACCCACCTTGTCCTATTGACATAAATTTCAGGGGTTCTAGGAACTAAACTTCACACATTATTTCTTTAAAATTGTCTAAGTTCCTCATGCATAGCATCTATCCAAGAATTTTCGTTTAGTGCCTTTTCAACATTTTTAAGTTCCACTTGAGAGACAAAAGTTAAATGATCTTGTTCAACAATGTATCTAACCTTAGACCTAGTTTGAACTTTATCATTTACATTTCCAATTACATTTTCAAGTGGGTGATCTTTTGAGTACCTAGCATTCTTATTGTTGAAGGACCTGGTTGGTCTTGATCTTGAGGATGTTGATCTTGTGGAATTTGTTCTTGAGGAGGGTGTTCCTGAGGACTTTCTTCTTGAGGAGTCTCTTCTTGAGGAATTTCTTCCTTAGGAGTTTCTTCAGTTTCATCAACTTGTTTTCTGAAATTTACTATCTCATCATCACCATCATATCTGCAAAAATATGCATTGTTAGTTTTTGTTTCTACTTGATGATTTTCTTCAGTTTTCTCATGTTGTTTCCCAAGTATTATTTCTTCATCTTCATCATCATACCTGCAAAAATTTGAACAGTTATCCTTTGCATGATACTCATCAAAAACAATATGTGGAGTTTCTTCCACAGTTTTATTCTTATTGTTAAACACTCTATATGCTCTAAAGTGTTCTGATATCCTAGAAAAATACTGGGATCACATTTGGCTTCAAATTTATCTAAATCAACTTTATCATTGTTATGAATGAAGACCTTGGAGCCAAAGATCCTGAAATACCCAATATTGGGTTTCTTACCTTTTAAGAGTTCATAGGAGTTTTCTTCATCACAGGTCTTACCATGGCTCTATTAAAGATATAGCATGAGGTATTCACTGCTTCTGCCCAAAAGATTCTTGTGAGTTGGCATTCAACCAGAAGAGTACGAGCCATTTCCACCAAGGTCCTATTTTTTCTTTCCACTACTCCATTTTGTTCTGGTGTCCTTGGAGAGGAAAACCTGTGATCTATCCCTTGGTTCCTGCAAAAATCATAAAATAGTTATTGTCAAACTCTCCCCTATGATCAGTGCGGATTGAGCATACTTTGTTTGTGCTTCTATGCTCAACCTTATTAAAGAACTCTTCAAAAACTTTTAGTGCTTCATTTTTGTGAGCTAAGAATTTGACCCAAGTGAACCTAGAAAAATCATCCACAATGACAAATCCAAAACGTTTGCCATTGAGACTTAATGTTCTAGTGGGTCCAAAAAGGTCCATGTTCAACAATTCATAGGGTTTTGAAGTGATTACCAGTGTTTTTGATTTGAAAGACTTTCTGCTTTGTTTTTCCTGTGCACATGCATCACAAAAATTTCATTTTTATTAAAAGAAATTTCAGGAATTCCACTTACCAATTTCATCCTCATGATCTTGTGCAAAACATTGTAGCTCATATGACCAAGCCTACGATGCCACAAAGTCAAGTCATCCTGTTTACTGGCAACAAGACACAAATTTTTGTTTTCTGGTTCATCTAAATCAACTAAATAGATGTTATTCACCCCTTTTCCAGAAAACTTGAGACTTCTTGTTTCTTTATCAACAATTTTGCATGCATTTAATTCAAAGATTACTTTATGGCCTTTATCACATAGTTGGCTTATGCTAAGCAAATTGTGATTAAGACCATCAACCAACAACACGTTGCCTATTGAGTTAGAGGGATTCTTACCTACCTTACCTGTGCCAATGATTTGTCCTTTATTGTTACCTCCAAAGACAACCTGGCCTCCATCTTTCTCCACTGTTGCTTACCCTTGGCTTGAGCTTTCTTGCTCTTGGGTGGGACTTGTTTACTAGTGCTTGGACTACAATCAACAAAGGAAGTGATTAATTTATCTCAAGTTTCTTTTGTTTTACTGGTTGATACCCAAGCCCATGCTTTGCAACATGTGTATTTATTCCCAAAACAGCATCAAGATTTTGTTTTCCTTTTACAAATTTTAAAAGATCTTCAGATTTTTATTTTAGATCCTTTTCAAAATTTTCCAACTTTTTCTGAATCTCTGTATTCTCAAGTTGGGGAGTTTCAACTGATTTGCTTAAGGCTTGCTTTTCTTTTTCATTTTCATGCAATTTTTCCTTTAAGCAATCCATTTCCTCATGATGATGGTCCTGTTCAATTTTGATCATTTCAATTTCTTTATTTAGGATTGCAATCTCTTCATCATTAGATGTGCTATCAATAAGTGAAGTGATTTTCTTCTTCAGTGCTTTATTTTCAGACTTCAATTCACAAAATTTTTGAAACAACATAGTGTATGCCTCTTCCCATTCATCATCAGTATAGCTTTCAAAGGAATAGTTTACCTCGTTGGAGTCTTCACTCCTTGCCATTAAGCACCGAATCTCTTCATCTTTAGAACTTCCATGAGCGTTGTCATCCTCATCTTTATCACTCCACGTCGCCATCATGACTTTGGCTTTCTTGAAGGTGAACTTGTTCTTCTTCTACTTTTTCTTGAGCTCTGGGCATTCACCTCTCATGTGCTCTGGTTTCTTACACTCATAGCACACAATAACGTCAAATTTTTTGTTTGAGTCAAACTTATTTGAAAAATCTTTCTTAGGAAAAGATTTGGAGTTACCTGATCCTTTCTTTTTGAACTTAAGGAATTTCTTGAACTGTCTAGTGAGCAAGGCCATTTCATCATTCTCACTATCACTAGACGTTCCATTTTCATCACTTTCCTGTTGGATCTCTTTCTTGGAGCTTGAGGAATTTTTGTTGAGGGCTTTTAGAGTAATTGATTTCCAAGGATTTTCTTCAGTTTCTTTTCTTTTTATGTTTATTTCATAGGTCATCAAGGAACCAATTAACTCATCTAATTTCATTGTTGAAAGGTTTTTAGAGTCCTCAATGACAACGGCCTTAGTATGCCAAGAAGATGGAAGAGACTGAAGTATCTTCCTAACTAAGTCACTTTATGAGTACTCTTTCTCAAGGCCTTTCAACCATTGATTATTAGCGTGAATCTAGCAAACATATATGAAATTGTTTCTTCATTGTTCATCTTAAACATTTCGTATTCAGATATAAGCATGCTAGCCTTGGTTTCTCTTACTTCAGACGTACCTTCGTATATGAGCTCCAATTTGTCCCACATCTCTTTTGCTGACTTACATGTAGAGACTCTTGAGAATTCCTTTAGATGGACGGCGCACTACATTGTGTTCAACGTGCTCCAATTGAGGGTTCCTTTGCGGATTTGTTCCTTTGTCCAAGTGTCCTCGTCAGCGGGCAGCTCATAAGGCCCTTTGCTGACGATTTTCCATAGCTCAAAGTCTTGAGCTCTGAGACAGACTTGCATACGGTTTTTCCAATAAGTATAATCAGTGCCATCAAAGAAAGGAGGCCTGGACACTAAGTGCCCTTCGGCCATAAATCCCCTATTGATTTCCATGAGATCGAAATTCTCCTGATCGTGAGATCAAAGCTTTAAAGCAGTAAATTAGAGAAACCTCGCTCTGATACCAATTGAAAGGTGGCGGAAGCACCTAAGATAGTAATCTAGAATGGTGGTTGAATAGATTACTACCAATTAAAAATCACTGTGACCTTTCTTTTATTGATAACACTGACTTGTTGAAATCTCAAACAGATTTGTATGGAATTTGGACTACGATGTGTGTGCTAATTGTGAGTAGAACAACAAACAATCTATCTAGCGTGTGAGTAATCAACACGCCTACCAAACTTCTATCGTGAAGACGTTCAAACCACAGGACACAAAGATTTAAGGTGGTTCGGAGTACACAACTTGTGTATCCTACATCCACGGTCCACACACACACGCAGAAACAACTGCTTTTGAGTGAGTTCAACTCTACAACTCACACACACACGTTGTCTGATGCAAACACGCAATCGAGACAACACGCCACACGTGAATCAAGCACAAGGGTCCCTTGAGTCACAACCACACACACAAATATGTGAAAGATATGAAAGGACAAGAGTTCTGAGATGAAGAAACAAGTCCAGATGAAGAACTATTGTCACTGGTCGTCCAGAAGAACTCCAAGCTTCAACTTGATGACTCTCAGATGACGGAGAAGCTTGAACCACAGACCAACCAACTTCAACTCTGTTCAGAAGATGAATCTTCTTTTCTCTGGATGGAAGGTTGAAGCAGAGCAGCACAGAGAAACTTTCTCTCTTGGGTTTTACTTAGGGTTTTGGTATGGTGGCTTCTCTGTGCGAAAATAGCTTCATATGACCTTTATATATGGGTGTCCAAACATGAAGAGTCATGCTTAAAGGGATCACCCAAATATAGATCATATCTTGACCATCAGATCTGACTTTCTCTTCATCTGTCGATAGGCACTCCATAGCTGTCGACAGCTACTGCTCAATTTTGGTTTCCAGAATCATGGTTGTGCTGGAAAAATGGATCTATCGACAGGCGATTTGCTGCTATCGACAGGCCATCTGCATCTGTCGACAGGTGGGCTTCAGCTGTCGACAGCCACTGTCCAAATTGAGCTTCCAGTAGCTTGTTTTGTTCTGGATGGTCTATCTGTCGACAGGCTTCTTCTTGGCTGCCGACAAGTGTGTACTTGAAGGCTTTTACAAAGTCTTTTGCACTTGACATTGAGTGCTTGTCTTGCATACATTCACACCTACATAAAAAGACATTCTAAGTGAGATACAATGAATACATAGGTGATCATATTTGCACTTGCATGTGGTATTCATGTCTTTATAAAATTTGGCATTTTACAAACATCAATTGCAACATCCATTGAATTCACATCATCAAAAACATTTAAACACATGAGAACTAAACAGCACCTACCAGAACATTCATAGGATAATGAAAAACACATCACAGGAGATAGAATTATAAGGAGAAAAAAAATACAAATTACCTCTCAAATGGATACATCCATCTAAATTGTACTGGCCCTCCTACTTTAGCCTCGTATAGTAGGTGTATAAGCAGGTGCTCCATCGAATCGAAGAATGCGGGTGGAAATATCTTTTCCAATCTACAAACTATCGTGATCACATTCTGTTCAATAGTTTCCACATCTTCATACCTGAGCTATGATGCACATAAAATCTTGAAAAACTGACTTAACTCAGTCACTGCTCCCCATATCGACTTCGGCAACATATCACGAAATACAATAGGTAGCAACATCTACATAAACACATGACAGTCATGACTTTTCATTCCATATATTTTTTCCTCATTTGTATTGACGCAACGAGCAATGTTGGACACATAGCCATTTGGAAATCTCAATTGTTTAAGCCAAAAGCAAGCTTCTTTAATCTATGCACCTCCAAAGGCATAAATTGCTTTCGGTTTAACTGTTGTACCATTTCTACCAAGAAGTTCCAATTCTGGACATTTACAATATATTTTCAAGTCTAAACGAGCTTTCACATTGTCCTTTGTTTTGCCTTTTATGTCCATGATAGTGTTGAACACATTATTAAAGACATTCTTCTCAACATGCATGATGTCGAGGTTATGTCGTATAAGAAGAGTTGACCAATAAGGCAATTCCCAGAAGATACTTTTTTTGACCCAGTTGTGATCCTTCCCAAATCCAGGGAGTTGTCTTTTGCTGCTCGACAATTATGCTATATCTGGTAAGTTCTATACCCTTGCCGCTAAATGTGGACCAGACAACCGTTCAAAATTAGCTTCTTCCAATTCAATTTTGTTCTTTAGGAATACATTTTTTTGCCTTCTAAAATGATGGTCTCTTGGTAAAAATCATCGATGACAATCAAACCAACATGACTTCCCACCACGCTTAAGTACAAATGATTTGGTACTGTTCATACAGTAAGGACATGCTAGTTTTCCATGGGTGCTCCAGCCAGATAACATTCCATATGTAGGAAAGTCACTTATCGTCCACATCAATACAGCCTTCATAGTGAAATTTTACTTTCTGGATGCATCATAGGTAGTAACCGCATCGGTCCATAACAATTTCAACTCACCAATCAACAGCCTGAGATATATGTCTAGTTTTTTCCAGGACTTTTTTGGACCAGGGATCAATAATGATAGAAATAAATGCTCTCGTTTCATGCACATGTTTGGAGGAAGGTTGTATGGTGTCACGAAACCTGGCCAGCTGGAGTAAGAAGTCACTGAACCTCCAAATGGATTGAAACCATCAGTACATAAACCTAGCCTCACATTATGCGACTCTTTTGAGAAACTAGGGTGAGCACGGTTGAAGTGACTCCAAACTTCGGCATCTGCAGGATGACTGATTACATTATCTTCACGACGTATTCTTTCCGCATGCCATCTCATATGTTGAGCTATCTTTGATGGCATATACATTCTCTGCAGTCTCGGTGCGAGGGAAAATGTTGGCCCTTATGTCCGGCAGCAAGGTAACCTAGGGGGGGGGGGTGAATAGGTTTTTTCTGCAATCTGAAATCAAACGTGAACACTTAAAGTTTTGTCAGTGTTTAGTGTGATGAAGAGTGGCAGTGCAGAAGCAAAACAACAATCACACAAAGGACACAGAAGATTTATCCTGGTTCGGCCCTTCCCACATGGAAGTCCTACGTCCAGTCCCCAAGCAAACTCTTGGATTTCACTAACCGAAGGTACAGTCCCCTTCAAGGACACTACAACACCCTAGATACCCCACCAGGTCTTCTTCTCTTTCCCGGGCAAGAAGGCAGCCCACTTCTTTTCTATGCTCAGAAGCAACCTACTTCTTTTACAGGTTCAGAAGTAAACCCCTGGAACAAACCCCAGTGCGGTTCTGCTAGACTTAAACCCCCAGCTAGGTCCTGTTGGTACAAACCCCAACAAGGTTCTGCTAGACACTAACCTCTAGCTAGGTTACACACTGTATACAGTCCTACATTTTGGACAGAAATCTTTCTTAGAAAAGAAGATCAGACTGAGAGCTATTACAAGATGAACAGTCAGGACTTAGCTCACAGTCACAGACTCTCCCCCAAGATTACAATGAGCACAGGGACAATGGAATAGAAAATGCTTGAAGGCGATGAAGACTTCTGCTTTGAAAGCTTCTGTAGATTTTTTGCTCGCTCTTCTCTCTTTCTCTGAGTGTTTGTGGGCGTGAAGGTTCTTCTCAGTTGTACACTCCTTGAAGGATTTTCAGGAAGCTCCTACTTTTCTTCAGCTAAGCTTCTTCTTTTATATGAGCAATTTGAATGGATCCGTTGAAGAGATCCGTTGGAGTTCTAGCCGTGCTCATCTCCTCTTCATTTGTCTTAATCAGACCCTGATGGTCTTCGAGGTCTGTACACATAGAAGAAGTGTTAGCATAAAAGAGTGTTTATGATAAACGATGTATAGTACTGTATTCTCTGCTAACATACTGAAAATAGTAGGTCATATCTTTTTCTGACAAGATTATGCATGCAGCTTTTTTCTGTCAACAATATTTGACTTTTCAATGAGCGCCAAAAACACTTTCAAAATATTCAAGAGATCTATGTGAATATGACTTATACAATCTTGTTCATTTACAAGTAATCGTTGTAAGTTTATGAACAAATCGATTGAAGCCAAGTCGTTATGATCATTGAAGAAATCGTTAGGATCACTTAAGAAATCGTTATGGGAACAATTTTAACAAATCGTTGTGAAGGCAAGTCGATGCGTTCACTTAAGAAATCGTTACAGTCTAAAAAAATCGTATGGAGAACAAATCGTTGTGCTCACTTTTCAAATCGTTATGCAAGGAAATCGTTGTTGATCACCTGAAGAAATCGATGTGATCACTTATGAAATCGTTATGAGACCCAAGTCGATGTGATCACTTATGAAATCGTTACGAGACCCAATCGATGTGAAACTTATCAAATCGTTATGAAACGAAATCGATATGAGGGCAAATCGTTGTGGCTATAAAAGGAATCGTTCTGAGATCGATTTCTTAACAAATCGTTATGGCCACTTAGCGAAGTCGTTCTGAGATCGTTTCTTAACAAATCGTTATGGCCACTTAGCGAAGTCGTTGTAGCGCTTTAAAAATCATTAAAACAAAATCATTGTAGCTCTTATTAATTTGGCACTTAACTGAAATCGATGTATATTGATTAAACATCGATTTTATCATTTAGTGCGCCATATTGCATCAATGTTAGACTCAGCATTTTGCTATGAGATTGATGCGACACAGATGAAACAAATATTCAATTTAAGTTACATCATAAATTTTAATATCACCATAATACAAGAACAATAGAGAGTGGTTCAACAGAAAATACCGCAATGACATGTATGGTATATCTTTTTGCTTTGAATTGTCCCCTTTCTTAGGCTGAATCTATCATGACCACACATGGAACATGATACCTTATTTTTATCCTCATTTATATAACATGCAATGAAGGACAATGCATCTATTTTCTCATATCCAGCCCAAGTCATGACCATCTTCTTTGCACGGTAAAAATTTTCTGGTAACTTCTCATCTTGTGGCAACATACTTTTGATAATGAGCAATAAACAATCAAAACAAATCTCACCCTGATGTGAAATTCAGATTTCAAGTTCATAATTGTGAGAACGCAGATAGTCGAGAGTGATTTTGACATCCATTCCACAGTGGCTCATGAGCGCCCTTAAGTAGCTAATAAATCATTTCAGCTGTCTTGTTTGGCGGTTCTTCATTTGTACATGCTCCAATGAACATGAATCCTGGACCAGCAACATCTATGACCATATCAACGGATGAACTTACACAAAACATATAGTAATAAACCACCTAAGTGCGATCAAACATTCACATACTGTCTAAACAGGACAATCAAGACTTTGAGTTAGATATACACGTCTCATCATCAAATGAGAACGTGCATATCATCCCAAATTCTTGAACGGTAGGTTGATTGACACGGGCTTAACACGCTCTCCTAAGATGCGTGCATGTTAGGTGCAACCACGCATCTTAGCTCACATACTGCCACCCCCCTCCAATTTAGCAGCAGAATAAATCGGGGGACGTGAGCAAAGTGTATGGTAACGTAAAGTGCGTATACAATCGCAATATCAGAGCGGCTAATGAACTATAATTGCAATAAACTCTTCATTTTATATAAATTACCACTATTACAACCCCTAATTCTGAGCCGAACATAGGGCTCAATAACATCATTACATCGAAAGGATAACTAAGTAGATATCTAACTAAAATCTACGATACTAAGTGATTCCATCACTATGACTCCAGGTCGCTCATCACTCCAGTCCATTCTCGTTGGTGTGTGTAGGGTCGTTATCCGATATACCTGAAACACATATAACAAATAGCGCAGGGTGAGCGATACGCTCAGTAAGACTTAATATCTCATGTAACATGCATGCTTAATTGAATGTCTTACAAAGTAGGATAACTAAGAGAATGGTCAAGTATAGTCAGAGAGTAATGGCACATGATAGCAAGAGAAGATAAAACTTCCAATAGAATATTGAAAAACTAGTATGATAATGGATTGGCCATGTAACGAAATAGTGTTATGGTTTGCACGTAAGTGCACTTGTAGAGATAGCACATCTGGTCGAGTATTTTGTCAACCCAAAGAACGATAGTATAGTGATTGAAATATTGACTGTCATAGATTAAATCGTGATAGTATTAAAGGCGCTTAGTGCATGTCGTACACACCCTGATCATGTAACCCTCGCGAGGAAATCGCACTCTTCGGGAGCTCTCCGCAGGACCAGATCGGGCCCTATTGCACTAGCACAGTTATTGTTTGTTATCTTAGACAATCAATTGTATGGCCAAATAGAGTACCAAGAAGAGATGAGAGTAATAGTATATGAAATAGACGAGAATGTAGAGAGAAAGTGAATAGTGAGAGTAAGAGAAGAGAATGTAGATAGACAGGGCATATTCATAAAACAACGATAAACACGTGATAGTAACAGTTGCACATCACTAGTTCGTGTGCCGGCAGTCCGTAGAAGTCACATGCGCCCACTACCGTGCCAAGACACAGACTAGAGGTCCGGCGTGATTCCAAAGTAAGAGAAACACACACTAAGGTCGTTTGGATCATATTGATCCCTAAAGTGTAAAGGTTTTAAAGGTACAACAAGCTCGTGGCAATGGATGTGCGCCAAAGCCATGAGACTTACGGAGGCCTTGAAAATGAGTCCCTGGTGCAGTCGGAGTATTCCCAACGGAGAGGTGTGTCCATGCCAGAAAAGTGTGTAGAAACAAGGTCTGTCGTGCCTCGAGTGCTCGAAGCTGAGGGAGCGATCACGGTATTCAAAGCACGCGAATAAAATGAAGACAAGTGTCAATAATAAATAGGGGAATTAGTAATTAATTTCACTCAATACTAGATACATTATTGAGTAACTTAACAAGGTTTAATGGCAAGATGAAGGTTGTGTGTGCAAGTGTATGGAATTAAGAGAGCATGTATGATTGTGCACATAGCTTTTAATTAATTAATTCCACGTATATTACCCATTATTAATTAACAGGTTGAATTAGGCATGACAGTGTTTAATTAAGATTGGACGGGTTGATTGACATAATTAGCAGGAGTATAAATGCAAATTCAGGTTCTGGCCGCTCTACTGAAGTCGCGATAGGGGTGGCTGTCGCCTTTAGATCGCGATGCACGTTCCGGCTGCTGGAGTTGAACTGGGGAAAGTTGCGACATGTCGACCCGTCGCATTCAGAAAGCGACGGACCCCCGTGTCGCGACCCCCTCTGAGATCATGACGGGTCGAGCCATCGCGACTTCAGAAGGTGGCCCGAGCCCAGAAAAGGAGATTTTGCCATTTTCCAGGTGGGTTTCCTCCCATCATGCTTGACACAGTACACTTAAAAAAACATATATAAATCACACGATGCTCCAAAATTCATGAAAATAACTTTAAAGGAACTAGACATGGAGATCTATCACTGAGCATGATTAATTAGAAAACAGATACATATTAGGCATGCTTGACTAGGTTATTTCTCGGTAACCTAATCATGCACAGTCAAGAAACAATGTTTAATTGGCAACGAATACAAGATAGAAATTAGGGCAAATAGGGGCGTTTGAAACTACAGCAACTAGTATTTATGAGAATTATTTCAGGGCATGGGATCAAGTACATGTAGGGATTTAAGTAAACAAGAGGGTTCAGGTGCCTGGATATGACAGGATTGAAACATTAATTCTCCCTCATGGAAGAACGAAAAATAGTGAAACCATGGGATTTCAAAGAGGGATGCTCGGGCTTCCTAGGTTAAAGTTTCACGATTTTGTGCTTGAGAGATTGCCTACCTTTTTGCACTGTAAAGATCCTAGGGTTGGGGTGACGAATTTTCAAGTTCTCCTTGCTCCAAGCTCCTTCCTCTCCTTGCTCCCTGTCCTCAGCCTCTCTCCTCGTCCTCCAGAACCCCATCAACAAATGAGACTTGGTAAGGACAATTAGAGGTGTATAGGTGGTTTAAGAGTCCTTTCCATAAAACTCTTTTCTCCTCTTCAAACTCTGAAATTACATAATTATCACCCTATTTTCTAGCCTTTATCCACCTAATGGCTTGGGGAGAAGTCTAATTTCTTGGGCAAAGGGTTTGGTAGGTCTACGACTCTTGTAGAGATATTATAAGATATTTTAGTCATTATCTTACCCTTTTTCATTTATTTAATATTAACTCCGAGTTTCCATATTTATCTCCCCCTTTCTAGCATCTATCCACCTTATTGGCTTGGGGAGAGATCTAATTTCGTGGGTAAGAGTTGGGTAAGTCTAGGGCTCCTTTTTAGGATATATATGGTTAATTAATGTTTATCTAACCCTTTACTAATTATTACTATTTTTTATTACGAATTTAACTTAATTATCTCCATCCAAAGATGGGCTCTTCATATTGGGCCCACTCTTTATGTTTGGACCACTAATATAACCCATCTACTAATTTTGCTAATGGGTTTTTAATTATCCTTTTATTAGAGAAGTTATTCATGGGCCAAAATTATCCATTGGTCCAATTCTCATAGTGGGCTATCTCCCCATATTGTTTAAAGTCTACCCATATATTTATTTTAATTTTTAATCCACTTGGGCTCATATAATAATAGTTTTTGACTTATTCCTTAATTACGATGATAAGTCGCATAATCTCTTAAACTTAGTCCACATGATTTTTCTATGTCCAAATATCTAATGGGTCATTAGAGAATATTATTTAACGTATAACTACTATTTTTACAAAATTTTTATATGAGTTTTTATGCATGCAATAATGATGCGTATCTTTCTAACTATTTTGAATTTATTAATTGATAAAATTTTTAATTTATCTATATTTTTAAATTAGTGAATTTTCCGTGGTACTACACATACAACGCCTAAGTAATTAAATATTGACAAGATAATAACACATTCTAGAAACACAAAAATAAGTATTCTAAAAACTCTATACTTATAAAAAATATCAGGAAGCACATAAAACAAGTAAGATTGACTTTGTGCTGATAACCATTCATAAGAAAGCTAGAAAGCATATTCACAAGAAAGCTAGAAACAATTTACAAAACTAGAATCAATTTACAAACATCCAACACATTCATAAGAGCAAAAATGAAATACAGCAGGATGCTATTTAGCTTAACTATTTATGATCATTCAGGTGTATGTAATTATAATTTTAAAATATTCATAATACAACAGGATTCCAATCCACCTAATGAATACATTACTAATCCCAAAGGTACTATGAATAGCGCATGCTATCCAAAGGAATTTTTGGTGGGGCAACAATGGCATTCAGAAAACTCCACTGCTTGCATGGATCAAAATGTAAAGACCCAAGTGGTTAGGCAGCCTCAGATTTAGGGACATGCATGATTTAATAAAGATGCAATTATGAAGCTAGCCTAGAGATCCTCAAGATTTTCAAGCCTGTGGTCTAGACTCTTTAGGGGTAAATACTGCAGTACTAACTCCTTTTGGCATCTCAAGGCAACAGGAAGGCATCCTGTTTGGCAGTCCATTATGTCCATCAGAAAAGTACTTAGGAAAGTTGTTTCTAGGTGTTCAAAATAGGGTAACATTAAATTTGGGAAGACAAATGGATACAGATAAGTGGATCCTCTGATCCCTACGAAGGATCACAATGGTTCACTGTCTTCTTTAGTAGCTGAGCTTATAGTTAATGGACATTGGAATGAACAACTGCTTACTAGATTGTTGAAGAGAGGGATAAGAGGCCATTATGAGATTAGACTCCCACAGAAACCCCAGGAGGACTATGATTAGTTGGTGTGGTCTAAAACTCAAGATGGTCACTCAATACCAAATCTGCCTACAGTTATCTCTGTGATATGAAACAAATTCCCCATTTCCTGCACCTTCTAGCCTCGTCAATATTATCAACCCCAGCTAATTCCCAGATCTTTTTGTTTTCCACTGTTTAGACCAGTTTCAAAGAAATAATGAATAAAACTGTGATTTCATAGGTGTATGTATTGAATGCCAGTTCTTTTCTCCAATTTACTGAATAAAAATTAGATTCTTAAAGATATGCAAGGTGTTTTCGTAGTAAGCATATTCACCAGACTCATCCATGACTTCAATTAAAAAATGATGACAAGCTAATAGTGATAATAATGGTTTTGTGATCTTGTTATTTTAACCTCTGAGATGGACCATAGACAGAGATGCATAAGTGGATACCTCAGATTAGCAACCAGAATAAAAAAAAACTCTGAAACAGATGGGCAGTTAAAGATGATTTGCCTTATTTATGCTCCACAAGAAGAACAAAATCCCACAATTATCCATGAGAAATGAGCAACTCTGATGAAGAACATAGTTCATTTTTTGAATGGAATAAAAATGCCATGGCTGGATCCTACTTGATTGGGTCTAAACAAAAGACAAAAAAAAAGATGATTATATGACTTGGTTTTTTTTGCTTATTTCAATAGTCTGATTTCTAAGAACTCCAATTTCTTTCAGATGATATAAAGTGTGAAACCCCTGTTCACCATATTTCAGGTGGGATGTTACCTAACAGGTCCCACATGTTCAATGCTACTTTGCCAGCCTCTAAATTTCTTTCTAATGTTCCTAGTTTAACATGAATAAACATGAACAAGATGGAACTAAAATAATCAAATACCTTAAAGGGGGTTGCAAGTTATTTCTTCTATGTACTACAACTTAATGGTCTAAACTAACGGGGCCAAAATCCCAACGGGATTGGACAAGCACAAACTTTGGGTTGTGCATGAGGAATGGGATTATCCGCATAAGGAAATCCAATTCTGGCTGGAAGTCAGTATCAAAGACTGCAACAAATTCACACAGACGGACATAGCTTCGGCCCATTCCTTCTTTCAGAGCACCACTAGGGCCAGCACCCCCCACGGCAAGCTCCCCTCCTGGGCGGTGTCGTTGCCGTACCACCCACTCCTCTGCCTGTCGTATGGAGATGGAGTTGGGGACGAGGAGGGGGAAACGGTGGTAGAGCGGTGGTCGGCCACAGCGGGGATAGGGGGAGGGAGTTGGAGAGGGGAAGAGGGCCACGGCTGAGCCTCCCACCCTCCAATCGAGCCCAAGAGAGAGAGAAGGAGAGAGAGAGAGAGAGAGAGATAGTAGAGAGAGAGAGAGAGAGAGAGAGAGAGAGAGAGAGAGAGAGAGAGAGAGAGAGAGAGAGATGAGGAGAGAGAGAGAGAGAGAGAGAGAGCGAGAGAGAGAGAGAGAGAGAGAGAGAGATAGAGATAGAAGAGAAGGGACTTACTGGCGACGACGAGATGATCGGACGGAGGGAGGCGGCGGCGGCGATGGTCGGGAATAGGCGGTGGCGATGTCGATGGACAGAGGTGAAGGAACCCCTTGGAAGCTTGGACGCCGGCGGGAGAGGAGGCCTTGCGCAAGCGGCCGGCAGATGGTGGCGAACGAGGATTTCGGCGTTCGGTGGAGAGCCAACGGTGGTGAGCAGATGGGGGTGGCGGCGGTGGCGACAGGTGGGGGCGGCAATGGCGTGTTGGGGCGGCGATGGCAGCAACGTCCTCGGCGAGAGAGCAAGCAAGGCGTCACTATTTTAGACAAGGGTCTTTCGTTGGAGTGTCTGGTGCTTGAGAAATTAGGGAGATGTTAGGGCATCAGCGATCGATTAGAGATCGATATTTATTGGTCGCTAATCGGTCGTTATTTGCGATCGATTAGTGACTGAACAAAATTCGGTCGCTGAACAATAGCGACTGAACTTAAATCGGTCGCTAATTGGTCGCATGTATGCGACCGATAATAGTAGTCGCTATTCGGTCGCTATTTGCGACAGATTAGCGACCGATAATATCAGTCGCAAAATCGGTCGCTATAGCCGCTTTTTCTTGTAGTGAATCAAGCATCCTATAAGAAATTGACAACAACTATTGGTGCTTTTTCTATCCACTTTGCATCCAGCATAGTCAGCATCTGAGTATCCAATTAAATTTGTTTCACAGGTTTTAAGATACCACAGACCTAAGTTATAAATATGAGCTAGATATCTAAAGATTTTTTTTACTGAGATTAGATGAGATTTTTTAGGATCAGATTGATATCTTGCACACATGCATAAACTGAATAAAATATCAGGTCTACTTGCAGTTAAATAGAATAATGAACCAATCATACCTCTATAGAGTTTCTGATCTACCTTCTTACCTTCTGGATCACTATCCAACCTGGTTGATGAGCTCATGGGAGTAGACAGTGGTTTGGCATTCTCAAACCCAAACTTCTTCAACAGTTCCTTGGTGTATTTGATTGACTGATTGAGTTCCTTCTTTACGTTGCTTGATTTGAAGTCCAAGGAAGTAGTTGAGTTCTCCCATCATGCTCATTTTAAATTCTCCTTGCATTAGTTTTTCAAAATACTTGCACAGAGATTCATCAGTAGATCCGAAGATAATGTCATCTACATAGATTTATACAATTAATATGTTTTTAGTGTTAGATTTAATAAATAGAGTACTATCTACTTGTCATATGATAAAACCATGGTTTAATAAAAATACACTAAATCTTTCATACCAAGCTCTAGGTGTTTGTTTTAAATCATATAACGCTTTATGTAATTTAAAAACATGATTAGGAAAATCTAAATCATCACAACTAAGAGGCTGTTCTACATAGACTTCCTCCCTTATAACACCATTCAAAAAAGCTAATTTTACGTCTATTTGAATAAGTTTTAAATCTAATGCAGATGTGTAAGCAAGCGAAATTCGAATAGCCTCTAGTCTAGCAACTGGTGCATAGGTTTCATCGAAATCTATGCCTTCCTCTTTGGAATAGCCTTGAGTAACCAGTCTAGCCTTATTTCTAGTGATAACACCAGCTTCATCCAATTTGTTTTGGAACACCCATTTGGTGCCAATCACAGGATGATCTGATGGCCTAGGAACAAGGGACCAGACCTGATTTCTCTTGAACTGATTCAGTTCATCTTGCATGGCTAAAATCCAGGATTCATCGGTAGTGCTTCACTGACTGTCTTCGGCTCTATTTGAGAAACAAATGCTAGGTAATCACAAGAAATAACATTACCTCTAGTTCTTACCCCAACAGATGGATCTCTAATGATATTATCTTTTGGGTGATCCTTTTATATCTCCATTTCATTGGAAGATAATTATGAATGATATCTTTTTATCGCAGTTCTTCCAAGGTGGATCTTCATCATCTTTGATGGTTGCTTCCTTCTATTTATTGGAAAGATTTTCTGCATCTTCATCATCACTAATAATTTTCTTTCTCAAGGAAGGGTTAGATTCATCAAAAATAACATGTATGGTTTGCTCAATTAATAAAATTCTCTTATTAAAAACTCTATACCCTTTGGGTTTAGAAGTGTAACCCATAACAATTCCTTCATATGATTTGGGATTCAACTTACCAATATCTGTCTTACCATTGTTGTGAATGAAGCATGAGCATCCAAATGTTCTGAGATGGCTGATCTTGGGCTTCTTTTGCTTGTATAGTTCGTATGTTGTCTTCTTCAGAATGGGCTTGATCATGGCTCTATTTATTATGTAGCAAGTTGTATTGATTACTTCTGCCCAGAAATATCTTGGAATATTATATTTAGATAATATTGTTGTTGCCATATCTAGAAGTGTTCTATTCTTCCTCTCAGCTATTCCATTTTGTTGTGGTGTTCTAGGTGCCAATAAGTTGTGTTCTATGCCTAGATCATCACAAAATTTTGCAAACCTGTCATTCTGAAATTCTCCTCCATGATCTGATCAAATACTTATGATGCCGACTTTCTTATCTTTCTGAACTAACTTGCTGAACTTCACAAAGCTATCAAAGGTGTCATCTTTCTGCTTAAGAAATGATACCCAAGTGTATCTAGAATAGTCATCAATAATAATAAATCCAAAATTCTTCCCTCCCAAACTTGTAGTTCTCATTAGTCCAAACAAGTCCATATGAAATAATTCTAGTGGTTTGGAGGTAGTTACAATTGTCTTGGATTTGAAAGAGGATTTCGCATGCTTTCCTTTTGCACATGGTTCACAGATGTTATCTAATCTTGAATTCATCTTTGGTAGACCTTCCACTAGATCATATTTGATGAGTTTTCTGATTCCATCCAAGCTGGCATGACTTAGTCTTCTGTGCCATAGTTCAGCATTTTGCTCTTTGCTGGCTGCCAAACAGATGTCATGACTCTTCAAATCTTCTAGATGTAACACATACAGATTTTTCTCTCTGCAGGCTTCAAAAATTGTTGTTCCATCTTTGATGATTAGGCATTTAGATTCCTGAAATTTGATCTGATGACCCTTATCGCATAGCTGACTGATGTTGATTAAGTTATGCTTGAGTCCTTCGACTCAAAGGACATCTTCTATCAGTGTCTTGTCTTTGCTTCCAATTGATCCACAACCAATGACGGATCCTTTACCATTGTCTCCATAAGTTATTGTTCCTTCTTCATTTTTGATAGATGAGAATAGCCTTTTGTTGCCTGTCATACGCCTTGAGCACCCGCTGTCCAGGTACCACTTCGATGCTCTAAGACTTCCCTGCAATAAATCACTGAAGTTTAGGTACACAAGTTCGTTTGGGTCCTGGTTGGTTAGCTTCTTCATAGTTTCTTTTCGGAATCCATTTTAGATGTTTAGTTGTACGGGTAATTTTTGTATGACCTAATTTGTTACAATGAGTGCAATAGGAAAAGTTAATTATTGTTTTATTTGGCTTATTGTTTTTATTTGAGTTTGATTTATAATTAGGATTTAGTTCAGCTACAAATTTTGGCATTGGATTTACTTTGGGATAAACAACTGTTTCTTCATTATCTGGTGGAGTATACCCGATTCCATACTTTTTTCTTACGTGATTTTCTTGCTCCTTTTAGTATTAAAGAAGATCTTCCATTTGTTTATTTTTCATTTGCGGCAGTCAAATATTCAATATTTTTTGTTAATACATTAATTTTGCTTTTAAATTTACTTATGGTTTCCTGAATTTCTAGACTTGATATCTTTTCATTTTTAATTATTACATCTTCACATAGCAACTCGTTACTCCTTTTTAGTTCCGATTTTTTTTTTTAAATTGTTCAGTTTCTGATTTTAAATCTGAGTTGGTTATTTCGAGGCATGCATAATTTTTCTTGATTGATTTTAATTGTTTACAAATGTCTTTATAGTTACTGTATAGCTCATTGAATGCATCTTCTAAACTATCAGAATCAGATTCATTACGTGAAGTAAAAGACGAATCTGAAGTTACCTTATCATCGATATTGGCCATAAACGCCAAGTTTACCTTTTCTTCACTCCACGAAGAGGCACTACACCATCTGATACAATAGGTCTTCCTTCTTACCAAAGGGAACAACCACCCATTCCACACTAGGTCCTCTCTTCACAGATGAAAAGGATCACTCAAGAATGAGTAAAGAAGGACGGCCCCTAGACCAAGCTTATAGCAAATGCTTGATCTGAGGTGGACACTGAGAGACAAAAGAATAGCACAGGAAGAAGGTCTCTTAGATCTAAACAAGCTCCCAAAAATCTAAAAGATAGCGCTGTGGAGAGCTGAGAGCAAAGAGCAATTTTTTCAATGAAGGAGCGAGCTCTTCTTGCTTTTTCTTCAAGGTGTCAAGTATATCTTCATGGAGTCAACAATCTTCTATTTATCTTCTCTTTAAAGAATTAACCGTTGAAATATCTATTGTCTCTCATCTTCAAGCACGTTAGATGTGTCTGGTCCGATGTAAGAATCAAGAAAACCTGCAACCATTAAATGCTGGGATAGACACATACAGAGAGAAAGATTATTTGAATCTCTTCTTGCTTCTATCAGAGTGATAGGTCCAATGTTGCAACATGTGTGACCACCGAAAACCTGCACACAATAAATTCTGAAGCATAGACAACTTAATTGTGTCTAAACTGTCAGTCAACGTCAGTGGCCATACTTTAGATGATATATCAAAGAGGAAATTCCATTTTGTCATCCTATAAGGCTTTACTTTATGTGACATGAATATGGTAAACCAAAAGATATGTCGTGAAGAGATATTGTACCAAACACAATAAATGTTTGAGTACACAAGATATAACATGGTTCGCGGGAAGATTTGAAATACGCAGTGATTTGAAAATATATTTGAATATCACGAAGGATAGATTATATTCACTACTATCTAGAATGATTATAATAATATCCATCAACTATCTAAAACATAATCGTTGTAAAAAAAAAGTCGATGTTTAGAGACAGTCTATGCAAAAAGGTAGTCGATGTCCAAACACAACTCATGTAGTTGTTGTGAGTGGAATCGATGTTAGAATGAAATCAGTGTTGAGATATAACCATAATCTATGTGGAGATATAATCCATGTTGACATGAAGTCGATGTGAACTTAATCCATGTATAGATGTAGTTGATGTTGAAGCATAATCGATGTATAGAGGGAAGTCGATGTTCTGTATGAAATTGTTGTTTAACCGAAGTCAATGTTCAAGTGAAATCGTTGTTGAACTGAAATCGATGTTTGACTGAAGTCGATGTTCAAATGAAATCATTGTTGAACTGAAATCGATGTTTGACTAAAGTCGATGTTCAAATGAAGTCGTTGTTTTAAGTGGAGTCGATGTTCTTAGATGAAATCGATGTTGAACCGAAATTGTTGTTCAGGTAAAGTCGATATTGAACCAAAATCGATGTTCAAGTAAAGTCAATGTTCTAATAAAATCGATGTTCAAGTGAAATCGATGTTCTAAATAAAGTCGATGTTCTAATATGAAGTCGATGTAGAACCAAAATCGATGTTCTAATATGAAGTCGATGTTGAACCGAAATCGATGTTCTAATGTGAAGTCGATGTAGACTTAGACAAATTATATGCAATTGACTTCAAATAACAATGAGTGTAGATGACTTACTGAGTTTGTTTTATTTGAGACCTGTTGACAAACTTTAGAAAATAGTGTTAGTCAATAATTTCCAGAGTTTTGTTAATCACCAAAAATATATATAATAATTAACAAATTATATGGAGATGGACTGAACATCACTTCTTAGAAGTCTTTTTCTGTTGGGTGGCATCTTGTGACTGTAGATCTTTCTCTGTCCACCCACTTAGATTCAGAAAGTGTTAGAGCTTCAATTCTCATTTGTATTCCTTTTTGTTTCTCTGTGTCTGCTCATTTTTATGAGCAGGCACTCAAGTGTTTTTTCCTTACTTCTGTGATCAGATAACTCGTTGGGGGTTTGTTCCCTGCAGTGCCCCTCTTATGTAGGGAAGACCTATTGGTGTAGGTAGTCTTTGTACCCGTTTGAAGGGAAGACTTGCTTGGGAGCAAGTGGGATTGTAATACCTCTTACGTTGAGAGAAGACCAAGTTCTCTTGGCAGTTTAGTAAAATCTCAAGAGGTTGCTTGGGGACTGGACATAAGACTTCCATGTGAGAAGGGCCGAACCAGGATAAAATTTCTTGTGTATTTGTGTGATTGTTTCCGCCAAGTTTTCACTTGTTTCACACACACTACACTATATACTAACAACTCTATTTAGTGTTTTTTTTTCAGATTTTTTTTTAAGCGCAAGAAGTCCTATTCACCCCCCTTTGGGATATTATTAGTGCAATCTCGATCCAACAATATTGACTTTTAATGCTTAGGTCAGCTGGTATAAGAATCTGAACTTTCAATTGACGAGCAGAACTGATATTGGTTTCTAATGCCTAAGTCAACTATGTCGATCACTATAAACAAAGGATAAACGAAGAAACTTAGTTTCAACTTCTTCATCATCAGTACTTCTACCATAGGTTAGAATATCTTTGGTTCTTAATTCTTACTCTTACATTTCAGTTTGATCAAGATATATATATATATATATATATATATATATATATATATATATAGAGAGAGAGAGAGAGAGAGAGAGAGAGAGAGAGAGAGAGAGAGAGAGAGAGAGAGAGAGAGATCATGAAATGGTCAGATTTTAAATATGAATCAAATTCAACCGACTAATTTTAAAGATGAATCAAATTTAATAGACCAATTCTAACTTACTTATAATAACAGGGATCTTGATGAGATGTTATATATATATATATATATATATAGAGAGAGAGAGAGAGACACACACACACACACACACATATATATATACACACACACTGTGTGTGATCAGTTTGCTTTATGGGTATATTCTTTCAAAGATATAAATTTACTCTGTTCTCAAATTCTAATTGTTAGATTTAAGTTTGATAAAGATCAATTGACAGTTGAATTATCATTATGACCTACGCGATCCATATATATCTACTCATATTGTAAGATCAATTTGATCATCGTTCAATAATAAATAAGTAAAATTTTAATACATATTTACTTATAAGAATAATTTATTATATATATATATTAAATTAAATATTTATGTAAATTAACTCACTAATCTAAAACATAGAAATATATATAAACACATATGTATATATGTTCACTAAATTTGTGTATATTTATATTTATAAGTTAGTGACACATATATATTTATATTTGAGATTACAAGTACATATATCTAGCACAAATATACATATATATTACATAATAAAAAAGTATATGTATATATCAATCACTAAACTAAAAAAGTTATTATTAAAAAATTTATATGTTCTATATATTTCTTATTTGTAGTTTTCTTTTATTTTAATAAATGAATAAAATTAATTTTTATATTTGTCAACGCCTTGCTGTAGTTATATCACTGTTGACTAATACTGTCAGCGGCTCCTTTTAGCCGCAGACATTTAATGTATATCAGCGGTTTCTAGAACCGCAGATATAACATCTATATGTCAGCGACTAATATAGCCGCGGAAGACTATACGTCCGCGGTCGTACGTAGCCGAGGCCTTAACTTCACATTTGTCTGCAGTTATGTTTTATCTGCTGACGCATGCTAAACTTTTGTTCAGTGATCTAGGAAGGATCACTGGAAGGTACCTGAGCCTGATTGACATCTATCGTATCTTGCACAAGAGGTGGCATCTTGCCGATGGATAACCTTCATTTAGGTATTAACATGTTGGGTTTCAGTTAGTAATGAAGACCCTACTCAATTCGATGCCCCTTACATGATTGTGTAAATACGCTTAATCATGCACATTATGATTATAATATATATACACGGCAGTTATCTGATCCCACAAATTATATACCCTTAAGAACAGTCTGCACGGTTTCCTTTTCTTGTGTCCATGAGATCAAATTAACTAAGATGGATGCACATAATAATCATATGCCCTTTCGCACAGCTGTATGCTTCTTTCCGGAGACTATTCATTACCTTATGGAAACTCTTGTGAGATTCTTACATGTATCAGGTTAGCTGTCTCGTTGTCTAGATATATATCGTCATGCATGTGCCACTGACCTTCGAACCTGCAGACAAATAGCACTGTTGGAGGGAAGTGTAGATTGTCCGTTGCACTAATTTAGCTTGGTCCAGATGGGGGTGTGTGCGTGTGTATTATTTAATACTTAATTAATATTATTTTAGTTTAACAAAAGGTAAGCCTCAAACTTAGATATATAGCTGTGACCTTATAAAAATGAAAACTTTTAGATTGACGCATACACATTCACAATAAGGTGTCAGTTCTTGTTACAAAAACAGCAAGCATCCTAATCATCATGATCGATCTTCCAATTAAGAGATACCTGGGAGAACGCCAGGTCTAACTCCTCATGATCACTGAAGCCGTCGGATCTTAATTAGGTTCCCAACGACAAATTCTAGCTAAGCGAAGTGACCTATTGTTGGAACAGGTGAAAGACATCGATGGCACACAGTCAGCATAAGCATGCTGGTATGTCTAAAGAAGAGTGCACCTGCATCATGGACGGGGACAAATTTTTCCAAGCAAAGTCAAAAGGATATATCGGATAGCGCCCAGTCCACAGGGAGGGCTAGACGTCGAGACGGACTCGTGCCTCATGGATCGGGCTGGTGCCCCATCGACATCAATATTGAAAATATAATCTAAGACAGTGGATGCCTTCTTTGGCTCACTATCAATCAAGTTGAGAGACTTCACTTCACTTCTTCCTCACACCACAGCCCCTGTTCCACATCTCAGTCTCCTCCCTTTCATCTGCCATCAGTCTAATTTATGTTCTTGCGTTCCAAGATGGTTCCCAAGGGTTTCGTGCTCATGGCTGCCCGGTGATCATCTCATCTGAGGTGACTAGAAGAGAGATCGCCAAGAAAGAGCGAACAAGTTAGTCCTGCGGAGGCATACAGCCCCTGTTGGATAATAATTGATCACGTGGGAAAACATATGTAATTAAGTGTAGCAACTCAAATTATTAAGAAATAAATTAAACTTTCAAATGAATAAATAAATTTCGATATTAATGGGCTTAAATAATAGTCCATATTAAAATTATTGGACCAAAAATTAGCATAGAATAAACGGGTTAAAATAAACTTTAACAAGTAAAACTATAGTAATGGGCCTAATTAGGGGTCCATAAAAGAATTATTGGCCCAAAATAGGAGTTAGAATAAGAGAATAATAGGAAATTATTATTTAATTCGTAATGTCCATTACCCCCTTGCTTAAATAAAGATCATAATTATCTAAACTTGTGTCTTATCACTACCATAACAAGTTAATCACATTTTCTCAAGTCTATCTCAACCAAATTAGAGTTCGGAAGGCTTAAGAGATGAAGATTAACATGAAAACTCCGAATTTATAAGAGTTAGAGTTGTATTAGAAAATAGGAAGACAATTCCTATAAATACACCTAAAATCCCCTCATGGCCAACCCTATAGCCATCTGAAGTTTCTCTTGGACGTGAAGGGAAGGTCAAAGGAGGAGGATCTCGTGGGCAGAAGGTTCTCTAGGCATTCTATAAGAAGTTCTTCACGTTCTAGCCCTAAAATCTCAATTTTGTACAAATGTAGGCATTCTCTAAAAAAAAATCTAATTAAATCTCTCCATAGGTATTTTTTCTTGTCACAAACATATGATACATACGTTTTCCCTAAATTTCATCACGCTATTCAAGAGTATTTTGATCTCAAAGTGCATGAACATGCATGTATCCGACCTTCTATTCTTCCTCTCAAAACATGTGCAATCGATGTCTACCTATCTATTTCATGATTTTTGCGTGTTTATAAGTATGTTTTCTTTGTTTTAAAATAGCTTTGGCAATATTTCATGCACTATACTTCAAGATTTAAGCATTTTTTTTGCCCCTATGTCGCGAACGGGCTTTCTGTGTGTAAGCGTAGTAGCCCTGGTGACTGCGTCCAGAATGCGACGACACAACACACCGCGTTCTGAATGCGGCACACTACCCTATTATGTTCACTTAAGCGTAGCGCGTCGCATCCCAAGATGGCATTATTAACGCGACGTTCCACCCCGTTGCGTTTTGATTGTCTATCCAGAACCCTATTTTGAATCGTGAATTGTGCACTTAAACTTGGAAACTTGGCTTTTAATAGCTATTTGATCCATCTAAAGTTGTCCTACGATAAATCAACATAATAATGAAGTTCATGCAATTAAGTATAATGATTTCTTAATCTCTTCATGATGTTTTTGATTTTACCTTATGTTATCTCGTATAACCATCCATTAAACCTTAACTTGGGTCATCATCATGTTGGTGGCTATAAAAGAATTACATTATCACAATTCCTAATATAATTTAAATTGGTTGAACATGAAGAATATAAAATAACAAGAATTTATATACACGATTTGTACTCGTTTCTATCGTTGTTTTGGAGCACCGTTATCATCGTTCCGCTATTGTAGAAGATCTCTAGAATGCCGAGCAATTGTTTCAAGTTCTTCTTGACGATGTTAGAACCCCCTCTCGAGTAATCCTCTTGCTGGACTGGAACCCCTTCACCATTGCCTCCGTAAGTCTCTGTGGGTCTTGAATTCCTCTAGGATGCCGAACTGGTTATACCATCAACATCGGAACACTTTTAGGGACCATGCTGGACTTGTACGATATGATCCAACCAGCCACCATATTTTCTCTATTAACGCACCCTCTATCCTTAACGCGTTCTTAACGCGGCAGACAGGACGACCGCATCTTTACTGTTAACCTGCCAGACCCTTTGACCACATTCTTGTCACATCCAGGAGGCAGGCCCATCCTCTACCAAGCTGCCAGAACCACAGTGTTCTGCTGCAGTGGTTACTATCGAGACTTTTATGTGTTGTTTCTCTTGCATACCCAATATTTTCTAGATAGTGCAGAAACACGCATCTAGTCATTTCTCTCTAATCTATTCTCTTTCTCTCATGACAGACTCATCTATTCATCTACACTTCTCGTCTTTTCTTGGTACTTTATATGGCAATTAACTGATTGTTTAGATAATACATATAATTATGCTAGCAATATAAACGGACTGGTCTGGTCCTAGGAGGTGCACCCAAAAGTGTTATTTGCCTGGAAGTTTATTGACGAGGGTGTTTGGCATTACACTCAAGTGCTATACTATCTCGATTAATCTATGACAATCAATTCGTGTTATTTAAAAAATGTGCTATTACAATGATTGTGCTATTTACCCGGTGGGTATCTACTCTTAATATTCCCAGTTCACTCTCTTGCTATACATGTTATAGTCATTGCTCTATACTTAGACATTTTGCTCATTATTACTTGTTATCGCCATGCTATTGTTGTATATCATGACTCGACATGCATATTGTTATCGCCATGCTATTGCTCAATATCATGACTCGACATGCATCTTGTTGTTACTCTGCCTATTAACATGTTAATTACTTAAAGCATTACATGATTCATGAGATATAAGTCCTACTGAGCGTTATCGTTCATCAAGTGTTATTTATTATTTTTCAGGTAAGCTAACTAATGTTACACACAACAATGGGGATGAACAAAAGTGATGAGCGATCTGACGTCATCTTAGTAGAGTTGTCATAACGTCATAGTATAGTAGAGTCTAGTTAGTTGCTTTTAGTTTCTTTCCAATGTAATAGTGTCATAATGGGCACTATGTAATAGCTCCAAATTAGTGGTTGGACTTAGTGATTTGATTATCAATGAAATGTACAGTTTGTATTATTCCAACTGTAGTCTTTAGTTGCTGACTTACACGATTGCTCGATATTTTATATATTATGTGTATCTATTCAAGTTCCTATTTATTTCACTACTAAATTGGGGGTGTGAATTAATTGTTGATAAATTGGCTATCTTATAAATAAACCATTTAATTAAGGTGAACTAATTATTGAGGTTAAATTTATTAGATTTAAGCATTAAATTGGTATGGGTTAATTATGTGTAAAGACAAAATTTTGTAATTCTTATTTTATGATGGGCAAAATTATAAATTATATGAGAAATATAATGATTGCCTCAAGTATGGTCCATTGCGAAAAACGACCATTTCCCCTTCGCGTGAACGACTGAGGATGAGCCCGACAGTGACACAAGCCAAAAATATAGAATTATAACCTACACACATGCGTAGTGAGAGATCTTTGTAGGTAGCCAATCCATATTTCAGTCACCTAAAATCTCATGTCTTTTTATGGAGACCACACCTGAGACTCTAGTGGTAAACCTTGGGGTTGATACACAAAATGAGAATCCTGGGGAAGAGATACTCGAGGACATCCTGAGACACCGCTACCCCTCTACCTTCTTTTCTTCGACCTCTTCTCCACTCTCTCTCTCTCTCTCTCTCTCTCTCTCTCGCCTCTCTCTCGTCCAGTGTGTGTGAGGGACTGCCTTGCTTCTTGTCACCTTATGTCTATTCCAAGCTTGTTGCATTCACTACAGGAAAATCAGGCTTTACTTACGTAAACACACTGTAAGTAGAGAACCGAAAATCGTAAGCATAGCCTTCGCTTACGGTGTTAACCTACGATAGGGTTTCGTCGGCTAAGGTCCGACGGCAAAGGACTATGGCTATGGTGTTTTAAACGCCGTAAGTCTAGAACTTTACTCACGGTGTTTGTAGCCGTAAGTAACACCATAAAGATATCCTCTTTCCCCTATGGCTATGTAAACGATAGTCATATTTTTTGTAAGGATAGACTCAGTTACGGCTGCATAGATCCCTACGGCTATGTAAACCATAAGCATGTTTCCCTACGGCCACGTACACCATAAGCATCTTTTTTTCAGCAAAAAAAATAGTAATGTATTCAAATGGATCCACATTCACCAACATTTAGAGATCCACATCACATACATTTGGATCCACATTCACATACTGGTGGGATACACATTACATATAATTGGATCCACATTCCAAAAATTTGGATCAACACATACACATCCACATTTAGATCCACACATTCACATTTGGATCCATACATTCACAAACATTTGGATCAACACATACACATCCACATTTAGATCCACACATTCAACACCTTCACATAACATTCAGGTCCATATTCACATTGACATCCACACACACATTCACACCCACTCATTCACAATACACAAACATTATAAATATAAAACACATTAAAGTTTAAAAACAATGATGTTGGTGAAAGTAAATACATTCCATCAAATGCATCAAATTGTTCACATTCACATACTGGTGCTAAAGATCTGTTCAGAAGAGGAAGTTAATTTTAGTAAATCAAATTGTTCACATGTGATGGGAGGAGATTTGTGATTTTTCCAAATGCTGCTTTTCACTTGCTTTCTCTTGGACAGAAGCAGGTTGCAGTAGACGAACTGCAAGAGCAACACTAAATGAGGGTAAGAAAATTGAATTAAGGGACATTAAGCAACAAATGCATGTTTGTGGTCAATAAGTACTGTCTGAGGATATGTATAACAAAAGAAATAATATGCATAATAAAAAATGGGCCAAAGAAGAAAATTTCTCAACATTAAATTGATCTCAAGATCTGCTCAGTTGTGAAGAGTGATTGATTAGCAAGCTCCCCTGGACTCCTTTTCCTACTGATTTGGTTGGGAGCCTATTTCATCTATCATGATTCCTTGAGCTAGTGGACCTGTTCAGAGATGTAACCATCTATCTCCATATCAACTTGCTGCTTAAATTTTGTTCAAATTCCTACTCAAAGTTCTCTTTATTTGATTTTCGATCTCCATCACTGGATGCCTTATGGACTGAGATGTAACCATCGATCTCCATCACTAAATTTCTGTCTAACGTCTTGAAGTTCTTGAGTTACCGACAATGAGACAGGACTAGAAGTAGATGTCTCCCCCTTAGAAGATGGAGAGGGTGTGCTAGAAATGTCTCTGCTCACCCCCTTAGATGAGGAGGAGAACTAGTTAAGTCTCCACTCTCCCCTCAGATGATGAGGAGGTTCCTTCTGCTTTTTCACTACTGGTCTCGATAACTATTCTTCTTGTTTTGGATCAAAAGCGGGAGTTGATCTATGTCTTTTCTACCCCGTCTTATATAGTTGTATTTAAATCTACTTCTACTCAGACTATCACAGGTAAACAATGTGCATGGCCCATTTCTTTCCCCAACTACGTTGACCTTGTGCTTCCTTAAATGAGTTGTGATCAGATTTCCATATGCCAGCCATATGCCATAATTGTAACATGCTTCATTCTTTGGTTCAAGTTGCACTGCACATAATCAAATAATCATATCTATATGATGCTCTGACTAGAGACTGTATAACTTTTATCTTTGTTTGAGAGTTTGGCCATTAATGCTCGGCTGAGGGAAGGAAGTCACCTTAGCACATGGCAGTGGGCCCCCCCTGTTGTGAGGGGATAGCTCGACCAAAGCATTAAACATTTCTCAAAGATGAAATAAATATTAGAAGATGTGAAGATAAGGAATGTAGAAGGCTGAGAAGAATGTTTGACATAAATAGTTAGTTCAAATGTTTTAGGTGTATTTGGGTTGCTCTACAGAATGTAAAAATTTGGATACTTGCCCAAAAGGGTGGAGGTGAAGATCAATTATCCTCAAGCTCAACCTGTTACATGTAAAAAATTTAAATAACATCAGACTTGACAATTAGCAACATATAAATAAGAATGAGATTAATATAATAAACTTATATATTCTCTAAACCATATTATGTGACTCCCAACAACATCGTTCATATTTTTTCTATCTGCATCTTGATAAACAAAGATGCAGTCGGGTCATGGGCTATGAGTATAGAAATCTCATAGTACTACACCACATTATCATTATCATTAGACATTAGAATGCCCCTGGCAACTACTTGTCGAGAGAAGTTGAGGATCCTCACCCTCCTCCCCGCCAATGAATCCTGTTAAAAATTTTGGATATAGATGTCAGATTTCACACAAATTTGTAATATACATGCATTCCAACATATTAAATCAGTTAGATTTGGTTTACTTTTTCCTTTGAGCATGACAAACACTTGCAGAACTCTGCACAAGTATAGGTAGATTGTCAACATTAAGCAATTTTAATATTGAAGTATGTCAACAGATTCTCATAACCTCATTTTGCCACCAGACTCAATTTCTTCATTCTTTCTTCGAGAGCATCAATTTGTTGTTTTAGGCTTTCATTGTCCTGACGCAGCTTTTGTTCACTTCTTGAACCCCACAAGCTCTTTGAGGTAGGACCTGTGCCTATGCCACAGACTCTTCTAGTCTGTCCCTTCCTAGAACTTGCTCATAAGGTCCCCCACGCTTGCATTGAGCTTGATATACTTGATTGCTGCATCAGCTTAATGTCTTGAATTTTATCCTACAATTTTAATGAAAACAATCAAGAATGAATACAATCAATATTCCAGCACTCTCATAAAGAGAATTATATCAACATTAGAATATCCATACATAATGAGAATTATATGTCAACATTAGAATATCCATACATAATGAGAATTATGTCAACATTGACTACTAACAAATGAATTAATTATACAATCATTGCAGCACTCTCTGAAACTAGACCGCCAGCTTTCTTCATACGGGTTCCTTATGAACAAGTCCCCACGATCAAGAGTGGCCCCAGTTTTTAGAAACTACGACATTGTACACAAGTTAACTTAGACATAAACAAATTATTTTGAATGGATAACATAGATGCTATGATGAGTATATATGTTACCTCCCGTGGTATATGTCAGCAAAACATTTACTACCACCGCAGTGAAAAAATGGTGTTTGGACTTATTTTGCTTGTTTGTTTCACTGCGTTTCTACAAATCAAGATGACAACTGTAGAATAATTATGGAGTATCATTATATTTAGACTAATTGTAATCCAATTCCAATTACCTTGAATTCTTCCAAAGACAATATTGAACAAGTTTTTCCATTATTCTTCAACTACATTGTGTCTGAACATGCAAAGTGTTGTTGCGCTTTTTAATGGCATAAAGAACTTCATCATCAAGTCATACTTCCAAGACCTCATTTCTGATCTAGATCCTTCATTACAAAATCACGCAAGCTGATGGGAATATCAAATTTTCTCTACATTTTAAAATAAAAGTTAGATGTAATCAAGTGGAATAGAAAATAAAAACAAAGACATGTATTACTCATTACATCACTTGGATAATATCACAAACATCGTCCTTGTTGCACGATGGCACTAGTCTCCAAGAATGCAATCGATCAGCAGTTTATCCCCCATCCTTGCCACAGTGCACCAAAAATTGTTTCATAGCTGGCCCCCCCCCCCCCCCCACCCCTCCTAGTTGCTGCCCCAAGTGATTAACTTTTGCTGTTATGCATTCATTGCTTTGCAATCCATGTACGATCTTAACATTGTTGGGCCTCTCTAACCACCTTAGGAGTGGAAGCAGACTGAGCATCTATGTGAATTCTTTTCCCTTGAGGTCCTCCCTAAATTTTCATACTCTTCTCTTAAAAACTAATCAGCTGTGAGCTGAAAAAAATAAAAACATTGAAGATATTCAACCATTGAACAAATAAGTACATATGTAGTGTGAAAAAGAACAATTAAAGTTATTCAACTTACAAAGATGGGTAGTCATCTGTGATGTTCCACGGTGAGTATGATCCAAACAGGCAGAGAGCTGGACCCATGAGTTAGAGCGCATCTTCGAGACTACGGAGTGCGCTGAGGAGGACCAGGTTTGACTGGTAGTGTACCAGCTCAAGGGAGCAGCCCACGAGTGGTGGAGAATTCAGAGGCAGACTCACTTCTAGGGGCAGAGGTTGGATAACATCACTTGGCATCAGTTTTCGGGGGTCTTCCACGGCGAGTACTTCCCCGACTACGCTCGATGTGAGAGACGGGACCAGTTCCACGTGTTGGTTCAGGACGACCTCACAGTTTCGTAGTACCACCAGAGGTTTGTCCAGTTGTTGAGGCATGTGCCTCATGTCACAGGCAGCGATCAGGCGTGTGCAGAAAGGTTCAAAGCAGGACTGAGACCAGAGCAAAGGTGGGGTGTGACGGCACACATGTGTACCACCTTGGGAGAGGTCGTGGCGAAGGCCACCGCCTTGGACAGAGAGGCCTGGCAGCCTCAGCAGCAGCAGCAGCAGGGAGGAGCCTCTACTAGGTCCTCGCCTTACCAACATCCAGCGTGTAGCCGCGGTAGTGCGACTTCCTCTTCCTCTGGCTCGGGCAGTTCCGACAGCGCTGGGATTCGCTCACAGTTTAGGAAGTTGTCTACTCGCGGGGGCGGTCGGAGCCAACAACAGAAGCGCCAGTCCAAGTTTGCAGAGCAGTCAGTTGTCCATGGAGCTGAGCAGGGCGGTCAGGAGGCAGTTTGCTACACTTGTGGCATACCGGGCCACTTCAAGAGGGATTTCCCCATGGGGCAAGCCTCGCAGCAGCAGTAGCCAGTGCAGTACGCTCAGCAGCCGCCTCAGTACCAGTACCCTCCTCAGCAGCAGGCACCGCGTCAGCAGCAGCGGGGGCAGTACCAGCAGCAGGCTCAGCAGTTTCCGTAGCCGCAGCAGTACCATCCGTACCAGTAGTAGCAGTAGTACCCTCAGCAGCCGCCGCAGTAGCAGCAGCCCCAGCAGGCGCCGCAGCGTGGGCGTGGTCGTGGTCGCGTGATGGCGCTCACTCGGGAGTAGGCAGAGGAGTCAAACCTTGTTATAGGTACTCTACCTATCCTTGGCAGAGCTGCTCGTGTTTTGGTCGACCCCGGTGCTTCTTTGTGTTTTACTTCTGAGGAATTCTATGAGTCCCTTGCTTGTCACGCTCCTGAGAGGCAGTGTGACGTGATGGTCGATCTCCCATCTAGTGACTATATGCGTTCCTTTGGTTACCTAGAGGGTGTGGCAGTTGAGGTTGAGGGCACCAGTTGCCGGCCAGGTTGTACGCACTACAACTTTGCGACTTTGACGTCATCCTGGGCATGGACAGGTTGGAGGCTCACTCAGCCATGGTTGATTGCCAGTGGAAGACGGTTCGGTTTAGGATACCTGGAGAGGCCGTCCTCTGCTTCCGAGGTATCTGGTCTACCCGTCGGCCATTTATTTCCTTGTGTACAACTCATCGTTTGATCCGCGATGGCTGTGTGGCGTACCTTGCTTCGGTTTATTCTTTGGAGCCTAGCGGATCTTTAGTTTCTGACGTGCCGGTTGTTTCTGAGTTCTCCGACGTCTTCCCAGAGGATCTACCTGGTTTGCCGCCTGAGCGAGAGGTAGAGTTATCCAAGGCACCCTACCGGATGGCCCCAGCGGAGCTGCGTGAGTTGAAGCGCCAGTTGCAGGAGCTTCTTGAGCTGAGCTTCATTCGCCCGAGTCGTTCACCGTGGGGCGCGCCTATTTTTTTGTGGATAGAATGATGGCAGTCTTCGTTTGTGCATCGATTATCGGCAGTTGAACCAGGTTACTGTGAAGAACAGTTACCCGTTGCCGAGGATCGATGATTTGTTTGATCAGTTGCAGTCGGCCAAAGTTTTCTCGAAGATTGACTTGAGATCTGGGTACTATCAGATGCGGATCAGAGAGTCAGAAGTTGGTTTGACGGCTTTCCGTTCCAGGTATGGTCACTTTGAGTTCGTCGTGATGACATTTGGGCTGACAAACGCACCCGCAACATTCATAGATCTGATGCATACGGTGTTCAGTGAGTACCTAGATCGTTTTGTGGTTGTTTTTGTTGATGATATTTTGGTCTACTTGGCTTCTGAGGAGGAGCACGAGGAGCACCTGAGGATCGTGCTGGAGACCATGCGGAGTCACCGCCTTTATGCCAAGTTCGACAAGTGCGAATTTTGACTGAGGGAGGTGCACTTTCTCGGGCACGTGATCTCAGGTTCTGGTGTGGCAGTGGACCCTGCCAAGGTGGAGGTCGTGTTGTCATGGGAACAGCCCACATCGGTGTCAGAGGTCCGCAGTTTTCTGGGTTTGGCCGGTTACTACCGGAGGTTCATTCAGGATTTTGCCAAGTTAGCAGCGCCGTTGACTAGGTTGACTAGGTAGGACGTCAGGTTTGTTTGGTCAGAGGTCTGTGAGCAGTGTTTTCGAGAGCTGAAGGCGAGGTTGACTTCAGCGCCAGTGTTAGTCTTATCGTCGGGCAGCGGTGGTTTTGTGGTCTATACCGATGCGTTGAGGTCAGGTTTGGGTGCCGTGCTGATGCAGCACGGTGGGGTCGTTGCCTATGCTTCTCGGCAGCTCAAGAAGCACGAGGAGAACTACCCCACCCACAACTTGGAGCTGGCAGCAGTGGTGTTCGCTCTCAAGTTATGGAGGCACTGCCTGTATGGCGAGGCTTTTCAGATCTTCATCGATCACGAGTGCTTGCAGTATATTTTCACCCAGAGGGATCTGAAGTTGAGGCAGTGCCGATGGATGGAGTATTTGAAGGACTACGACCTAACCCTCTCATATCACCCAGGAAGGGCTAACGTCGTAGCCGATGCTTTGAGTAGGCCCGTGCACTTTTGTTCACTGATGGTTAGAGAGTGGAGGCTGTTCGAGGAGCTATCCCAGGGAGTGTTCGTTCCGTCGAGGACTAGAGACCGTGCAGTCGCGAGCAGTTTGTCAGTTCGGCCGTCAGTGTTTAGGAAGGTGTTGCAGGCATAGCAGGCAGACCCTCAGTTTGTGGACATTTTGCAGATGCCAAATGTTGAGCTCGACGAGGACAGCGAGGTCAGATTCAGAGGCCGCTTGTACGTTCCTGAGGAGGCGCGCCAGGTAGCTTTGTCAAAGGCTCACAGATCGAGGTATGCTGTTCATCCTGGCTCCACCAAGATGTACCATTGCCTGAGGAGGTCCTTCTGGTGGCCAGGGATGAAGAGGGGCGTGGCAGAGTTTGTTGCTCGGTGCCTTACCTATCAACAGGTGAAGGCCAAGCATCGGCATCCTGGTGGTGAGCTGCAGCCGTTGCCCATACCCGAGTGGAAGTGGGATGACATCACCATGGACTTTGTGGTTGGGTTGCCCCGCACCCCGCAGAGGCACGATGGTATCTGGGTGATTGAGGATCGTTTGACCAAGGCAGCGCACTTTCTTCCGATCAGAATGTCGTGGTCAGTGGACAGGTTAGCCAGGCTGTACGTGGACAAAGTTGTTTTGTTGCACGGGATCCCAGTTTCAGTCGTCTCCGATAGAGATCCGAGGTTCACGTCAGGGTTTTGGCGCAGTCTTCAGAGAGCACTGGGTACATAGTTGGGGTTCAGCATAGCGTACCACCCTCAGACAGATGGACAGTCAGAGCGGACCATTAAGACACTGGAGGACATGCTGAGAGCGTGCTGTTTGGACTGAAGCGGCACTTGGGAGTCGCACCTTTCGATGGTAGAGTTCGCGTATAACAACAGTTATCACTCGAGCATCAGAATGGCACCATACGAGGCATTGTATGGTCGCCCATGCAGGACTCCACTTCACTAGTTCAGGGTTGGTGAGAGGCAGCTTTTAGGGCCAAAGGTAGTGCAGCAGTGTGCAGACACGGTCAGTCTGATCAGACAGAGGCTTCGGTCACCACAAAGCAGACAGAAGAGTTACGCAGACGTCCGCAGGTGACCGTTACAGTTCAGTGTTGGTGACCTTGTTTTCTTGCGAGTCTCGCCAACCAAGGGCGTCATGAGGTTTAGCAGAAAGGGAAAGCTTAGTCCGAGGTACGTCGGGCCTTTCCCTATCACCGAGAGGGTCGGCGAGATGGCTTACAGGTTGAGTCTTCCAGCAGAGCTAGCAGGTGTGCACAGTGTGTTTCACGTTTCACAGCTCAGAAGGTACGTCGCAGATCCTTCGTACGTGTTGGACTACTCACAACTGGAGGTAGTGCCAAACTTGTCAGTGCCAGAGTACGCGGTCAGAGTTGTCGACCGCAGGGTTCAGCAGTTGCGTCAGAAGCAGATTCCACTGGTGAAGATGGTTTGGCAGAACCGCGTTGGTGGCGAGGCCACCTGGGAGCGCGAGGATGAGATGCTGGAGCAGTTTCCCTATTTGTTTGAATGATTGGTATGTTGCTTCTCCTCGTACTGCTTTCCGGTTTGAGACTGAGTTGTTTTTATTTCGAGGACGAAATGTCTTCAAGTGGGTAGGATGTAAGACCCGGCCCCCCTTGGGCCCTGTGGCCCCGTCCTCAGGGTCGTGACATGCTCCCTGGTCGCGACAGGGAGGCCGTCGCGACAAGGTCCGGGTCGCGACGACCAGGGCTCTCGCGTTTTGGTCGTGACGGTATGGCCATCGCGTTGTGGTCGCAACATCCGATGGCATCGCGATGGCTCTTCTGACAGACGTGACTAGTGTCCTTTCTGTCAGAACGGCTCTGTCGGGTGTCAGGCGCACGCGCGTGAATGCAACGTGGGCACCCGTCGTGATCACTTTCCCGGTCTTCGAGGTTTGACCCGCTTTTTGGGGTCACTGCAGAGGCGACCATCGTGATAAGGTCGCAACGCCTAGGGGCGTCGCGATGAGAGTCTTATCGCGACATGTCGTTCTGTCGTGTTCTGGGGGCCGCCGGGTTAAAACCCAAGGCCGCGCTACATTTCCCCCTCTCGCCCTCTCAGCTCTCTTTCTCCCCTCTCCTTCCCCTCTCGAGTTTCTTGTGCGGTTTCTTGGCAGATCATGGTGCTTGAGGCGTCTTTGCTGAGGTGGTGTAGTCCCGCTGGTGCAGGGGACGTGTTCGTGCCATTTGGAGCGGGAGGGAGGCGTCCTTTCCTACGAGAAGGCCCTAACGGGTTCATTCTTCATGTGGAGGTAGGGACCCTTGATCCTCTCGCCCTAAGCATGCTCCCTTCCCCCTCTACATCATGTTTCCTTTGTGGTTTGGGGCTTGGGAGTGTGAGAACTCCATGCTCGAGGTTGAGTGAGGTTTCCCTTCGAGTGTAGATCCATGTTCGTGGGGTTTTTAAGGGTTGTTGGGATGCTTTAATGGCTTTCTTGCATGTTAAGCATCCTCCGCTCCCCCTGTGGAATGCTTGTTTGGTGTTTTTGGGGCGGTCTCCGGAAGAAGCGCACCGGAACCCCCCTCTGCTGAAGACGCGACCCTTCTGGAGGTCGCGATCTTATCGCGACGGACTTTCCGGTCGCGATAGGATCGCGACGCTCTTGGGCATCGCGACCAGGTCCCGGCGGCCCGATGCGTCGCGACCTCAACTGTGAGATAGATTTCTGATTGTTCTATTTCTGCTTCTTTTTACTGTACCCGTGGCACCTGTGCTAGTTCTCTAGTGCGGTCTACACTAGTCTTTCGCCCGATGCTCGGCACTTGAGGGCTTGTCCCGTGTGAGAGGTTGTTACCGTTGCCTGGGACCCCCATCCTCGGGAGCCTGTTGAGGGAGTACTCCGGGCTAGGAGTGTGTTCGAGTTGGCAGCCACCAGGCGGACTCTGGAGCTTAGGGGAAAACGGTGGTTAGGACAGCGGCGTGTGAGTCACTTGCAGAGTTCTCATGGGTGGTCTAGGACGCCGAGGACAGTTAGGAGTTCTACCCGGTGCAGGCCAGCTAGTCCTTCTTCTCACTACCTCGCTCCTTACGGCCCTGGAACCGTTTGGAGAAGTCAGGCGTGGGACCGTAGTTCGGCTAGACTACGAAGGTTACTGTTGTGTTACTTGTGTGCTACCTCGCTCTGACGAGACGTGAGGGTCAGGACCCGAGTCGAGGATAAGACGTCGGTGGACACACCTGACCGTGACTAGTGGTAGTGCTATCCGTAGCTAGTGTTCCTTGTCCAGGCGGAGTTCCCTCCATTTGTGTTTACTTGCCGTGTGGTGGTCACGACGAGCAGTCGTATGGAGTTTCTGACCGTGGTACTTTCCGTACCGTGCTAGTTGTATTTTTGCTCCGCACTTCGTTTGTAGGTAGAAGATATAAACTGCTGTCATTCAATAGATTTATATTCTCCTGCTTGTTAGAGCCAGTAGGAGATTGGTAGTCCCTATTGAGCTTCTGTCGTGAAGCTCATCCCTCCTTTTTCCCAGGTGAGACTTCTCAGCAGCGGCGGGCGCGCGCGGGCGGAGGAGATGGGGTGGTAGTCGGAGTCCCCATAGCTAGCAGTGGTTCCCCTTTTTCAGTGTACGTCACCCTCGGTGTATGCCCCTAAGGCTTGTTCTTCCCCTGCCTTTTACTTGTACTAGCGTGCGTGGTGCGTTGGACTGTACTTTTAGTGGTATGTGGTGGTCTCACTCCTTTTTTGTTTCCTCACATACACTTCTAGATTAGCAGTTTGACGTTTACTTTCTGTTACATATCCGTTAGACGTAAATATAGCCCTTCCGGTCTCTGGATCCGTGGGCGGCGAATGAGCTCGTTACAGAAGTGGCCTTTGTCTGACAAAGTCAGTAGGCCCCAGGGCCAATTCTTGTTGAGAATGAGCTCGGACAGAAGTGGTTGTTGCTGAGGAATCTGGGCCAGCAGGGCTGGCAGAGGATGCTTTAAGAAAGAAGATCAGGCTATAGCTCTAGAGCTCCCCTGTCCTTCCTACCCATCCAACTCCACCCCTCCATCTCCACCCACCTCATCCACTGCTCCTCCAGCTCCTCTCACCTTCAAACGACCCCGCTCTAGAACAATTTGCTCACCTACACCTTTTCCTTCCCAAACTCATCATCTCCTCTTCCTCCCACGTTATCTTCTATTGAGGTTCCTTCCAGCTTCTTCAGCTGGAGCATCTTCTAGTGGTCCTTCCTTTCTTCTTCAGGACCATCTGATCTCCCTTCCATCACCCCTGCATCTATTTTCCATCCACAAACACCTCCTTCCTTCATTACTATTATTCCCGAGGTGCCCAATTAGCTCACACAGAAATCCAGGACATCAAGGATGAATTTGAAGTAGCAATACTTCGTTCAGTCCTAGGGGTTCTCATATTGGAGAATGTTGGGTTACAACAAGTGCTTAATGTTTTGATGATGAGCAATACTAATTGATGTTATGTTTGTTTTTGATGATGAACATTATGAACAAGACAAAATTGATGTGTTATGAATGTGTGAAACATGATAAGATGACAATTGGATGCAAATGAAACACATGTTTATATGTTCATTATATCTCACTAATTATGTTTTTTAATTTAGGTGTGAATGTACACAAGACAAAGCCCAAAATCCAAGTGCAAAAGAACAAGACAAGTTGCTGAAATAGTGCGCCTGTCAACAGATGATAGTGCATCTGTCAACAGATGAATAGTGCATCTGTCGACAGATGATTTTCGCCTGTCGACAGATCCACACAGAAATCTATTTCTAGAAAGCCCAGTCTTCTGGTTTTTGCAAACCTGTTAGTATCTGTCGACAGCAGCAAGTCGGTTGTCGACAGACGGAGTTTTGGGAAGATCTAATGGCCAGGATATGATCTATATTTTGGTGTTTCCTTTTAGCACGACTCTCTATGTTTGGACACCATTATATAAGATCATATGAGGCTATTTTCGTAGTAAGAAGCCACCATACCAAAACCCTAAGCAAAGGTCAAGAAGAAGGCTCTCTTCATGCTGCTCTGCTTCAACTCTCTGCCCAGAACAAAGAAGAACAACCTTCCAAGCGGAATTGAAGCCGGTTCGTCTTCAAGTCAAGCTTCTCCATCATCACGTGGTCTTCAAAGACGTGAAGCTTGAAGTCTTCTAGACGACTACCACGAAGAGTTCTCATCTGGATTTGTTCTATATCTCAGAAATCTTCCTCTTCCATACTTTTCACCAATCTGTGTGTATGGGTGTATTGATTGGATATCAGTGCATGGATTTTGGGAAGTGTGTAGTTTGTGATCTGTACAAGGGTTGTGTATAGATCATAGTGTGTGTGGTAGTGGTTCAAGCGTTCCTTGTGCTTGATCCATGTGTGGATTGTTGTTCTGATTGTGTGTTGCATCAGACAACGTGTGTGTGGTGTGTTGGTCAGATCAAGGCTAGAGGATCTGATCTTTTGTGAACTTGATCTAGCGCGTGTGTGTGGTGGTTGAGCAGGTGTGCTCGTGTGTGTGTTGTACTCAGTTCTTGAGTAGTGTGTCCTCACTGTGTGGGGGGTGGACGTAGGAGTCAGTGGTGTGATCTCCGAACCACCTAAAAAATCCCTTGTGCACTGTGTTTGACTTGTGGTTTGCAATGTGTTGCGCTAGATGCATGCCTAGGGATTTCGTTCACACACTTGTTAATCTATTCAGACACATTACATCAGATCAGAGGGGTTTAATTGAGTAGATCTTTAGTCTGAAGTAATTTTTAAATTGCTTAAGTTTCCGCTGCAAATCTATTCAACCCCCCCTTCTAGCTTTGCCATTACCGAACATCCGATCCTAACAATTGGTATCAGAGCGGGTTTTCTGTTCATCGGTTGTGATTTGGCATATTTGTTTACGTGTAATTAATTGCTCTGATCGGGTCTATAATTGATTCTGAACTGATCTGATTACTTTGGTTGTTGGTTTATTCATCTACAACATACTCAGAAATATGTCTAAGTTCTCGAGTATCATAAATAGACTAATGATTATTGAGTTTGATAACCATGTTATAAAATGCAGGACTCCTTTAACAAGACAAGCAAGATTGCAAATAAAGCCAAAGATAAATGCTTCATTGCCCTTGGCAACTCCAAAGGTTCTCCTAGTTCAGACAAATCTGAAAGATCATATCTCTCAGAGAAGTCAAGAAACTCTCAAAGGTCAGGTAAATCCAATTCAGACCCATTTGACGCATCAATATCTAATTCTGATTCAGAAGATGATATTTCCTATGATGAATTGACAGAATGCTATGAGCACTTGTCCAATCAATTTAAGAAGGTAAAATCTCAAACAAGAAGTTAAAAGAAAAATTGTAGAAGAATGAAATGATAATGATAATGCTCAAGCATTCTATGAAGAAAATGAAAATTGAAAATGGAGAATGAAAAATTGGAAAATGAAGTCAAAAGCTATGAAATCAAGTTTTCTAAGTTGAAAGAAGATCATGATCATGTGGAATCTGATAATACTCATTTGAAAATGAAAATGAAAAATTGATTGATCATAATGAGAATCTCTAAGTTGATAATGATCAATTGAACAAACAAATCTCCACATGGCTCATGATCACCAAATAAAAGAAAAATGCATCAACTGTTTGAGGAGAATAATCATCTGAAAAAGAAGATTGAAGGCTTGTATCATAACAGACCATTAAATGATGAATGGAACAATGCTAAGAGGAAAATTGCTGACTTGGAAAATCAAATTGTTCAAAGTGAAATTGAAAAGAACAAAATGAGAAATGGTCTGAATGTCATGATAAACCAACTTCAAACTTCTGAAAAAGAAATTGTTGCATTGAAAGCTGAAAAGAAAAAATTGAACAAAAAGGCTCCAAATAGGAAGAATCATGTTTCAATAAAAACCAGAAAAAAAAAGAAGAAAACAAGAGTCTACAGGGTCTCTACACCTCCTCCAGAGGCCCAGAATGTTCAAGGAAATCTCCAACTCCACATCACGCCAAGAGATACCAAAGGGTACCATCTCCTTCTTCTCAACCCAAGATAGTCAAAGGTACTCTAAAGGACATCAGAGATTCCAGCAACACATTCATACTATGGTAAGATTCAGGTAAATGCTCACCCATTTGTTTTAAATACAATAGGCCTGGTCATCTTGCTAAATTATGCTGGAATAAAGGTCAACACTGTCATAATCATGCCAAACCAGTCCAATGCTTCCCATGTCATAAAATTGGTCATATTTCTAAGAAATGTTGGCATAAAAACCATGATTCTGTGCATGCTTCAAAGCCCATAATAATCCATGTGTTCATACACACAAGGATAAACATCATATTCATAAAGATAAAAAAGTTCATGTATCTATGACAGGAAAAACTGCACAAAACAATAGAAATCCAAAAACCAAATCACTTTGGATTCTGAAATCTTCATTGTTAGATTCTAACATTAATGTCATTGCAGGACCAAGCAAGTGTGGGTCCCAAAAACAAGCTTGATTACACAAGCTGAGATGTCTTGCAGCCAAAAATTAGAAATGAATTCATGCCATTGGCTGTGCAAGGCAAGAAATGATGGAGAACAAAGGTAAAATTTTTTTTTTTTGAGACTATGATTGATGACTGTTCAGGTAAAATCTCTTTATCACTTCAGTTTTGAACTGCAAGAATTGAAATGGATCTTTATCTTTATCTGAGCAATGAAAATGTGTCTTAATGCTACCCCCACATGACAATGCCACTTAGCAATTAGAATCATGCCATCCTGCTTGTGTAACTATGCTCATGACCTCTTGGTATATCAATGATGACATGTGGAAAACAAGTTATGCCTGTTTTGGAAACTATCATTATGCGTGAGTAAAATACTCCGCCAAGTATCAAAAGTCATGTAATGCATAAGGCTAGTTGAGTGCTCAATAATATGTGAATTGCTTGATACATTTACTATGCATGTGTCATGGGGGAGTAAATTTGAAAGTGCTCATATGCTCATGAATGCTCATGAAATCTATGTGCAAATGCTTGTCATGGATGTATATATATCATGTTTGAAAGTTGTCTCATCACATGCACATCTTATGCGGGAGTAAGTTCAAGGTAGGTTGAGTGAAATACTTGAGAGAAACCCTTCATATTCATTGTGTCATTACTTCTCAAAATCTTGTTCTTCATGTCACTCAATTCTATGCCTCAACACTGATTTTCTCAAGTATCTGTCGACAGGCACTATCACATCTGTCGACAGACATGCTCTCCCAGAACCAAGCCTTTCAGGCCTGTGTGCATCTGTCGACAGGCACATTCTTGCTGTCGAGAGATACACATTTTCTGTAAATTCTTCATCCTTCTTCATAATTTCTTCATGAGTATGTTCATATCATTGATGCAAGGGGAGAATTTGGACTTGCTATTCATTGCAACCTTTCATATTCACATAGTATCAAAGATATTGAATTAATCACAATGATTTTGATATAATATTTTGTGCTTGAGTCTAGGTTGTATCATCTAGAAAACATTGAACAAATCTAATGATTTTAACCTAACTCACTTGAATAACTCCCTTGTGGATGATCATATTCCTATATGGATTGACAAGTAAGAAGGTTTTTGAACTTAATGTCTTTACATTGCCATTTGACCTTAATAAACCTTTTGAACTTGATTTTCCAATTTAAAAAAAAAGGGAGAAAAGCTACCTATTTCTAAAGTCAAAAATTAAATATGTGAATTGGGATAAAGGCAGAGCAATGATGAGCATCACTGAGTAACCGGGGACACGGGCATCACAAATGTCTATCTTCGCGTCAAAAAGTATATTCATTATCTCTGCATAATGGTATGATGGTCACTCACACTGAGTAACTGGGGGTACGAGCATCCCAAATGTCTACCTTCACGTCAAAAGGTAAAAGTGATCCTAATTACCACTTTTCCCACATAAACTTGACAAAAGAAATTGTTTAAATGCTAGAAATAGAGTGGAGCCTCCAAGAGTTAAATCAAGGGCAATGGGTTGTCTATTGTCAATTATTCATGTAGACATTGCCTTCATTTACCAACTGAACATCACCCACTAAGGTATATGATTTTCTTCAATGGTTTTATTCAAAAGGGTTATCTTATTTTCATATGTTTTTGAACGATGTATTCTAAATGCTATAACTTGAGATTCCCGAAGTATTATCTCTTAACCATTGTAGAATTTTTATGTGTCTTAATACTAGTGTTCATGACATTTTGTAGTGGGTATCAACCTATTCTCAACCGTGCAATCTCATTTCAACACTCATTCCCCACTCATATCTTTCACAATTCAGTTATGTGGTCACACAATTCTTTGCTTCATTCTTTTACTTGTGTGCACTCATTATCTTTTTGAATGTTGTCAAAAGGGGGAGAAACAACAATTGTGCATAAATTGAAAATTTAGTCATCATCAAAAAGGGGGAGAATGTTGGGTTCTCATATTGGAGAATGTTGGGTTACAACAAGTGCTTAAATGTTTTTGATTATGAGCAATACTAATTGATGTTATGTTTGTTTTTGATGATGAATATTTCATGAACAAGACAAATTGATGTGTTATGAATGTGTGAAACATGATGAGAATGACAATTGGATGCAAATGGAACACATGTTTTATATGTTCATTATATCTCACTAATTATGTCTTTTAATGTTGGTGTGAATGTACACAAGACAAAGCTCAAAATCCAAGTGCAAAAGAACAAGACAAGTTGCTGAAATAGTGCACCTGTCAACAGATGATAGTGCATCTGTCGACAGATGATTTTCGCCTGTTGACAGATCCACACATAAATCTATTTCCAGAAAGCCCAGTCTTCTGGTTTTTGCAAACCTGTCAGCATCTGTCGACAGCAGCAAGTCGGCTGTCGACAAACGGAGTTTTGGGAAGATCTAATGGCCAGGATATGATCTATATTTTGGTGTTTCCTTTTAGCACGACTCTCTATGTTTGGACACCATTATATAAGGATCATATGAGGCTATTTTCGCAGCAAGAAGCCACCATACCAAAACCCTAAGAAAAGGGCAAGAAGAAGGCTCTCTTCATGCTACTCTGCTTCAACTCTCTGCCCAGAACAAAGAAGAACAACCTTCCAAGCGGAGTTGAAGTGGTTCGTCTTCAAGTCAAGCTTCTCCATCATCACGTGGTCATCAAAGACGTGAAGCTTGATGTCTTCTAGACGACTACCATGAAGAGTTCTCATCTAGATTTGTTCTATATCTCAAAACTCTTCCTCTTCCATACTTTTCACCAATCTCTGTGTGTGTGTGTATTGATTGGATATCAGTGCGTGGATTTTTTGGAAGTGTGTGGTTTGTGATCTGTACAAGGGTTGTGTATAGATCATAGTGTGTGTGGTAGTGGTTCAAGCGTTCCTTGTGCTTGATCCACGTGTGGATTGTTGTTTTGATTGCGTGTTTGCATCAGACAACGTGTGTGTGGTGTGTTGGTCAGATCAAGGCTAGAGGATCTGATCTTTTGTGAACTTGATCTAGCGTGTGTGTGTGTGGTTGAGCCGCTGTGCTCGTGTGTGTGTTGTACTTAGTTCTTGAGTAGTGTGTCCTCACTGTGTGGGGGGTGGACGTAGGAGTCACGTGGTGTGATCTCCGAACCACCTAAAAAATCCTTTGTGCACTGTGGTTTGACTTATGGTTTGCATTGTGTTGCGCTAGATGCATGCCTAGGGATTTCGTTCACACACTACTTGTTAATCTATTCACACACATTACATCAGATCAGAGGGGTTTTAATTGAGTAGATCTTTTAGTCTGAAGTAATTTTTAAATTGCTTAAGTTTCCACTGCAAATCTATTCAACCCCCCTTCTAGCTTTGCCATTACCGAACATCCGATCCTAACATCTTCAGCTGGAGCATCTTCTAGTGGTCCTTCTTTTTCTTCTTCAGGACCATCTGATCTCCCTTCCATCACCCCTGCATCTCTTTTCCATCCACAAACACCTCCTTCCTTCATTACTATTATTCCCGAGGGTGCCCAATTGGCTCACACAGAAATCCAGGACATCAAGGATGAATTGAAGTAGCAATACTTCGTTCAGTCCTAGTATTGGGACCCATTCTCGTAGGACAAACTCTTCAGTCATGTTCCTAAGAAGAGGAGACTCACTTCCACCCATCCTATCTCTTCTGAACCTTGTTATCCTCCACTTTGGTTTTCTCTTTCTATCACCAATAAGCAACAATCTATCTATGAGGAATTTCTTCAAAAGGTAGTGTTTGCTCACCTCCTTGGCCTTCCCTTCCAAAATCTTTCAGCCCATCTCAATACCATTTTCCCTTACGCCTTTCTTTCCAAGGCTTAACAGTCAAGTTTTTTTTCCATGACTGAAGCCAAAACTGAAGAGCAGTGGGCTCGGAGCAACAGAGATCTGTACAGTCAATTCCGTCGGACTCAAGCCGCCAGATATCCTCCAAGAGCAGCTTCCCTCTCTCTCTGAATGGTTTCAGATTCATCATAAAAATCTTTTTGGACCTTTCATTCAGAAGGAAATCATGTTCATCCGGCACTACAAAATATACTGCGATTACTGCTATCTTAAGAACATTCCAGAGGTGCAGCTGGGCCAGTTCAGGCAAGCCATCTGTGATCTCAGTTCTAGGGTTGCTCACACCGAACCACTTCGAGTTGATTTTGCCACCTTGGTAATTCCTGATGTGGTGTTCCTTCCTCCTCTTCACTCCCTGATCATGGAATCATCTATGGGCACACTCATGTTTGAGAGAGCTGCTCAAGTTATGGCTAGGCTCTCTGTGCAAGAAGGTCGTAACCTTGCTTTTCATAGATTTGTCTTCAAGCAGTATCTTCAGGTGTACCTCAAGGCCGATATCCTTGCCCCTATTCTATCTGCTCAACAGCTTAAAGAGTTGAATGCTTCTCAGGCTCGTTCCAATCAATCTCTTCTGTCTCCCGCTGACTTTTTGGATGCAAATTCTCTTCACCTTGTCCGGGACTCCTTCATGAAATGAGAAGAACGGTACAGAGTCTTTCTAGAATTAAATAAGGAACTTCGGCAGCATCATCTCTTCTATCCCTTTAAAATTACTCAATTTCTTCAGTTTACCAGTTTTGGTTGCTTCACCCCCTACAAGGTAGCTCTTGGCAACGTCAAATATTGGGATTTCATATCGGATCAGAGGCACCTTCACATCAAGAGGATAGCTCCCACCATAGGACCCTCCTATTGCATTGAGCTTGGCTCATTTCAAGCCTATTTTGAAGAGCAGGAACGCCAAGCGCTACCTGTCATTAGGCGCTTTGCATCTCTCTTGTCTTCTGCCTTCTATCGCTCTGAACCCTCCAATGCTCAATAAATCTCTTTGTTCCTCTCTTTGTGCTCTTTTCTCTTCATCTTTGTCTCAAGCGTTTGATCTTTTTGCTTAAATGACAAAAGGCGGAGAAAATATTGCATTTCTGAAATACAATTTTCTTATGTTATTTCCTCAATTATGCTTAGACTTATTTCAGATCATCTTTGCTAATTGTTAAGTTTTGTCATCACCAAAAAGGGGGAGATTGATGATCAGTTTATCCCCATGTAATTTAAATAAATTACATATCTATTTTGGTGATTAACAAAACTATGATAAAGGTTACTAACATACTTTCTATGAAGTCTAAACACCGGAAATAAACCAAGGGAAAACAAGCCTATCAAGTAAGTATTCATCACACTACAACAGTAAGAGTTCGAAGCATCAATATTTGTCTAAGTCCACATCGATTCTCTGTAAGTCATAACGATTTCTTTAGTGGTCACAACGATTCGATAAGTGATCGCAACGATTTGCCCTCACAACGATTCGATAAGTGATCGCAACGATTCTCCCTCACATCGATTTGTTAAGTATTCATAACGATTTGCCCTCACAACGATTTGATAAATGATCGCAACTATTTGCCCTCACATCGATTTGTTAAGTGTTCGTAACGATTTGCCCTCGTAACGATTTCTTTAGTGATAGTAACGATTTGCTAACACAATGATTTCTTTAGTAGACATAACGATTTGCTATCATAACGATTTGGTCTCATATCGATTTCTTAAGTAATCATAACGATTTAGCCTCATATCGATTTCGTTAAGTGATCATAACGATTTGGTCTCATATCGATTTCTTAAGTGATCATAATGATTTGGTCTCATATCGATTTCGTTAAGTGATCATAACAATTTGGTCTCATATTGATTTCGTTAAGTGATCATAACGATTTGGTCTCATATCGATTTCTTAAGTGATCATAACAATTTGGTCTCATATTGATTTCGTTAAGTGATCATAACGATTTGGTTTCATTTTGATTTCTTAAGTGATCATAACGATTTGGTCTCATATCGATTTCTTAAGTGATCATAACGATTTAGTCTCATATCGATTTCTTGAGTGATCATAACGATTTGTTAAGTGATCACAACGATTTGCTCTCATAACGATTCATCAAGTTAAATAACGACTTGGTCGTTGTAAAGATTCGATACATTTCACAACGATTCGCTTACAACGATTGGATTATTAATATATATATAACGATTTGTGTATACATCTGTTTACTTATGATTGCATAATGATTCACTCATTTGCACAACGATTTCATAAGTCATGCATATAACGATTTCGTGAAATATAAAGATTTGATTTTCGAGCTATTTTTTTTAATACGTTGAAAAGTCAAAGTCTTCACGCATATGTTTGTGACAGCTGTGCATTTATTACTATAGTACGTATCACTGCATGCATGCAGATAATATCTTCCATTCTCATGCTTATTCTGTAAACATCTTTTTAGAAGAACAAAATGGTACTTCTACTTCTGTATAAAATCAATCTAACGTTGACTGACAGCAAGAGATAGCTTAGCTGTCCGTTGTTCAAGCTTTAAGTATGTGCAGGTCTCTGACAGCAATCATCATACAATGTTGGACAAAATGGAAGCCAAAGAAGGTTACAGAAGATCCTCTCTCCCTTTGCGTGCGTGAAAGGATAAAGGACTGGTTGACTGGAAGCTTCCAAGGGTCAAGCAATCTAACGTACACTTATGCATAGAGACAATGGACACTTCAACGTTCAAATTTTCAAATAGAAGATATATATATAGAAAACTAAAGCTCTAGAAGCAATCATCCAGTTTTTTCAAAAACAAAAATCCGTGACAAGCTTTCTGTGAGCGTTCTGAAGAGAAAATCCTCACTCCCTTCTGTTTAAGCTCTTAGCTCTCTGCATTCAGTGTGTTAGTCTTGAGAGCTTCTGTAAACTGAGAGTGTCCCTCACTGTAGATCTTCATCTCAGTTAGCTTCAGATCTAGCATTATATAAGCTTGATCTAGGGGCTTGATCTAATTTCATTTTTCCTGTGTTGTTCCCTTTGGTTGTGAAGGAAGACCTGGTGTGGTATCCAGGGTGTTGTTCCCTTTGGGTGAAGGAAGACCAGCTGGGGTGCTAGGTGCTGTAGTGTCCTTAAGGGGATTGTACCCTTGTTAGTGGAATCCTGAGATATTGCTCAGGGACTGGACGTAGGACTCCTAATGAGAGGAGATCCGAACCCGGATAATTCTCTATGTCATGTGATTGCTTTTGTGTGTTTGATTTTTCCGTCACTAATACTGACAATCTGCGAAGTGTGTTTTTGTGACTTTTCTGTGAACAGGTTTTAAGTACTCAGTAATTTTAATATCCCATTCACCCCCCCCCTCTGGGCTAGCTAGCTGGGCAACATAAGGAAGTAGTTGAGTTCTCCCATCATGATCATTTTAAATTCTCCATGCATTAGCTTTTCAAAATACTTGCATAAAGATTCATCAGTAGATCCGAAGATAATGTCATCTACATAGATTTGTACAATTAATATGTTTTTAGCATTAGATTTAATAAATAGAGTACTATCTACTTGTCATCTGATAAAACCATGGTTTAATAAAAATATACTAAATCTTTCATACCAAGCTCTAGGTACTTGTTTTAAACCATATAACACTTTATGTAATTTAAAAACATGATTAGGAAAATCTGAATCATCAAAACCAAGAGGCTGTTTTATATAGACTTCCTCCTTTATAACACCATTCAAAAAAGTTGATTTTACGTCTGTTTGAAAAAGTTTTAAATCTAATGCAGATGCGTAAGCAAGTGAAATTTGAATAGCCTATAGTCTAGCAACTGGTGCATAGGTTTCATCAAAATCTATGCCTTCCTCTTCGGAATAGCCTTGAGCAACTAGTCTAGCCTTATTTCTAGTGATAACACCAGCTTCATCCAATTTGTTTCGGAACACCCATTTGGTGCCGATCACAAGATGATCTGATGGCCTAGGAACAACAGACCAGACCTGATTTCACTTGAACTGATTCACTTCATCTTGCATGGCTAAAATCCAGGATTCATCAGTTAGTGCTTCACTGACTGTCCTCGGCTCTATTTGAGAAACAAATGCTAGGTAATAACAAGGAATAACATTACCTCTAGTTCTTACCCCAACAGATGGATCTCTAATGATATTATCTTTTGGGTGATCCTTTTTATATCTCCATTTCATTGGAAGATAATTATGAATGATATCTTTTTGTCGCAGTTCTTCCAAGGGTGGATCTTCATCATCTTTGATGGTTGCTTCCTTCAGTTTGTTGGAAAGATTTTCTACATCTTCATCATCACTAATAATTTCATTTCTCAAGGAAGGGTTAGATTCATCAAAAATAACATGCACAGTCTGCTCAATTAATAAAATTCTCTTATTAAAAATTCTATACCCTTTGGGTTTAGAAGTGTAACCCATAAAAATTCCTTTATCTGATTTGGGATTCAACTTACCAATATCTGTCTTACCATTATTGTGAATGAAGCATGGACATCCAAATGATCTGAGATGGCTAATCTTGGGCTTCTTTTGCTTGTATAGTTCGTATGATGTCTTCCTTAGAATGGACTTGATCATGGCTCTATTTATTATGTAGCAAGTTGTATTGATTACTTCTACCCAGAAATATCTTGGAAGATTATATTTAGATAACATTGTTGTTGCCATATCTAGAAGTGTTCTATTCTTCCTCTCAGCTATTCCATTTTGCTGTGGTGTTCTAGGTGCCGAGAAGTTGTGTTCTACGCCCAGATCATCACAAAATTCTGCATACCTGTCATTCTGAAATTCTCCTCCATGATCTGATCAAATACTTATGATGCTGAAATTCTTATCTTTTTGAACTAACTTGCTGAACTTCACAAAGCTATCAAAGGTGTCATCTTTCTGCTCAATAAATGATACCCAAGTGTATCTAGAATAGTCATGAACAATAACAAATCTGAAATTCTTCTCTCCCAAACTTGTAGTTCTCATTAGTCTAAACAGGTCCATATGAAGCAGTTCTAGTAGTATGGAGGTAGTTACAATTGTCTTGGATTTGAAAGAGTATTTCGCATACTTTTCTTTTGCACATGGTTCACAGATGTTATCCAATCTTGAATTCATCTTTGGTAGACCTTCCACTAGATCATATTTGATGAGTTTTCTGATTCCATCGAAGCTGGCATGTAGCAACCTGGATTTTTTCGAAAAAATAAAAATCTAAATTTATATTAAAAAATTTGATAATTAGAAAATCAAATAACAGAAAACTAATTAAATTAATTAGAAAATCAAAGAAAATAGAATTAAATAAAACCCATCAAATGAAAATAGGTAATGAGCTTTATTAAATGGACCCATTAGAAATTAGTGGGCTAAAATCGAGATTTTTAAAAAGGGGAATAATAGATACTGATGGTAGTTAGGCTTCTTTTTCCCTTGAAAGCCCTAATTTTCATCAACCCTACTTCGAGAATTAAATCTTTTATCTCTTCTGTATACAGATTCATGTTCTTCATGTTTAACTTAGATGGACGATGTCGAAACCATGATTGTCCTCAAATTCCTAATTACTGGGAATACTATTGCATGTCTGGATTCGTTTGCAACTGGTTTCATAATTTTTCACCGCTTGTACCATTAGTTCTTAATTTTCGAACGACCCTGTGGCAAAACATGGTAAGTTTGGACCAAGAAGCAAGAACATGTCAGATCTCTGTCGGACTCGGGCCAAGGACCTGAGAACGCGACGGCCCGATAGGCCGCATTCTCAGGCAGATCGCGACTTGAATCCCCGTCGCGATCTGATCACGACAGGACCACCGTCATGACCTGATCGCCTGGTCTGACAGCCCTGTCGCCTTCTTCATACGAACTTGTCGTGATCTGACCACCTGTCATGACCGACCCGTCGCGATCCACCTAAACACCTGTCGTGATCTACCCTAAACCCATCACGACCCTTACTGGGGTGCGTCCCATTCACAGGATTTTTGCAAAAAAAAAACTTTGATTTGCAATGATCTAATTGCCTATTGTGCTTATACCCTTTAATCTGAGTTATACCCACAGTAATTTCACTTAATATAAATTGAACATTTATATTTGATTTAAAATACATACACACGACTAATTTCCATCCATGATTTCATGTCACATGCACACACTTTGAAACCATCCAAATCTGTCTTAATTGGCATGAATATGATACATAACATATCTGGTAATTATTGCAATTAATTGCCTTATTTTAAAAAGAACTTGTTTACGACACTTGCGATGTTTTGGAACACCGATACCGATGCTCCACTGCCCTAGAATTCCTCTAGAAGGTCAAGCACTTGTTTCTATACACACTCTCTTGACTTGGACGAAATCTCCGTCGGGTATTCCATCTGCCGGACTAGTGAATCCTTGTTCAAGGCCTCCGTAAGTCTCCTCTATCCATGGATTCCCACATGGTCGATGAGCCGGTTGTACCCTAACACCTATTACACCCTTTAGGGATCAATATGATCTAAACAGCCATTAGAAGTTTACTCTCGTCTTGAATCATGCCGGACCTCTGGACCTGTGCATAACAAGGCCAGTGGTAGGGTTGTGAATTTCCACCTGACTGCCAACACCGAGTGCGCATGTTGTGCACCTGTTACTATCGCCTATTTACTCGACGTGTTACGAGCAATGTCCACTAGCTCTCATCTATGCTCTACTCACTCATCTATTCACATTCTCTCTATTGCCTCGTCTGTTCATCTAGTACTCTCATATTTTCTTGGTACTCTCTATTGGCCATTGACTGATTGTCTAAAGATAAACAATATAACCAATGCCAGCGCAATGGGGCCCGATCTGGTCCTGGGGAGAGCGCTCGAAAGTGCCATTTGCCTATGGGAGTTAAATGATCAGGATGTTAACATTACATCCAAGTGCCATACTATCTAGATTAATCTAATGACAATCAAAAGTGCTATGTTCTCTCGTTGTCTGTTGACAACAAAGTGCTATGCTATACTCGTTGTGCTATTGCTATATTTTGTGCGATTTGTGCTATGGCCATCTTGCTATTTTGTGCTATACTCGACTCTCGTTCTATATTTGGAAAGTTGTGCTATTTCGTCCACGTGCTATCCTGCTATCTATTACTTGACTCTCTCTCTCTATCATTAGTTACTCTGCCTTTAATACATTAATCATTTAAAGCCTGCTTGACTATTGACATTTAAGTCCTACTGGGCATTATCGCTCACCCTATGTTATTTGTCGTTGTGTTCTCAGGTGAGACCGAGGATGAACTATACAGTCAAGAGGACAGGAACGACCAGGAGTGACGTCACGAGTACCCTAGTGTCCTAGTACTATGATAGAGTCTTAGTTTAGTCTTTTGCTTATTTTAATGTAATTGGGCCCTATAGAATGGCTCTGATACTAGTGGTTGTAACTAGACATTGGAAAGTTATTAATGAGAAATATTTTCTTTAGCATTTATTCTTGTGTAATGGTTTAATGTCTAGTACTTGCTCTGTACCCGTTTACTTGCAACTGCCTCGCGTTCCGATAATCCGCGTTGGGGCGTGATAGTTTTGTGGTATCAGAGCCTAGGTTATTCTTAGGTATAGAATGATCTACTTTGACCTGCCTCGACTTGAGTCAATTATCCTACCTATGTGAGTTGTGGTTAGAGCCAAGGGTAACTAGGTAAAATAAACTCACACACGCACGAATTAAATTTCACATCAATATCATAACAGTAAGTTATTTTTGTAGGAACTAAGAAACAAAGATGACGGCTGAACGTGCTCAAATGAGGGGCATGAAACAAACCATCCAAGAGTTGACTCGTGCCATTATGCAAGCTACCCAAGGCGGGGGAAATCGTGTCATTGTAGGTGATCTGCATCGTAACTTCAGAAGTCTTAACCCACCTAAGTTCAGTGGATCCACAGATCCTGATGAAGCAGAACACTGGCTGAAAGAAACGAAAAGGATTTTCCGTGTCATGCAATGTGCGTAGCGGGAGATAAGCTGCTGCTAGTCACGTTCCAACTCGAAAAGGACGCCCGCGCTTGGTGGGAGTCAGTGGAAGCTACTAGAGAGAATAGGCAATTCACCTGGAACAAGTTTAAAGAAGCTTTCAACTCCAAATACTTCTCCGAGCATGTCCAAGAAAAGAAGGTTGCAGAATTTGCTGCTCTGAAACAGAGGAGCCTAACTGTGGATGAATATGAGGCCCAATTCTCTAGACTGGCAAGGTATGCGACACACCTGGTAGCTTCTGAAAGAATGAAGGCTAAGCACTTTCTCAGCGGCCTTAAGCCACAATACATCACCCAACTAGCACCTCTCGACATCCAGACCTATGCCGAGATGGTAAAGAAAGCTCAGCTGTTGGAACATGTTACGAACATCACCGACCGTATCAAAGGGAAGTTTGTGAAGAAGGAATTGACCTCGTGTCAATCATCTGCTAGGTCAAACAATGGCAAGAAGCATCCCCTCAACCTCACAGAGGGTCCTATCTAAGAAAGGAAACCCAAGGCGATAGTCCCATACACTCCAATGAAAAGCAACTGCAAACACTGCGACAAGCCGGGTCACACGGCTGATGAATGCTGGAGGAAGGTCGGCGCATGTCTACGCTGCGGAAGTCGCGAGCACCGCATCTCTGATTGCCCGCTAATAAAAGTGAATGAGAGGCACCCCAATGCACCTATAAAACAGGGCCGACTACAAGCCCTGCATGATGAGGAGCCCGCTACGGACGGTGGCGTGGTAGAAGGTACTCTATAAGTTTTCTCCTTATCAGCATTTGTCTTATTTGATACTGGAGCAACTCATTCATTTATATCTCAACACTTTGCTGATACCCTAACTGCAAAACCTATATCCATGGGTTGTGAGTTCTCTATCACAACGCCACTAGGGGAAAAGGGGAAATTGAACAAATACTTTCCATCTGCCGATGTAATGATCGGAGACCATAACCTAAAAGCCGACCTGGTGTGTATGCCCATGGAAGGCTATGATGTAATCTTAGGAGCCGACTGGTTGTCCGCTTATGGGGCAAGCGTCGATTGTAAGAAGGGCAGGGTGATGTTTAGTGACTTTCCTAATTTGACAATCTCGGGGATTAGGCATAAGAGATGGATGTCTCTAATCTCCACCATAAAAGCCCATAGCATGATAAGGAAAGGGTGTATCGCTTTCCAAGCAGCCGTTGTCGTGAAAAAAAAGGGTTCTAAGATAGAAGACATCCACATAGTTCAGGATTACCCCGATGTGTTTCCTGAAGATCTGCCAGGGATTCCCCCCGAATGTGATGTCAACTTCGCCATAGAGTTGATCCCTAGAGCTGCCCCGGTATCGCGTCAACCGTACCGGATGTCACCTGCCGAGCTAAAAGAGTTGAAGACGCAGCTGATGGAGCTATTAGAGAAGGTGTTAATTAGACCAAGCACTTCCCCATAGGGAGCGCCTGTGCTGTTCATCAAGAAGAAGGATGGATCGATGAGGCTCTGCATCGACTATCGACAACTCAATCAACTCACCATCAAGAACAAGTACCCTTTGCCCAGAGTCGATGAACTGTTCGACCAAATATCTGGAGCTCAATATTTCTCCAAGATCGATCTTTGTTCTGGTTATCACCAAATGAGGATCAAGGATGATGATATCTTCAAGACGGCTTTCAGGAGCAGGTACGGGCACTATGAATTCATTGTTATGCCTTTTGGTCTAACCAATGCTCCTGCAGCCTTTATGCAACTCATGAACATCATATATCGGCCATACCTTGATAAGTTCGTGGTCGTCTTCATCGACGACATCCTCATTTATTCAAAGACCAAAGAAGAGCATGAAGAACATCTGAAGATTGCACTGCAAGTCTTGCGAGACAACAAACTGTACGCAAAGCTGAGCAAGTGTGAGTTCTGGCTCGAAGAAGTGTCCTTCTTGGGCCATGTCATCTCAAAGGACTGCATCTCAGTTGATCCCTCCAAGGTCGAAGCTGTACTCAATTGGGAGAGACCAACCAATGTCACAGAAATCAAACTTTCTTGGGGCTGGCTGGCTACTACAGGCGGTTCATTAAGGACTTCTCAAAGATCGCCGTTCCTCTCACGCCTCTGACACGAAAGGAGAATCCCTACTCCTAGAGTAAAGACTGTGAGAAAAGTTTCCAAACTCTTAAAGATTGCCTGACTCCGCACATGTTCTCGCTCTGCCAATAGAGGGAGAAGGTTTCTCTGTCTACACCGATGCCTCGGGAATTGGGCTAGGGGTTGTATTGATGCAAAAGGAGAAAGTCATCGCCTACTCTTCAAGACAACTGAAGACGCATGAAGTCAACTATCCTGTGCATGATCTGGAGTTGGCGGCCGTGGTCTTCGCCCTAAAGATCTGGAGACACTACTTGTATGGAGAGAAATTCACTGTCTACTCATACCATAAAAGTTTTAAATATTTATTCTCCCAGAAAAAACTCAACATGAGACAGAGAAGATGGCTAGAATACCTCAAAGATTTCGACTTCAACATTTAATACCATCCAGGCAAGGGAAATGCCGTGGCTGATGCTCTTAGTAGAAAGCCGATGGCATCTGTTTCAAGTCTAGTCCTTGGCGAGATGCAACTACTAGAACAATTCGCAAGGTTAGACTTAAATATTGAACATAGGGATGATCGAGTCTTGGTTGCCAATATCAAGATTCAATCTGATCTACTAGAGGAGATCAAAGCTCAACAAGATGATGATCCATTCTTAGTTCGCGTCAAGGAAACTTTAGCCGAAAGATCGGACTTTGCAATGACTGATGACGAAAGGCTTGTCTTTCAAGGAAGGACATGTGTTCCTGACAATGAAGAACTGAAGAGAAGATTAATGGATGAATCTCACAAGACAAAGTACACTATTCATCCAGGAGGTACCAAAATGTATCAAGACATGAAAAGGACATTTTGGTGGCCGAACATGAAGAGAGAGGTAGCGGAACATGCCACTCACTGCCTTACTTGCCAACAAGTAAAAGCAGAACACCTATGCCCTGTTAGTGTACTCAGACCGCTAGATATTCTAGAATGGAAATGGGAAAGCATTGGCATGGATTTCATCATGGGTTTACCCAAGACTCGTGGTGGACTCGACGCCATATGGGTTATTGTAGATCGACTAACCAAATCTACCCACTTCCTAGCCATAAAGAGTAAGTGGTCAGTGGAGGTACTAGCTGCCTTATATGTCAAGGAGATTGTAAGACTACATGGCATCCCATCATCTATTGTTTAAAATCGAGACCCGAGATTTACAACTCATTTTTGGAAAGGACTGCAAGGTGCACTGGGTACTAAACTCAACTTTAGTACCGCGTTCCATCCACAAATTGATGGGAAAACTGAAAGAACCAACCAAATAGTGGAAGACATGTTGAGAGCTTGCACTATATATTTCCAAGGATATTAGAACGAACACTTATCCCTTATTGAGTTTGCCTATAACAACATTTACCCGGCGAGCATCAAGATGGCACCGTTCGAAGCGCTCTACGGAAGGAATTGTAGGTCTCCTGCATGCTGGAATGAGGTTGGAGAACAGCAATGGCTAGGCCCAGACATGGTGCAACGTACCACAAAGGACATACAAGTGATTAGGGACCGGCTTAAGACTGCTCAGTCCAGACAAAAGAGCTATGGCGACAAAAGAAGGCGAGACTTAGAATTCAAGTCGGTGATCATGTGTTCTTAAAGGTGTCACCTACACGTGGCATCCAAAGATTTGGAGTGAAAGGAAAGCTCAGTCCTAGGTTCATTGGTCCTTTTGAAGTACTCGAAAGGATTGGTGAGTTTGCATACCGACTAGCATTGCCACCGGATCTGGCATGTGTACACAATGTGTTCCATGTCTCCATGCTCAGGAAGTATGTCTATGACCCTACCCACATCATTCACCACGAGAAGTTGGTGTTAAACAAAGATGTGTCATATGAAGAGAAGCTAGTCAAGATACTGGAACGGAAGCTACAACAACTCAGGAACCGTCCCATTCACGTGGTTAAAGTCTTATGGAATAACCGCGGAATGGAAGAAGCTACATGGCAACCGGAAGGAATCATCAGACGGAATTACCCTGATCTTTTCAGTAAGACATATCCTCCCTTATGATCATATGAATTTGGGGACCAAATTCTTTTAAGAGGAGGAGGATGTAGCAATCTGGATTTTTTCGAAAAATAAAAATCTAAATTTATATTAAAAGTTTTGATAATTAGAAAATCAAATAAAAGAAAACTAATTAAATTAATTAGAAAATCAAAGAAAAGAGAATTAAATAAAACCCATCAAATGAAAATAAGTAATGGGCTTTATTAAATGGACTCATTAGAAATTAGTGGGCTAAAATAGAGATTTTTAAAAGGGGAATAATAGAAAAATATCTAAAATTTGTAACTAAAATATTACTAAATAAAAAGAGGGTATTTAATGCATTAAAATAGTGATTTGAGTTCGATTTGGAATCCTAAACCTACCCCAATTGCTTGGCCATGAAATCCCCTCTCTCTCAACCCAATTAGGAGATCTCTTGCTCAAAAAGGGGAGAGGAAAATAGGAAACTCGAAATTTAAGGGAATTAGAGTCCAAATAGGAAATAGAAAGAGAAGAAGCTTAAATACTCTCCTAAAACCCTCATGGCCGGCCCTAGCTCGTGCCAAGGTGCTGGACCAGGAAGAGAGGCCAAGAGAAGGAGAATTCGTGGAGAAGAGGGATCTCCCAAGTTCTTCCCCGAATTCTTCAAGTTCTTACCCTAGAGAAGTGAAATGACCAAAGGTAGGCATTCTCACGAGCATAAACTATGGAAAATTATCTGTAGGATATTCCAATCATCATGAACAAACCCCTTAAATTTCGTATTTTCCCTTCAACCCAATCTTTTGTTCTTAAATTTCAAAGTTCTGCAACTTATATGACCCCACGCCCCGTTCTTAACTCTTGATCTCCATGTATACTAAATCACAGGCCACGAAAATTTTACGGCAGATACAGATGGTAGTTAGGCTTCTTTTGCCCTTGAAAGCCCTAATTTTCATCAACCCTACTTCGAGAATTAAATCTTTCATCTCTCCTGTACATAGATTCATGTTCTTCATGTTTAACTTAGATGGACGATGTCGAAACCATGATTGTCCTCAAATTCCTAATTATTAGGAATACTATTGCATGTCTGGATTCATTTGCAACTAGTTTCATAATTTTTCACCGCTTGTACCATTTGTTCTTAATTTTCGAACGACCCTATGGCAAAACATGGTAAGTTTGGACCAAGAACCAAGAACATGTCAGATCTCTGTCGGACTCGGGCCAAGGACCTGACAACGCGACGGCCCGATAGGCCGCAGTCTTAGGCAGATCGTGACTTGAATCCCCGTTACGATCTGATCGCGACAGCACCACCGTCGTGACCTGATCGCCTGGTCTGACAGCCCTGTCGCCTTTTTCATACGAACCTGTCGCGATCTGACCATCTGTCATGACCGACCCATCGCGATCCATCTAAACACATGTCGTGATCTACCCTGAACCCGTCGCGACCCTTACTGGGGTGCGTCTCGTTCACAGGATTTTTGCAGAAAAACCCCTGATTTGCAATGATCTAATTGCCTATTGTGCTTATACCCTTTAATCCGAGTTATACCCGGAGTAATTTCACTTAATATAAATTGAACAGTTATATGTGATTTAAAATACATACACACGACTAATTTCCATCCATGATTTCATCCCACATGCACACACTTTGAAACCATCCAAATCTGGCTTAATTGGCATGAATATGATACATAACAAATCTCATAATTATTGCAATTAATTGCCTTATTTTAAAAAGAACTTGTTTACGACTCTTGCGATGTTTTGGAGCACCGATACCGATGCTCCACTGCCCTAGAATTCCTCTAGAAGGTCGAGCACTTGTTTCTATACACACTCTCTTGACTTGGATGAACTCTCCGTCAGGTATTCCATCTGCTGGACTAGTGAATCCTTGTTCAAGGCCTCCGTAAGTCTCCTCTGTCCATAGATTCCCACATGGTCGACGAGCCGATTGTACCCTAACACCTATTACACCCTTTAGGGATCAATACGATCTAAACAGCCATTAGAAGTTCACTCTCATCTTGAATCACGCCGGACCACTGGACCTGTGCATAACAAGACCAGTGGTAGGGTGGTGAATTTCCACCTGACTGCCAACACCGAGTGCGCCTATTACTATCGCCTATTTACTCGACGTGTTACGAGCTATGTCCACTAGCTCTCATATATGCTCTACTCGCTCATCTATTCACATTCTCTCTATTGCCTCGTCTGTTCATCTAGTACTCTCATATTTTCTTGGTACTCTCTATTGGCCATTGACTGATTGTCTAAAGATAAACAATATAACCAATGCCAGCACAATGGGGCCCGATCTGGTCCTGGGGGAGCGCCCGAAAGTGCCATTTGCCCATGGGAGTTAAATGATCAGGATGTCGACATTACATCCAAGTGCCATACTATCTAGATTAATCTAGTGACAATCAAAAGTGCTATGTTCTCTCGTTGTCTATTGACAACAAATGGCTATGCTATAATCGTTGTGCTATTGCTATATTTTGTGCGATTTGTGCTATGGCCATCTTGCTATTTTGTGCTATACTCGACTCTCGTTCTATATTTGGAAAGTTGTGCTATTTCGTCCACGTGCTATCCTGCTATCTATTACTTGACTCTCTCGCTCTATCATTAGTTACTCTGCCTTTAATACATTAATCATTTAAAGCCTGCTTGACTATTGAGATTTAAGTCCTACTGGGCGTTATCACTCACTCTGCGTTATTTGTCGTTGTGTTCTCATGTGAGACCGAGGATGAACTATACACTCAAGAGGACGGGAATGACTAGGAGTGACGTCACGAGTACCCTAGTGTCCTAGTACTATGATAGAGCCTTAGTTTAGTCTTTTGCTTATTTCAATGTAATTGGGCCCTATAGAATGGCTCTGATACTAGTGGTTGTAACTAGACATTGGAAAGTTATTAATGAGAAAGATTTTCTTTAGCATTTATTCTTATGCAATGGTTTGATGTCTAGTACTTGCTCTGTACCTGTTTACTTGCAACTGCCTCGCGTTCTGATATTCCGTGTCGGGGCGTGACATGGCATGACCTAGTCTTCTGTGCCATAGTTCAGCATTTTGCTCTTTGCTGGCTGCCAGAAAGATGTCTTGACTCTTCAAATCTTCTAGATGTAACACATACAGATTTTTCTCTCTGCAGGCTTCAAAAATTGTTGCTCCATCTTTGATGATTAGGCATTTAGATTCCTAAAATTTGATCTGATGACCCTTATCGCATAGATGACTGATGTTGATTAAGTTATGCTTGAGTCCTTCGATGCAAATAACATCTTCTATCAGTGTCTTGTTTTTGCTTCCAATTGTTCCACAACCAATGACGGATCCTTTACCATTGTCTTCATAAGTTACTGTTCCTTCTTCATTTTTGAAAGATGAGAATAGCCTTTTGTTGCCTCTCATACACCTTGAGCACCCGCTATCTAGGTACCACTTCGATGCTCTAAGACTTCCCTGTAATAAATCACTGAAGTTTAGGTACACAAGTTCTTTTGGGTCCTGGTTGGTTAGCTTCTTCAGAGTTTCTTTTCGGAATCCATTTTAGATGTTTAGTTGTACGAGTAATTTTTGTATGACCTAATTTGTTACAATGAGTGCAACAGGAAAAGTTAATTATTATTTTATTTGGCTTATTGTTTTTAGTTGAGTTTGATTTATAATTAGGATTTAGTTCAGCTACAAATTTTGGCATTGGATTTACTTTGGGATAAACAACTGTTTCTTCATTATCTGGTGGAGTATACCCGATTCCATACTTTTTTCTTACGTGATTGTCTTGCTCCTTTTAGTATTAAAGAAGATCTTCTATTTGTTAATTTTTCATTTGTGGCAGTCAAATATTCATTATCTTTTGTTAATACATTAATTTCACTTTTAAATTTACTTATGGTTTCCTGACTTTCTAGACTTGATATCTTTTCATTTTTAATTTTTACATGTTCACATAGCAACTCGTTTCTCCTTTTTAGTTCTGAATGTTTTTTTAGAATTATTCAGTTTCTGATTTTAAATCTGAGTTGGTTATTTCGAGGCATGCATAATTTTCCTTGACTGATTTTAATTGTTTACAAACGTCTTTATAGTTACTGTATAGCTCATTGAATGCATCTTCTAAACTATCAGAATCAGATTCATTACACGAAGTAAAAGATGAATCTGAAGTTACCTTATCATCGATATTGGCCATAAACACCAAGTTGGCCTTTTCTTCACTACACGAAGAGGCACTACACCACCTAATTCAATAGGTCTTCCTTCTTACCAAAGGAAACAACCACCCATTCCACACTAGGTCCTCTCTTCACAGATGAAAAGGATCACTTAAGAATGAGTAAAGAAGGACGGCCCCTAGACCAAGCTAATAGCAAATGCTTGATCTGAGGTGGACACTGAGAGACAACATAATAGCACAGGAAGAAGGTCTCTCAAATCTAAACAAGCTCCCAAAAATCTAAATGACAGCACTGTGGAGAGCTGAGAGCAAAGAGTGATTTTTTCAATGAAGGAGCAAGCTCTTCTTGCTTTTTCTTCAAGGTGTCAAGTATATCTTCATGGAGTCAACAATCTTCTATTTATCTTCTCTTTAAAGAATTAACCGTTGAAGTATCTGTTGTCTCTCATCTTCAAGCACGTTAGATGAGTCTGGTCCGATGTAAGAATCAAGAAAACCTGTAGCCATTAAATGCTGGGATAGACACATACAGAGAGAAAGATTATCTGAATCTCTTCTTGCTTCTATCAGAGTGACAGGTCCAATGTTGTAACATGTGTGACCACCGGAAACCTGCACACAATAAATTCTGAAGCATAGACAACTTAATTGTGTCTAAACTGTCAGTCAACGTCAGTGGCCATACTTTAGATGAAATATCAAAGAGGAAATTCCATTCTGTCATCCTATAAGGCTTTACTTTATGTGACATGAATATGGTAAACCAAAGGATATGTCGTGAAGAGATATTGTACCAAACACAATAAATGTTTGAGTACACAAGATATAACATGGTTCGCGAGAAGATTTGAAATACGCAGTGATTTGAAAATATATTTGAATATCACGAAGGATAGATTATATTCACTACTATCTTGAATGATTATAATAATAATATCCATCAACTGTCTAAAACATAATCGTTGTAAAAAAAAGTCGATGTTTAGAGACAGTCTATGCAAAAAGGTAGTCGATGTCCAAACACAACTGATGTAGTTGTTGTGAGTGGAATCAAAGTTAGAATGAAATCAGTGTTGAGATATAACCATAATCTATGTGGAGATATAATCCATGTTGACATGAAATCGATGTGAACATAATCCATGTATAGATGTAGTTGATGTTGAAGCATAATCGATGTATAGAGGGAAGTCGATGTTCTGTATGAAATCGTTGTTTAACCGAAGTCAATGTTCAAGTGAAATCGTTGTTGAACTGAAATCGATGTTTGACTGAAGTAGATGTTCAAATGAAATCGTTATTAAACTGAAATCGATGCTTGACTAAAGTCGATGTTCAAATGAAATCATTGTTTAAAGTGGAGTCGATGTTCTTAGATGAAATCGATGTTGAACCGAAATCGTTGTTCAGGTAAAGTCGATGTTGAACCGAAATCGATGTTCAAGTAAAGTCGATGTTCTAATAAAATTGATGTTGAACTGAAATCGATGTTCAAGTGAAATCGATGTTCTAAATAAAGTTGATGTTCTAATATAAAGTCGATGTAGAACCAAAATTGATGTTCTAATATGAAGTTGATGTTGAACCGAAATCGATGTTCTAATGTGAAGTCGATGTAGACTTAAACAAATTATATGCAATTGGCTTCAAATAACAATGGGTGTAGATGACTTACTGAGTTTGTTTTATTTGAGACCTGTTGACAAACTTTAGAAAATAGTGTTAGTCAATAATTTTCAGAGTTTTGTTAATCACCAAAAATACATATAATAATTAACAAATTATTTGGGGATGGACAGAACATCACTTCTTAGAAGTCTTTTTCTGTTGGGTGGCATCTTCTGATTGTAGATCTTTCTCTGTCCACCCACTTAGATTCAGAAAGTGTTAGAGCTTCAATTCTCATTTGTACTCCTTTTTGTTTCTATGTGTCTGCTCATTTTTATGAGCAGGCACTCAAGTGTTTTTTCTTACTTCTGTGATCAGATAACCCGTAGGGGGTTTGTTCCCTGCAGTGCCCCTCTTGTGTAGGGAAGACCTACTGGTGTAGGTAGTCTTTGTACCCGTTTGAAGGGAAAACTTGCTTGGGAGCAAGTGGGATTGTAATACCTCTTAGGTTGAGAGAAGGCCAAGTTCTCTTGGTAGTTTAGTGAAATCCCAAGAGGTTGCTTGGGGACTGGACATAGGACTTCCATGTGAGAAGGGCCGAACCAGGATAAAATCTCTTGTGCATTTGTGTGATTGTTTCCGCCAAGTTTTCACTTGTTTCACACACACTACACTAAATACTAACCACTCTATTTAGTGTTTTTTATTTTCAGATTTTTTTTAAGCACAATAAGTCCTATTCACCCCCCTTTGGGACATCATTAGTGCAATCTCGATCCAATAATATTGACTTTTAATGCTTAGGTCAGCTGGTATAAGAATCTGAACTTTCAATTGACGAGCAGAACTGATATTGGCTTCTAATGCCTAAGTCAACTATGTCGATCACTATAAACAAAGGATAAACGAAGAAACTTAGTTTGAACTTCTTCATCATCAGTACTTCTACCATAGGTTAGAATATATTTGGTTCTTAATTCTTACCCTTACATTTAAGTTTGATCATATATATATATATATATATATATATATATATATATATATATATATATATATATATATATATATAATATATAGAGAGAGAGAGAGAGAGAGAGAGAGAGAGAGAGAGAGAGATCATGAAATGGTCAGATTTTAAATATGAATCAAATTCAACCGACTGATTTAAAGATGAATCAAATTTAATAGACCAATTCTAACTTACTTATAATAACTAGGATCTTGATGAGATGTAAATATATATATATATATGTGTGTGTGTGTGTGTGTGTGTGTGTGTGTGTGTGTGTGTGATCAGTTGATCAGTTTGCTTCATGAGTATATTCTTTCAAACATATAAATTTACTCTGTTCTCAAATTCTAATTGTTAGATAATAAAATTTTAATACATATTTAATTATAAGAATAATTTATTATATATATAATTATTAAATTAAATATTTATGTAAATTAACTCACTACTCTAGAAACATAGAAATATATATAAACACATATGTATATATGTTCACTAAATTTGTGTCTATTTATATTTATAATTAGTGACACATATATATTTATATTTGAGATTACAAGTATATATATCTAGCACAAATATACATATATATTATAAATATAAAATATGTATATATAATCACTAAACTAAAATAAATTATTATTAAAAAATTTATTTGTTCTATATATTTCTTATTTGTAGTTTTTTTATTTTAATAATAAAATAAAATTAAATTTTTATATTTGTCAGCGCCTTGCTGTAGTTATATCACTGTTGACTAATACTGTCAACGGCTCCCTTTAGCCGCAGACATTTTATGTATATCAACAGTTTCTAGAACCGCATACATAACATCTATATGTCAGTGACTAATATAGCCGCGGAAGACTATACGTCCGTGGTCGTACGTAGCCGAGGCCTTAACTTCACATTTGTCCGCGGTTATATTCTATCCGTTGACGTATACTAAACTTTTGTCAGCGAGTTGTATTAACCGTGGACAAAATATTTTTATGGAAGCGGTCTATTATAGCCGCTGCTTTATATCCGTTTTGTCCTTGAACTTTTAACCGCGGACATATAGTCGTTGATAAATGTCGGTTCTTTTGTAGTGTCGGAAGGTATATATATATATATATATGTCGCATGGTGTGATGATTACTGTGGGTACAAGTACCCCACTCGACCAATGGGCTAGTATTATATTTACAACTACTCGATTAATGCATGGTGTTAAAACGGGTCCAAACACATTGAGACACAGTAATTATTAATTTTCGGTAATATGTGCATGCAAAAATGGCGAATAATCCGAATTTCTGTAAATAAGAACTAAGCAAATATATATACCATTTGTTCTTTTGTTCAGTGATCTAGGAAGGATCACTGCAAGGTACCTGATCAGCCTGTTTGACGTCTATCGTATCTTGCAGAAGAGGTGGCATCTTGCCGATAGATAACCTCCATTTAGGTATTAACATGTTGAGTTTCAGTTAGTAATCAAGACCCTACTGATCAATTTGATGCCCCTTACATGATTGTGTAAATACGCTTAATCATGCACATTATGATTATAATATATATACACGGCAGTTATCTGATCCCACAAATTATATACCCTTAAGAACAGTCTGCACGGTTTCCTTTTCTTGTGTCCATGAGATCAAATTAACTAAGATGGATGCACATCACATACCGTGGAGGTAGCACATAATCATATGCCCTTTCGCACAGCTGTATGCTTCTTTCCGGAGACTATTCATTACCTTATGGAAACTCTTGTGAGATTCTTACATGTATCAGGTTAGCTGTCTCGTTGTCTAGATATATATCGTCATGCATGTGCCACTGACCTACGAACCTGCAGACAAATAGCACTGTTGGAGGGAAGTGTAGATTGTCCGTTGCACTAATTTAGCTTGGTCCAGATGGGGGTGTGTGTGTGTGTATTATTTAATACTTAATTAATATTAATTTAGTTTAACAAAAGGTAAGCCTCAAACTTAGATATATAGCTGTGACCTTATAAAAATGAAAACTTTTAGATTGACGCATACACATTCACAATAAGGTGTCAGTTCTTGTTACAAAACAGCAAGCATCCTAATAATAAAACTCAATATTGGAGGCCATGTAGTGGGTTAATTTGATCGATCTTCCAATTAAGAGATACCTGGGAGAACGCCACGTCTAACTCCTCATGATCACTGAAGCCGGCGGATCTTAATTAGGTTCCCAACGACAAATTCTAGCTAAGCGAAGTGACCTATTGTTGGAACAGGTGAAAGACATCGATGGCACACAGTCAGCATAAGCATGCTGGTATGTCTAAAGAAGGAGAAAGATTTTGTGCACTTTCAAAAGTACACAAAGTGCAAGTCACATGGGCAAATTGCCCATGTGGCACCATGCACATGGGCAAGTTGCCCATGTGACACCAAAAAAGTTAGTGCCACATGGACAATTTGCCCATGTGGTTGCACTTTGTGCACTTTTGAAAGTGCACAAAATCTTTCTCCTAAAGAAGAGTGCACCTGCATCATGGACGGGGACAAATTTTTCCAAGAAATAAAATAAATAAATTAAACTTTCAAAAGAATAAATGAATTAAAATTAAGTTCCATATTAATGGGCTCAAATAATAGTCCATATTAAAATTATTGGGCCAAAAATTAGCATAGAATAAACGAGTTAAAATAAACTTCAACAAGTAAAACTATGGTAATTAATGGGCCTAATTAGGGGTCCATAATAGAATTATTGGTCCAAAATAGGAGTTAGAATTAGATAATAATAGGAAATTATTATTTAATTCATAATGACCATTATCCCCTTACTTAAATGTGAAAGATAAACTTAAATAAAGATCATAATTATCTAAACTTGAGTCTCATCACTACCCTAACAAGTTAATCACATTTTCTCAAGTCTATCTCAACCCAATTAGAGTTCGGAAGGCTTAAGAGATGAAGATTAACATGAAAACTCATAATTTATGAGAGTTAGAGTTGTATTAGAAAATAGGAAGACAATTCCTATAAATACACCTAAAATCCCCTCATGGCCAATCCTATAGCCATCTGAATTTTCTCTTGGACGTGAACAGATGGTCAAAGGAGGAGGATCTCGTGGGCAGAAAGTTCTCTAGGCATTCTATCAGAAGTTCTTCACATTCTAGCCCTAAAATCTCAATTTCGTCCAAATGTAAGTATTATCTCAAGAAAAACCTAATTAAATCTCTACATAGGTATTTTTTCTTGTCACAAACATGGTACATACGTTTTCCCTAATTTTCATCATGCTATTCAAGAGTATTTTCATCTCAAAGTGCATGAACATGCATGTATCCGACCCTCTATTCTTCCTCTCAAAACATGTGCAATCAATGTCTACCTATCTATTTTCATGATTTTTGAGTGTTTATAAGTATGTTTTCTTTGTTTTAAAATAACTTTGGCAATTTTTCATGCACAATACTTCGAGATTTAAGCATTTTTTTGTCCCTGTGTCGCGAACGGGCTTTCTGTGTGTAAACGTAGTAGCCCTAGTGACTGCGTCCAGAACGCGACGACACAATACACCGCATTCTGAATGTGGCACACTACCCTATCACGTTAACTTAAGCATAGCGTGTCGCATCCTAAGATCACATTAATAACGCGACGTTCCACCCCGTTGCATTCTGACTGTCTGTCCAAAACCGTATTTTGAAACGTGAATTGTGCACTTAAACTTGGAAACTTGGCTTTTAATAGTTATTTGATCCATCTAAAGTTGTCCTACGATAAATCAACATAATAATGAAGTTCATGTAATTAAGTATAATGATTTCTTAATCTCTTCATGATGTCCTTGATTTTACCTTATGTTATCTCGTATAACTATCCATTAAACCTTAACTTGGGTCATCATCATGTTGGTGGCTATAAAAGAATTACATTATCACAATTCTTAAGATAATTGAAATTGGTTGAACATGAAGAATATATAATAACAAGAATTTATATACACGATTTGTACTCATTTCTATTGTTCTTTTGGAGCACCGTTATCATCATTCCGCTATTCTAGAAGATCTCTAGAATGCCGAGCAATTGTTTCAAGTTCTTCTTGATGATGTTAGAACCCCCTCTCGAGTAATCCTCCTATTGGACTGGAACACCTTCACCAAGGCCTTCGTAAATCCTTGTGAGTCTTGAATTCCTCTAGGATGCCGAACTGGTTATACCATCAACACCAGAACACTTTTATGGACCATGTTGGACTTGTACGATATGATCCAACTAGCCACCATATTTTCTCTGTTAACGCGCCCTCTATCCTTAACGCGTTCTTAACGCGGAAGACAGGAGGACCGCATCTTTACTGTTAACCTGCCAAACCCTTTAACCACACTCTTGTCACTTCCAAGAGGCAGGCCCCATCCTTTACCAAGCTGCCAAAACCAGTGTTCTATCTGCAGTGGTTACTATCGAGACTTTTATGTGTTGTTTTTCTTGCATACCCTATATTTTTCTAGATAGTGCAGAAACACTCATCTAGTCATTTCTCACTCATCTATTCTCTTTCTCTCATGATAGACTCATCTATTCATCTACACTTCTCATCTTTTTCTTGGTACTTTATATGGCCATTAACTGATTGTCTAGATAATACATATAATTAATGCTAGCAATATAAACAGCCCGGTTTGGTCTTAGGAGGTGCACCCAAAAGTGTTATTTGCTCGTGGAAGTTAATTGACCAGGGTGTTTGGCATTACACTCAAGTGCTATACTATCTCGATTAATCTATGACAATCAATTCATTCTATTTACAAAATGTACTATTACAATGATTGTGCTATTTACCCCAGTGGGTATCTACTCTTAATATGCCCAGTTCACTCTCTTGCTATACATGCATGTTACTAGTCATTGCTCTATACTTAGACATTTTGCTCATTATTACTTGTTATCGCCATGCCATTGTTGTATATCATGACTCGACATGCATCTTGTTATCACCATGCTATTGCTCAATATCATGACTCGACATGCATCTTGTTGTTACTCTGCCTATTAACATGTTAATTACTTAAAGTATTACCTGAATCATGAGATATAAGTCCTACTGAGCGTTATCGTTCATCAAGTGTTATTTATTATTTTTCAGGTACGCTAATTGATGTTACACACAACAATGGGGGTGAACAAAAGTGATGAGCGACCTGACGTCATCTTAGTGGAGTTGTCATAACATCATAGTATAGTAGAGTCTATTTAGTTGCTTTTAGTTTCTTTCCAATGTAATAGTGTCATAATGGGCCCTATGTAATAGCTCTAAATTAGTGGTTGTAGTAGACTTAGTGATTTGATTATCAATGAAATGTAGAGTTTGTATTATTCCAACTGTAGTCTTTAATTGCTCTGACTTACACGATTGCTCGATATTTTATATATTATGTGTATCTATACATGTTCCTGATTTATTCCACTACTAATTTGGGGGTGTGGAATTAAATGTTTCTAAATTGGCTATCTTATAAATAAAACATTTAATTAAGGTGAACTAATTATTGAGGTTAATGTTATTAGATTTTAAGCATTAAACATGGTATGGGTTAATTATGTGTAAAGACAAAATTTTGAAATTCTTATTTTATGATGAGCAAAATTATAAATTATATGAGAAATATAATTGATTGCCTCAAGTATGGTCCATTGCGAAAAACGACCATTTCCCCTTCGCGTGAACGACTGAGGATGAGCTCGACAGTGACACAAGGCAAAAATATATAACCTACACATGCATAGTGAGAGATCTTTGTAAGTAACCAATCCATATTTCACTCCACCTAAAACTCTCATGTCTTTTTATGGAGACCACACCTGACACTCTAGTAGTAAACTTTGGGGTTGATACACAAAATGAGAATCCCGAGGAAAGAGATACTCGAGGACATCCTGAAACACCACTACCCCTCTCCCTTCTTCTTCGACCTCTTCTCCTCTCTCTCTCTCTCTCTCTCTCCAGTGTGTGTGAGGGGCTGCCTTGCTTCTTGTCACCTTATGTCTATTCCAAGCTTGCATTCACTGTAGAAAAATCAGGCTTTACTTACGTCAAAACACTGTAAGTAGTGAATCAAAAATCGTAAGCATAGCCTTCGCTTACGGTGTTACCCTATGATAGGGTTTCGTCGGCTAAGATCTGACGAAAAAGACTATGGCTACGGTGTTTTAAACGCCGTAAGTATAAAACTTTACTCACGGTGTTTGTAGCCGTAAGTAACACCATAAGGATATCCTCTTTCCCTTATGGCTATGTAAACCATAGTCATATTTTTTGTAAGGATAGACTCAGTTACGGCTGCTTAGATCCCTACGGCTATGTAAACCATAAGCATTTTTCCCTACGGCCACGTACACCATAAGCATCTTTTTTTCAGCAAAAAAAAGAGTAATATATTCAAATGGATCTACATTCACCTACATTTAGAGATCCACATCACATACATTTGGATCCACATTCACATACTGGTGGGATACACATTACATATAATTGGATCCACATTCATAAACATTTGGATCAACACATACACATCCACATTTAGATCCACACATTCACATTTGGATCCATACACTCACAAACATTTGGATCAACACATACACATCCACATTTAGATCCACACATTCAACACGTTCACATAACATTTAGATCCATATTCACATTGACATCCACACACACATTCACACCAACTCATTCACAATACACAACACACACTACAAGAAATCTTAGCTCTGCCTATGAAAGTTTCTTACGGTTCAGTATATTCGTAAGCTATTCGTATAGATAGACATATCTATACTTACGAACTGTACGTGTCGTAAGGATACCAGACGAATTTTGTTCTTGAACTTTTAAGATATACCTATCCCTATGGCATGGTACTGTAAGTGTATAACAAAATCATATGCTTACGGAGCGTGTTACAGTAAGAATTAATAGTAGGTATAAACATCATCCAAAATTTTCCCTTATAAAAAAACTCAAAATATCCTCCAAAACTTTTCACATCGCGGCAAACTTTCTCTCTAGACTCGAAACATCTGTCAAACCTTCCCCCATTCGAGAACACCCCCAAGACCACACCACCACCTGTGCCTAGCCACCCATGCTGCCCGTGATCTCCCCCCTCCCTTCTTCTCAATCTCAAAATCTAACAAACCTCCCTATGCTAACCTCTTTTTCCAGATCTGGAAACCCCAATATCCCTAACATTGATCGCCATCTCCAAACCCCACCCTAGATTGATCCTCCCTCAGGAGAACTCAATCGGCAGCATCGCACGATCTAGCAGTGTTGGGGGAAGGTGACAGCTCGAGAGTGGAGGAGGAGGTGCTAGAGGTGGAGTTCAACACTTTGATCAACTAGGGGCCGAGTCTTGCTAGGGCACTTTGTCTTTCGTCACCTCTACCAGTGGGAATTCCTTGTCCTGGTCCCCCCTATTGCGGCCCATATCGGTGGTTTCGGCCCATATCCTGCTCACCACTTGATTTCCTGATGTACTGCCCCAACCGGCCAGCTCATTGCATGCACCTTCAGTCTGCAACCACGCAGCCGGTGGTGGCAATCTCAGCTGCTGCTCACTGTGGTTGTCACATAGTTTCCTCCTCTAGTCTTATACTCACGTGGATGGTCACCTGGATGTGGGTGGAGAGCGGCGGCGGCACCCCACACCCCAGGTCCCACGTGGCGACATTCCGGAAGTAAAACAACACCGTCTCCATCACCAGTCGCAGCGCCGCATCCGGCAGGCCAACGTTCCCCATTGCTTGGACCATGTCTAAGAAGACCGCCCGAGTATTCGGCGGGGACAGAAGGTGGCTTGCATTGTGCACGCTATCAGGAAGATGGACGACATGGTTGGACCAGGGGCGGCCATTGGGGAAGAACCGATGGATGTAGAGGTCCCGGTGGAGGCCAAGTGTGACGACCCTCATTATGCCGGTACGGTTATACCAACCCACGTCGGTATAGCGAGCGTCATCACAGTGGGACATTTACCCAACAATAACATTCAGCTGAGATACACGTGAATATAAGAACAGAGTAGCGGAAGTAAAAGAACCACTGTCTTCATTCATTCATCATCCACATTTAAACATACATGATTTGATAACATTTAAAGAACTAAAAGTCCACATAATTAAATTGCTGAAAATTTAATCCATAAATGTCCACACTCATACATTCTTCCATGATAATGCTAGTACAATGTTCAATTTACATACTATGAAAATCACAAAAGTCACAAGTACTCCAACACTCTAATCTCCACGCTCGGAGTCGGTCTCCAACGTCTCCTCCACAAGTGTCTCGTCACCAACTACACCTGTACGCCGAAGCAAGTGGTGAGTCTAAAAGACTCCGCAAGTACTTCTACACATACCGTACATGCACATATCATAGTAGGTTCTACATACACATTCACAAGATACAACACGTAGCATGCTTGCCATTAAATTTTACAACCTATCATGGTGAATCTACAATTTAAACACATGGACTATGCTTTCAGATTTCCTAAAATAGAATCACTTATCACATGCTTTCTATCCATTCCTCACATAAAAATCTACCTTTAACCAACTAAGACATGGAAGCCATTAACATGAATACCCGAGCATGCATGAAAGGAACATACCTAACATGGAATCTACACATTTCTACGCATATACGTAACCATTTTACTTGCTTTAAGCTTGCTGGTTTTACATGCTTTAGCAACCATAGTCTAACACATGAGAGCTACAACAACGATTAAATCACAACATGTGAACAACCAAGTATGGAGAATTGTTTATATATGCTTAACAATTATCCCTAGCATGAATTCTAGGCATTTTGCATACATAAACATGATCATAACATAGTAAAGCTACTGTTTAAGCATGATTCCAGATTGTCATAACATGGATTACAAACTCACATCCTCACATTTTGGTTTCACATTTTCACACAATTACAAGTTCGCATATTTCACACTTTACGCATGCACTTTTACACATTATTCACATTCACATTTTTCACATGAACACATATACATTTACACATTCACATTTAGTGCCGTGACACATAGTCCAAACCACCAAAGAAGGACACAACACATAACATCACATAGACGCCATCTAGGCAATACAATGGCGACTCTTGGACTGCGCAGACCGGGAGAACAAGTCTCCACCCTAACCAGTGGTACTTGTTCACCTCCAGGATTTCCCCCTAATGCCCTTAGGGTCACTACACATTGAACCTTCTCAGGGGGACTTTTCCCTGATACGGTTCCACTTGTTGGGTTGAGTGTAATTTCATATCATTTCCCCTCTAATTTTGATGATGACAAATGTGATTTGAATGCAAACTAATTGAAACATGATACACACATTCCACCTAAAATTTATATTCAAAAAGCATGTTTCAAAGCACACTTATCATTTGTACTAATAATAAAATATTTTACTAATGATATATGTGTTTAATTTTCAGGTACAAATATTTTTGCAAAGGTGGTGTCGACACACCCCACAATGGTGTCGACACAACACCTCAGTCTCAAAGGCAAAAAGCTGAAGAAATGTCTAGACTGTGTCGACACTAGCCAAAGAGCAGGTCGACACGAGTTGCAAAATTCCAAGAATTAGTCTACCCAGGTCGACGCAGGATTAGGGCAGGTCGACACTGGACCTCGTTTCCAGAATAGCCTGTTTGCAGAATGGGACAGGAGGTCGACGCAAGACCAGAGCAGGTCGACACTGGACCTTGTTCCCAGAACAACCAATTCTCAGATTTGGGACAGTGTGTCGACACCATCACCAGGGCAGGTCGACACACTACGGAAAGATTCCAACTTAAGATGGATGATTGCCACGTGTCATCCTAGGGCGATGGGGTATCAACCTAGGATCATGTGCCCTTGTACCTAAAGGGTATCCTTGGAATCTTTTGGGTATAAAAAGCCCCCAATTGGCCATCCATCACATCAAGAGACCCAACGAACTCTTGGAGCCTCCAGAAAAGTTCCCTTTGGCGGCGAGAAGAGTTCATCTCCCTCCTCTGCTCTCCTGGTGTCTTCTGAAGACCAACTCTCATCAATTCGATTGTGAGAATTGGAGTGTGATCCTTGAAGAAGCATCTGAAGCGCCTCAAGGAAGCAGATCAAGTAGAAGCATCTGTTGGAGAAGATTTCAAGGAAGATCCCCAAGTTCAAAAGTGCAGAGCATCGGTTGGGACTTCAAGAATTCAAGCCTCTTCCCAATCTGAGCCTATACAAGGGAGTATACTGAAGAACAAAGTCTTTTAACACAATTCTCATTGTACTTTTGTTCTTCGGAGACATCTTGAGATTGTTCAAGTGCTTCTGCATACCTCTCATGAATGTTCTCATATTTGACATGATCTGCTGCTAGAAGATCTATGTCGTGTGTTGGTGTCTAGCATAGTTGTTTGTGAGCCATTGTGCTCAGTTTGAGTCGTCGAGCTCAAGTAGTTGTTGAGCAGTCTTGCTCAGGGATCTAGAGTAGTCTTACTCTAGAGGTGTGTGAGTTGTAAACTCAAGTGTTGGAGTTGTCTGGCTCCAGTGGGTGTGTTACCCAGGTTGTTTAGTGAATCCTCACTGGGTGTGAGGGGTGGATGTAGGAATCACATGGGTGATTTCCGAACCACCTAAAAATCTCTGTGCTCTTGTCTATATGTGGTTTGATTCTATTATCCGTTAGATGCTTGCATAGGATCGCTTAAAAGTCACTTAATCAACTGGTTTCACATCTATTTTATCAACTCACTTATCATCTCATCAGATCTGTGTTTTTCACTGTTAAAATTGTCTCTGATTCTCAAAGCAATTTTTAAATTGCTTAAGCTTCCGCATAGAGTGGCATAGATCTATTCATCCCCCCCCTTCTAGATCTTATTCACACCTTTTTCTCGATCCTTCAATTGGTATCAGAGCGGGTTTACAGTTAATCTAATTTGATCCGAGCAGTTTTTTGAGTATTGTGTGTCTGATTGCTTGATTGTTCGCTTGCTTGCTGAATATTTTTTCTGTGCTTTCTTTTTAAGTCAATGGATTCCAAAGGTTTCATAGCTGAGGGGCATTCCATAAATAGGCCACCATTCTTTAATGGAACAGACTATTCATACTAGAAAAATAGAATGCAAGTATTTCTAAGAGCCCAGAACTATGAAATCTGGAAAGTGGTTGAGGTTGGTCGCTATGAAAACCAGGGAGAGGAAGAAACCTGGACTAGGGAACAAATAAGAAAAGCCACATTGAATTATAGTGCCATGAACATGATTCAATGTGTTGTTCACCCCAAAGAGTATTCGAGAATCTCAATGTGCAAATCTTCCAAAGAGATGTGGGATAAACTGGAATTACTTTATGAGGGAACATCACAAGTGAAGGAAACTAAGGCAAATATACTTGTTTCAGAATATGAATTATTTATGATGAAGTCTAATGAAACAATTTCTGAAATGTTTGCCAGGTTCATGGTTATTGTAAATGGACTGAAGGCCTTAGGTAAGGACTACATAGATGCAGACTTGGTAAGGAAAATCTTACGTTCACTTTCTTCAATTTGGCATACAAAGGCCACTGTCATTGAAGATTCTAAAGATTTGTCCAAAATGTCTTTGGATGAATTGATAGGATCCTTAATGACATATGAAATCAATTTGAAAAGAAATGAAGAACACATAATTAAGACCAAGCCAATGACACTTAAGGCCTCCTCAAGTAATAAAGACAAAAGTCCGGAAAAGACAAGTTCTGAGGAGTCTGAGTCAAATGAGGATGAAATTGCCCTCATGACCAGGCAATTCAGAAAATTCTTGAGATATAGAAAAGGAAAAATGCCTGGGAAAAAGAAGTTTTCCTCAGGTAAAAGAAACACTTCCTCTTCTAATTTTAACAAGAATCAAAAGTCTGACGAAACTGTCATTTGTTACAGGTGCAATAAGCCAGGACACATAAAGGGAGAGTGTCCTAAGAACAAGAAAGAAAAGCACAAGAAGTTCCAGAAGTACAAGAAGCCAAAGGCCATGGTGGCCACTTGGTCTAACGAAGATTCAAGTGAAGAAGAAGAAGACAAAAAATCCTCAAGCTCTGAGAGTGAGGAAATCTGCTTCATGGCCAACAACTCTGAAGAAAAGGTAATCACCTCTTTTGAAGATTTCACTGTTGAAGATTGGCAGGATGTTTATGCTGAACTTGTTGAAAATATTCTGAAATGAGAAAAGAAAACAACACATCAAAAGAAAATTGAAATCATATCATAACCAATCTTCAAACAACAGAATTTGTGAGCTTGAAAATGAGATAACAGAATTAAATGAAGAAAAATAATATCTCATGAATCTAATAGATGATTTAAAGCTTGCCTCTCAAAAATCCACCCAAGAATTCAAAGACTTATCTGAAAAGCTGGAAATGGAAAAACAAGAAAAACATCAAAAGATTGAAGAAATTAACACTCTTCAAAACCAGCTAAAAGAAAGGGATGAAGCTATCCAAACCTTCACAAAAGGTAAAGATAACTTAGAGGCATTGCTAGGAACAAATATGACAACAACTTCTCATGGATTAGGATTCAACAAAAAGAAACCAAAGAAAGACAAATCTGGTGAGAAAAAGGGCAAAGCACCATTAATTAAATTTGTAAAAGGTCCTAACCTTGAGAACACAGAAATCAAGCAAACATCAGACAAAACATCAAACAAAACACAAAACAAATCAAAAACTCAAAAACAAAAGAAGACAATCAGGTCGACACAGTCTCCTGACAGGTCGACACAAGTCATGGAGAGGTCGACCTGCTCAACATCAAAAGCTACAAACAACTCAATCAAAAATTCAAATAAAAATTTGAAAAACAAGAAAAAGTCAAAGGAAATCATTTATAAAGAACCTTGGACCTCCAAGATAGCATTTCAAAATGATTGGACCAATCCTTGGAGCCAATGGTATGAAAACCCTTGTTGGTATCACCCTCAATTCTTTCATCCAAACCTTTGGATGTACCAACAAAATCCATGGATTCCACCTCCTAATCTGAACTCCTATGCTCAAATGAAAAACTCCCCTCCCACTAAAAACAAAAATATTGGTGCTTTCATTCCCAAGAAAAGAACAAACAGAAAAAGACTGAAAACACCAATTTAACAAAACAAAATAAAAAACAAGTCAAATTTGGGTGAGAAAAGATTTACTAACAATGTTCAAACATTCTGATGGTCCCAACTCTGTTTGGGTACCAAAATCTTCTCTCCACTGATCTATTTTGCAGGAAGGTCGTGCACCCAACTCCAATGTGTGGTTTCTTGACAGTAGGTGTTCACGACACATGACGGGAGACAGAGCCAAATTCTCATTCCTGATTGAAAAGGAGGGAGGGTCAGTGACATTCGGAGGTAAAAATAAAGGAAAGATCATAGGATCTGGTAAGGTTGGTCAAACTTCCTCAAACTCTGTAGATAATGTTTTACTAGTTGATGGTCTTGATTACAATTTGCTCAGTATCAGCCAACTATGTGACAAAGGTCACAAAGTTGTGTTTGAATCTGATTTCTGTAAGATAATTGACTCATCAACTGATAAAATCAATTTTTTTGGAAAAAGGAAAAACAATGTCTACATGATCAACCTAAATAAAAACTTTTCTGAAAATCTTTGCTTTGTTGCAAATAAAGATGAAATTGCATGGACTTGGCACAAAAGACTTGGCCATGCAAGTTTCAGAACAATGAATAAGTTGTTAAGATTGAATTTGGTTAAGGGTCTTCCTGAATCCTTCTCTAAAGTTGAAAATCAAGTTTGTGGGATCTGTGCTAAAGGAAAACAAACAACAAAATCTTTTAAAAACTTCAATGAGGTACTCACATCTAAGCCACTAGAATTACTTCACATGGACCTTTTTGGCCCCACAAGGATTCTAAGTCTAAGTGGCAAAAGATATGGGTTTGTAATCATTGATGATTTTACTAGATTTACTTGGGTTATTTTTCTGTCCCATAAAAGTGATACTTGTCTTGAATTCAGGAACTTTTGTACCGCTGTCTTAACAACTTATCCATATAAAATCAAAAATATTTTGACTGATCATGGGGGTGAATTCGAGAACACATTTTTTTTCTGATTTATGTGCTGAATTTCAAATATTCCACAAGTTTTCTTCACTAAGAACTCCAGAACAAAATGGAGTTGTGGAAAGAAAGAATAGAACTCTTGTGGAAATGGCTAGATCCATGCTCTTAGGAAGTAACTTGCCCAAATCCTTTTGGGCTGAAGCTGTCAACACAGCTAATCACATTCTAAATAGAGCTTTGATCAGACCAAAAATTAGAAAAATCCCCTATGAATTATTGAAAAACAAAAAGCCAACTGTATCTTATTTTAAAACTTTTGGGTGCAAATGCTTTGTACACAATAATAACAAAGAAAACCTTGACAAATTTGATGTTAAAAGTCAGGAAGCTATCTTCCTTGGCTATTCTGATGTGTCAAGGGCTTTCAAAGTGTACATTCTTAAAACTAAAACTGTTGAAGAATCTCCACATGTTATCTTTGATGAAAATTTCTTTTCAATTGATAATTCTAAATCTTGCAGGGAAAGACAAGACACTGAAGAGGATGAATTTGTTGTGGACTCTTCACCAACTGTTGAGGAGTTTGAAAACATTGAAGAGAACCTGAACACCCCATCTTCAAGTGGTTCAGGTAATATTGTCCCAGAAGTGGGTACTTCTCAACAAGTAATATCTGAACATCGAATTTTAAGATATCACCCATTAGACAATGTGGTTGGCAATGTTCATGATAGAGTTAGGACTAGATCATCATTCCTGCATGATATTGAAGAAGATCCACTAGCTCTAATTTCCCAGATTGAACCAAAGTCAATTGATGAAGCTTTATCAAGTTCTGATTGGATTAATGCCATGTATGATGAACTTCATCAATTTGAAAGAAATCAAGAATGAGAATTAGTACCTAGACCTAGTGACCAAACAGTCATTGGCACTAGATGGGTCTTCAGAAATAAATTGAATGAATCTGGTCATGCCATAAGAAATAAAGCTAGGCTAGTTGCAAAGGGGTACAATCAAGAGTTTGGAATTGATTTTGAAGAGTCATATGCCCCTGTAGCTTGACTAGAAGCAGTTAGAATTTTCCTTGCTTTTGCATCCTCAATGAATTTCAAAGTTTATCAAATGGATGTCAAAAGTGCTTTTTTAAATGGATATATTAAGGAAAATGTTTTTGTTGAACAACCTCCTAGATTTGAAAATGAAAAACATCCTAACCATGTTTTCAAGCTTAATAAGGCTCTATATGGTCTTAAACAAGCTCCAAGAGCTTGGTATGACCGTTTGAGCTCCTTTTTGCTTGAAAATGGATACTCTAGAGGAAATGTTGATCAGACTTTGTTCACAAAAACAGTCAAAAATCAAATAATTGTGGTCCAAATTTATGTTCATGACATAATATTTGGCTCAACCAATAAAGGCCTATGTACTGAATTTTCAAATCAAATGAAGAATGAATTTGAAATGAGTTTAATGGGAGATTTAACATTTTTCTTGGGATTGCAGGTGAACCAAACATCTGAAGGGATCTTCATCAGTCAACCAAGTATGTAAAGGAACTATTGAAAAGGTTTGACTTTCAGAACCTCAAGCACTCCAACACACCAATTGCTATAAATGCTAAGCTAGAAGAAGACTCAAATGGTAAGTCAGTAGACCAAAAGACCTATAGAGGTATGATTGGTTCTCTACTTTATCTTACAACTTCTAGACCTGATATTCAATTTAGTGTGTGTTTGTGTGCTAGATTCCAATCAAATCCTAAAGAAAGTCACATGGTAGCTGTTAAAAGAATTTTCAAATATCTTGTTGGAACATGTGATTTAGGAATTTGGTATCCTGCTAATTGCAAGTTAGATTTGATTGCCTATTGTGATGCTGATTATGCTGGTTGTAAATTAGATAGAAAAAGCACTAGTTGCTTGTGTTTATACTTAGCTGGGTGCCTAATTTCTTGGGCTTCTAAGAAGCAACATTCAGTTGCTCTGTCAACTGCAGAGACTGAGTATGTTGCTGCTGGTAGGTGTGGAACCCAAATTCTTTGGGTGAAACATCAACTTCTTGATTATAACCAAGACTTAGGTTGTGTTCCCATTCTTTGTGATAATACAAGTGTAATAAATCTATCTAAAAACCCCATTCAGCATTCTAGAACCAAGCATATTGAAATTAGGCATCATTTCTTGAGAGATGAGATTGCAAAGAAATCTTTTGAACTCCATTTCATTGAAACTGAAAAACAAGTTGCTGACATTTTCACCAAACCCCTTCCTGAAAACATGTTTTCTTCCTTGAGGAGAGAACTTGGTCTTTGTAAATGTCCACATTCTTGATCTCTTTAAGTTTGGGTTGAGTGTTATGCACTGTTTAAGGGGGAGTTCTTTTCATATCATAACCCTTTGCTTCCTTCAGTCACATTATCCATATCTCTCTCAATTCCACTTCCATTTCCTTTGGACAATAAATTCTTCAACTCCTATTGTGTTGAAATTTCTTGGTATATCAAATGGTGACTTGGAGAAGGACAGGTTATGCTTGTCTGGACACTTTCACTATGCGAGAGTATATGTCTCCGCCAAGTACTAAGAAATGAATATGCAATTGTTGAGGGGGAGCTTTTATTGTTTAAAGAAAAATCCTTTTTGATTTCAAAAAAACTTGCATCTTTTTATTTTGATAGAAAATGATTGAAATCATCATCTCAGGGGGAGCTAGAAAATTCAAGTCATGACTTTTATAAAGTTCATAACTTTTCTTGCATTTCATCAATTTCCTGCATGATGTCATCATTCAGATATCTAAAGTCTTCAAATGATCCTTTGAGTGATCTATCATATTTTTTACTAATCAACTGTCAACTATATTTTTCAATCCACAGAAACTCAGAAATCTTCCAAGATTGAAAACAACTTGTGTCTTGAAATTAAAACATCTCTTTGTTTGCAACTGATGTTGGATAAAATTGATCTCTATCTTACAAAACTCTCAAACTTTTGAAAATTCAACAGAGCAATGACATTTGGGCTGAGAAACTGCACACCTTCACAATGAATGAAGTGCCATGCATGTCATGAGGCACTAATGTTATCTCTGTTCAAAGGAGATAAAAAAAATTTAAAAATAAATTCAAAATACAGCAACAATGTGCAATTTTTTGATGATGACTGAGTAACTGGAAATATTGGCGTCTACAAAACGTATATTTTCATGTCAAAAGGTCATCATTTACCCCTTTGAGACTTAACAATGTATAAATTTCAAGTATCCAGGGACTATGGTGTGTAAAAAGCACTAGTACTTGAGTGAAAAAGACTTATATCATTTGATAGTCTGTTAAAAAGACAAAATATGAGTGTCAATGGAGTTTTGTTTAGAAAGAATCACTTTCATTCATCATCAAGTTGTTCTTTAAGATTCAGTTTTATTTTCAAAACAAGTGTATTTAGTCTAGAGGATATCTTTATTTCTTTAACGTTGAGAAATATGGTAGCTTATAGTTGATTGTCAGATATATTATATCCCTCAAATCATCATTTGATTGACTCAAGTCTTTGAATGCTCATATTCTATTGGAAATTGTTTAAAACTTGAATTGTGATGAATTTTTGTAAAATATAATAATTGAATTTTGAAGTCTCTTAAAAATCCTTGAAATGACTATTTCTCTCATTAGTTATCATTTTAAAGAAGTCCCAAAAATTCTCAAATTTTCTTCTCACAGAAATTCAAATTTTCTTCAAAGGCCAGGTCGACACCACACCTATCCCGTGTCGACACACACCCTAGGTCAGGTCGACACTACATTCTTCCAGTGTCGACACTGCACCCCTTGCCAGACCTTTTTAAATCGTGGGTTCCGGATAAGCCCTTGTTGTTCCTATGGGGTATTGCACCACTGCAAACCCTTTTTAGGCATCAGGTCGACCCGACGGTCGCTTTCTTCTCATTTCCGGCAAGAAATCTCACAAATTTCTCCCTCAATCAAAACCCTTTCTCAATCATCTCTCTTCTCCTTCATCAAATCCCGATTCCACTCCATCCTTGCAATCATGGTGAGAAAAATGGGTCCTCTCCGTGGAGCAAGATCTCAGGCCTCATCTAGGCCAGTTCCGGCAGAGGATGATATTCCTCAATTGGAAAGAAGAACCAAAAGGCGCAATGACCCTGCAGAGCAACCAGGGTCCTCCTCTGCACCTCAGCCATCAGCCAAGAGAGGTAGACCCTCTTCTTCAGGCAGAGGTAGGGTTTCTAGACCAGAGAATTCGGGCTCCTCTTCTGGAGATTCTATAGAGTCATCTTCATCTTCGTCTGAGTCTTCCAAGTCTCAAGACACCATTAGTGAAGCTAAGTTAATCTTGAAGCTCATGATAGTGGATTTATCAGATATTCAGCTAGCAAACTCATTTCCAAAAATTCAGACCTACTTCTCCTTTTAGTCTTGGTTACTCTTTATTTCTGAGTTTCAAATCATTTATCCAAGACTTGTTAGGGAATTCTACAAGAACTTGAAATGCACAGATGAAGGGTATCAATCAAAGGTTAAGGGAATAGCCATTGACATGCCAACAGATAAAGCTGCCTCTATTTTCAAAGTACCAGATGAAGGGGCAGATTATCACAATTTCAAATTTGATCTTCATGAAGCCTACACCATCATGACAGGCCTTCCTGCTGATGCCTCTGATCCCAAACAGACCTATGTCACCAAATTCAACACAAACTCATTTCCCCCTGTGTTGAGGGTCATCCACCATATGTTGACCACAATCATTACCCCTCAAGGTGGTGGAAGGGACAGGCTAACAGATATTCAGAGGTTCATTCTATATTGCATGGTAAAAGACATCAAAATCAATTTCCATGTAATACTGTACCAAATTATATCTGAAACAACCAGAAAAGACCTCAAGAGATCTCTTCCATATGCTGCACATTTGACCTCAGTGTTCCAACACTTTGGTGTGCCATTAGATAATGAGAAATCTCAGTCTATTCCTAAATCCAACATCTACACCTTTAAGAATATTCATAAATTCATGGGATTTAGACTAGAGGGTACTCAAGTGAGGAGAGGGCCAGTTGTGGTTGAGGCCCCTCAAGCTCAAGAGGAACAGCCTCAGGGTCAAGGGGACCAGCTCCAGGGTGAAGAGGATCAGCCTCAAGCTCAAGGGGACCAGCCCCAAGGTCAAGAGGATCAGTCTCCTTTGAATGAGGATCAGCCTCAAATCTCAACTGAAGGTGACATTCCATCTCATGCCCCTCTCTCACCTCAGTTACAACCCTCCTCAATGAACACTAACTTTGACATTCCCCATGTCTCTCCACAACCCACCTTTCCAGCATCCACATCCTCTGGTGGACGTTCTGTTCTGATAACAACACAATTTTTTTCGTGTTAAATTTCAACATATAATTGATTTTAGACATCTTTTGTCGATAAATAATGTGCAGTTTGATTTTAATTTTCATTTCACCCATAAATAAGTTTTTGAACATATTAGGTTAGAGTACACATGATTAGATTTTTCATTCAACAAGTCATAGATTGACTAATTAGGTTCACTTTGAAAAATAAAAGATATTTTGTAAATAAATTTTGTTTTAAAGAGATTTCGGTTTGTTAATAAATAAAATTTTATAAATATCTCACTCATTAAAAATATTTTTCCTACCACCACCATTATGCCACATACCCCCCCCCCCCCTAAATTTATTTTACCATTTCTCTCATCTCACCAGATCATGACACATACCCCTCCCAATTTCAATATTTTAAATGACTTTTTACCCTACCCAACCCCATCTAACCCGATTAAAACTTTTATTATTCTCCCCCAGCAGAAGCTGCTGGATGACCTCTGGAGATGGAGCTCCGGAGGCGGCTGGGTGTGAAGGCGGCCAGACCTCGAGCGCCAAGGCTGTGCTGGGCGCAGCGACCTGAAGGCGGAGGCCAGCTGGTTGGGCAGGCTGAGGCGGGTGCGATGGCGCTGCGGCTGGGGTGGACCAGGCCTGATGCAGGCGATGGTGCTGTGCGGCAGGGCTCGAGCGGCTGGCTTGGGTGATGCAGATATGCCATGCGGGCTGGGGTGTGCCCAGGTGATGGCGAGGCTGGGCCAGATCTGAGGTGGCGTGGTGAGCTGAGGCGGTGCTGCAGGGGAGCTGGCGCGATGCTGCTGGTGTGGGCCGGGCCAGATGCAGGCGATGGTGGTGCTGCACATGCGGCTGATGCAGGGCAAGGCGGCAGATGTTGGGCATGGCGGTTTGTAGCTGAGGAAGATGGGCCGGAAGCTGGAGGCGCCTGGTGACCTGGGCTGGGCCCTGGCGCGATGCTGAACCAGGAGCGGCTGCGGCGGTGTGTGCAGATGGGCCAGATGTGCCAGAGCTGGGACCTGGGCTACCAGCGCCCAGGTGTGCGAAGCTGACGGATGGCTGTGCGAAGCAGCAGCAGTGCGATGGATGAGTTCTGGCGTGCGCATCCGGAGCAGGGCGATTCGTGCTGAGCTGGAGATCCTGCCGACGTGGCGATCCTGGTGCGCACTGGAGAGGAAGCAAGAAGACCCGGAAGCCTATATAAAGGGACCCCAAAGGTCCTCCCGGGCGGGGGGGCTGGTTAGAATTTTTAAGAATTTTAGTTCTTTTATTTCCTGTATTTCTCTTCTTTGAGCAGAGCATTGAGGGATGGGAACACCAGCGGGGTTCGGAGAATTTTTTAGCTTTTATTTTTCTATTCTTCCGGTTGTTCTTAGGAGAGTTCCCTGGTTCGACTGGGGTTGGAATTTCTTAGGAATTTAGTTTACTTTTTCCTGTATTTTCGTTTGAGCAGAGCAGTGGAGGGGATTGAGAGGTTCAGATTGGAGTTTTCCTTGCCATTTTCTTCTATAGGGAGTTCGAATTTCTGAGGATGTTAGTTTCCATTCATCTGTATTTTTCTTCTTTTCAGCAGAGCAACTGGAGATTGGTTGGTTGGTTTGATTTTTAAGAAGTTAATATTAGTTTTTCCTATTATTCCAGAGTTCAGAGAGTTGAGTGTTCGATTTTTTTAGGATTTTAGTTTCTTTCCATTTCCTGAGTTCTGCAGAGCAGTGGAGAAGTCTTCCGGAGTTCAAGCTTTTGGGATATTGTTTCTGCCATTTAGTTGTTATGTATTCTTTCTTTCCTTTAGCATCTGTCGGAGGAGAGGATTTTCAGGTTTTATTTCTTTCTGCAATTTTTCTTTCAGCAAAGTAGATTGGAGTGTGTTCTTCAGAGCTTCGTCATTTCAAGTTTTCTGTGTTTTTTTTATTTCTTCCAATTTCTTGTGTACTTTCTTTTCAGCAGAGCATGGGTTTGATAATTTTGGCTAGTTCTAGTTCAGATCTTTGGAGGAGTTCGTTCATTTCTTTTGGTTTGATTGCAGGGTAGGGAGGCTGATACAGATTTTATTTGATTGTTTCTTAACTGTAAGGGTTGGGGAGTGGGAGTTCTTTGCTTCTGCTGTGAGGATTGACTTCTGCAGATAAGAGAGTTTTTGTTGTTTTTATTCTTCTGTTCTGGGAGTTTTTTTTTCTGTTCTTCCGTGAGGATTGGAAGTGGTTGTTCAACATTTTTAGATTGTTGTGATGTTCGGAGGGTGATTGCAATTGATTGGGTTTGGCACTCCGAGAGTTCAGATTCTTGTTTGGTTAATTCTGCTGCTGTGACAATTGAGATTTTGTCAATTCTTCTTCAGTTCGGCTGCTGTGGGAATTCTAAGAGCTGCTGGGTTCTAGTTTTTCCTTTTCTTCTGTGTAATGCAAGCTACTATGTTGGGAGATCGAATGTTCTATTCTCATTTCTTTTGTGTTCCAGAATTTAATCCATTGCCATTTCCATTTCATTCTCTCTGTGTTCTGGACAGATCATGAGTTGAAGTTGCAATTTACAATTTTTTTACTATTTTCTTACTAATTCATCCCTCGAGCTGTGAGGGTAAATTGATATCAAGTCTCTTTAATCTCAATTCTGTTTGTTCTTCATTATGTTAATTTTTCAGAGTTGTGAGAGGATTGTTTGATAATGTTTACACAATTGAATTTAATGCAATATGATTTTGGTGAAAATGTGTCCGATAGAATGCTTTCAAATCAAAGTAGTTTAAATCAAATTCTATTCGGCCTCTCCGTGGATATGACCTGTTCTCACCATTGTGCTAGTTCCTTTTTACTATTTAATTCTGTGAGACAGTTTAGAGGAAGTGCGCATTTTGACTTGTGCGAGGAACTTTGGACAACGAAGATGCACAGTCAACAATGTTGCGCGTTTCATGTTCCACCATAGTTGTTCTCCTTTTTAAATGACAAATTTGACACCTTGAACACCTCTATTCAAACCATGTCACAAGCTTTTGAGTTGAGGATTCAACGGTTGGAGAATACAGTGTCTGCCAAGTTCATAGAGCAAAAGCTACCTCAGACTATGCAGCTCAAAGATTCAATAGATTAATTGGTACACTGAGAGATGCTTCAATTGAGCTCAAAGAACATCAAGAGAAACTAGAGCAGGTTCTTAAGGGAATTTTGGCAAATTCCCAAGCTGATGTGTTCAACACAAAGTAGACTCTACATGAGATCACCAGCACTAGACTCTCTTTTGCACATTTTGTGGATGATTTGGAGAGCATGAGGAATTTCAATGCTCACATTGACAAGCAGATCTCTGATTTGACAAAGGAATTCAAAATCATGCAAAGGCCTGGTTGGTCAGCTGGATCCTCTTCCTCTTCACAACCTATATCAGCTGATCTAGTTAGAATTCAAGCTACTGTGATAGAAAACTCAGACAGAATGGAACACTACTTACATACCAGACTCACAACCATTCAAGAGCAAATGAAGTCCAGCTTGACTTTTATGGAGAAAAGACTGTCAGATATTGAGCAAATCTTACTTCCCATTCCTCCTCCTCCACCTTCTTCATAATGTATTTTTTTTTTATGATGTCAAAGGGGGAGAAGAAAGTAAGAGAAAAAGAAATGAGTGTAATCCTTTTGGAAAGTTTGTAATGTTTCTCTTGAATGAAATGAAATGCTTGTTTGCTTAGCTTGAATAAATGAATTTCTCATTTGTGTCTTTAATGTGATTGAAAATTGTTATGTGAATGTGAATGTGAATGTATGAATGCTTGTCAAGTTGCTTGACCTTCTTATGCAACACACTTACTTCAAGTAACATTGTACTTCAAGTACAACCATCAATTGTGACTTAGTAATATTTAAAGGTCTTTGACAAGCATGAACAAAAAGAAAAATAAGGACATTTGAATAACCAAAAATTGCTTAAAATCACATCTAATCAAAACCTCATTGTCATATGGATTTAATGTTGCCATCATCAAAAAGGGGGAGATTGTTGGGTTGAGTGTAATTTCATATCATTTCCCCTCTAATTTTGATGATGACAAATGTGATTTGAATGCAAACTAATTGAAACATGATACACACATTCCACCTGAAATTTATATTCAAAAAGTATGTTTCAAAGCACACTTATCATTTGTACTAATAATAAAATATTTTACTAATGATATATGTGTTTAATTTTCAGGTACAAATATTTTTGCAAAGGTGGTGTCGACACACCCCACAATGGTGTCGACACAACACCTCAGTCTCAAAGGCAAAAAGCTGAAGAAATGTCTAGACTATGTCGACACTTGCCAAAGAGCAGGTCGACACGAGTTGCAAAATTCCAGGAATTAGTCTACCCAGGTCGACGCAGGATCAGGGCAGGTCGACACTGGACCTCGTTTCCAGAACAGCCTATTTGCAGAATGGGATAGGAGGTCGACGCAAGACCAGAGCAGGTCGACACTGGACCTTGTTCCCAGAACAGCCAATTCTCAAATTTGGGACAGTGTGTCTACACCATCACCAAGGCAGGTCGACACACTACGGAAAGATTCCAACTTAAGATGGATGATTGCCACGTGTCATCCTAGGGCGATGGGGTATCAACCTAGGATCGTGTGCCCTTGTACCTAAAGGGTATCCTTGGAATCTTTTGGGTATAAAAAGCCCCCAATTGGCCATCCATCACATCAAGAGACCCAACGAACTCTTGGAGCCTCCAGAAAAGTTCCCTTTGGCGGCGAGAAGAGTTCATCTCCCTCCTCTGCTCTCCTGGTGTCTTCTGAAGACCAACTCTCATCCATTAGATTGTGAGAATTGGAGTGTGATCTTTGAAGAAGCATCTGAAGCACCTCAAGGAAGCAGATCAAGTAGAAGCATCCGTTGGAGAAGATTTCAAGGAAGATCCCCAAGTTCAAAAGTGCAGAGCAACGCTTGGGACTTCAAGAATTCAAGCCTCTTCCCAATCTGAGCCTCTACAAGGGAGTACACTGAAGAACAAAGACTTTTAACACAATTCTCATTGTACTTTTGTTCTTCGGAGACATCTTGAGATTGCGCAAGTGCTTCTGCATACCTCTCATGAATGTTCTCATATTTGACATGATCTGCTGCTAGAAGATCTATGTTGTGTGTTGGTGTCTAGCATAGTTGTTCGTGAGCCATTGTGCTCAGTTTGAGTCGTCGAGCTCAAGTAGTTGTTGAGCAGTCTTGCTCAGGGATCTAGAGTAGTCTTACTCTAGAGGTGTGCGAGTTGTAAAATCAAGTGTTGGAGTTGTCTGGCTCCAGTGGGTGTGTTACCCAGGTTGTTTAGTGAATCCTCACTGGGTGTGTGGGGTGGATGTAGGAATCACATGGGTGATTTCCGAACCACCTAAAAATCTCTGTGCTCTTGTCTATCTGTGGTTTGATTCTATTATCCGTTAGATGCTTGCATAGGATCGCTTAAAAGTCACTTAATCAACTGGTTTCACATCTATTTTATCAACTCACCTATCATCTCATCAGATTTGTGTTTTTCACTGTTAAAATTGCCTCTGATTCTCAAAGCAATTTTTAAATTGCTTAAGCTTCCGCATAGAGTGGCATAGATCTATTCATCCCCCCCCTTCTAGATCTTATTCACACCTTTTCCTCGATCCTTCACCACTGCCCTCTGCGGAAGCAGTGTCACATTTGGCACAAGTTACACATTACACATTTTACTGTTTTTAACACATAAGTTTACACATGTCACTCTCATTCCATTCACTTTCTCACTTACATGCACACTTCTCTATTTTTCCTAACATGGCACTACAATTACAGAAATTTAGCACTCAGGAAATTCCACTAAACAGGTTGCCATATACAAAATCAAATCATTTTACAAAGGCATGCATTAGTTTCACATTTTTACATGGAAAATTCATATTGCATCATATACTGGTCCAAATGACCTAAAATTTTAACCACAGGCTAATTTAGGGTTTAGGATTCCACATGCAAATTTTCAGATTTTTCTAACCTAAAACGTAATTACAGAAAATCGGGCATCAAATTCACATGCTATTCACAATTCAAGTTAGCATGGAGTTGAATACAAATCACTAATTTAACAACTCACTGTTTGAACCCTAGCATGCATAGAGCCACATGATTTATTCCCGAATTTATTGAGCAATATACAATTTACGAAAGATTTATCGTGACCTACGCATGATTTCTATTTTCCCAAAACAGAAAATTCGATAAATCATGTAAGCATAGGAAATTCCAGAAACTCAGAGCACAGATAAGGTTGTACATACATGGTCTAACAAAATTAGGGCAACATGATTTTACCACGGATTATCAGGATAATGGTGAGAACATACACATGAACATTCTTCCACATGCTTTTAAATATGTAAATAAGCTCTACCATCCACAAAATAAATGTACATTCACATTCCCATCCATCACATTAGCTAGTGTACATAGCATATAAGAGATTACATTATATCCTCATCGTGAAACATATCGAAATTAATCATATAGAGGGGCAAAACAGCTTGCTGTTCTGCTCAGATGAACTTGGCGGCGGTCCCTGGCCGTTCCAGGAGTGGACGGCAAGATCGCTGGACGCACACCTGGATCTTGGCGTCAAGGCATTGACACCAAGTTCCTGTCTGTGCAGAAACACAGACCGAACTCAAATGAAAAGGTGAAAAGGGGGATCCAGGACACGAGGAAAAATACATAAAATTCATAAAAACAACCTACACACATACAGGGACGTTATGGGTAGGGTACTTGTCTCTAGAAAATACACCAGACGGATCTAGGGCCCGGTGAAGCTCTCCTTGGGCTGTCCCAAGAAGCTCCTAGAAAAGCTTCACTCCGGTTTCTTGAGCAAGCTCCAGTGTAGTCCGAGGTCGGGGATGCCTTCCTCGATGATCCAGCAAGCTCCTTGAAGCAGCAGGTGGCCGGATCAAGCTTTAGAAGTTCGGATTTTGGGCTGCAAAGAGGAGGGTTTCTCACAGTCCGAAAATAGGGTTTCTCTCCTTTTTTTTCTCTCCTTCCTCTCTTGCAAAGGGGCAAAGAGAAGGCTTAGGGTTGTAAAATGGGTTTGTATATAGGAGAGGGGGTTCTCTCATCACGCAGGGGTGACAAGATGGCCTTTCAGACCGTTGGGGACAGCTCCCCAATGGTTGGGGTGGCTTGCTCCCGGAATTCTGGCTCTGCAATGCATGCAGGTCAGAGAAGTTGGTGTCCACATCGCTGGACGCTGGAATTAGTGTTGGCGTCCATGGGGTTGACGCCTACTCAACTCAAGCGTCCATTGATATTGACGCCAATCTGGCCTTCGGCCAGAACTCCAAAATATGCAGAAACCATGCACATCTTATACCTATATATATGCCATATGTATACGCTATCAAGTACACACTACCATCATACCATTCATACATTATTTACACTTGTTATACACATGCATGCAATAGTATACTAACTAGTACTTACGTAGATATTTACATACGTACATACACAACATGAATTATTTACATGCAATACAATAATACAACGAAATTCGTGGGCCTTACACCAAGCGAGGGTCGAGGCGGCGGCCACCAGTGGCCCCCGGCGACAAGGGCATGAGGGTGGTGGGAGAAAGAGGAGACTTGGAGGATGCAGGCGCCATTTCCCCAGTTGAGGGACACCACTCCGGCAAGGGGGGCTGCGCTAGCACCACCGCGGCAGCCATTTGATGTCTCAGCTGGTTGCTCTGTCACTCTTCGATCCTGCTCACCACAAGATCTTGGCAGTACTTCCCCTTTTTCCTCTCAGAAGCCCTCTTATAGTTGTGGGTCTTTCCATAGAGGTAAGGGGATGGGAGAGGGAGAAGAGAGTGGAAGAGGTTTCATCTTTCATGGGGTTCAAATACTTCTTTCAGTTTCTTTTGCTTTATTTTTTTACTTTGTTTTTCTTTGTTGTTCTGGTCCGCATGAATGTTGTTGTTAATATCTGTTTGTAAATTTGTTATTTTTGTCAAAGGAGAAGATCCCTGAATAGAACACGTTCAGTTGAACAGTAGAACAAGGATTTCAAGATGCTAGATGTACTATTTTGAATATTGTTATGCATCTAAGTTCGCACAGGCAGTGGAACCAGGAACCGGCAATTGACAATTTGCATACATAAATGTCACACAATCTTGCTATCCTAACTATTATCAAAAAATAGCATTGGGCATTAAGGAACCTGGGTTAGAAACTTGTGATCTGCTGCATCATCCTCATGCTTTCAATTTCAAAAGAAATTCACACTAGTCAATGACATTTTTTTACTAAATTATATAGATCTTATGTTTTTACCTTTTTCGTTTGGATTTCTTTTCTATTTCAGAAAGAAATTTTGTTTCCTTGTTTGATGATGCTGGCTCTAATTGACTTTATTAAGAACTCTGAACTTGTATTGTTCATACATATGTAAAATATCCTGTTTCAGTTATTGAGCTAGATTCTGTTTCCAGAAATAAGAAGAGTGGTAATGGTTTGCTTGATAATGTCTCAACAAGTTTGAAGCACAAAGAAAGTGTTAAGAAAGTCTATTCTGTGGAAAATGATCTCTCCACAAGGTCATGGCCAAAGTATGACAGCAAACAACTGCACAAGAAACATGTAAAAAGACGGAAGTAGCCCTAAGCATAGGAGGAGTGGCCATGCAGTTGTTTCCATGAACTCTCATACCATAAAAGGCTGCACTGCTGGTGAGAAAGGTGCCTTTTGTTTTCCTCCTTTATTTCCTTCTTTTGTATTACACCATTTCCTTACCTTTGTGATCAGAATTTTTCATAGTCTTCAACAAATCAAGAACAATTGCCTTCAGAAAATCAACTGAAGGATACTGGTGGACTTACTCTTTATTGTTTGTCTTCTACATACTATTACCTACAAAAGTGTATGTATGTGTTGATGCCATGAATTTGTTGTTATGGTTGAAATACTTGAAGCATTGTGTAAAGTTTTAAATCCTACATAAGACTTGATCAGTTTGTTAGTTGATGCTGACAAGTGAACTTTTATTTGTCTAGAAATTATATCATAATACATCTTATTTTCTTTTTTTTGTTATATATAAGATAAATGATGCAAATTTCTGGTAGACATACTGCTTTTTAGTTTCTAGATGGAGCATGGAAGAAGTCATAGACCTACAAGATAAATTTAAAGGCATTGTCTATTTTACTTGGAAACTATTTGGAGCCTTTGTTATTGAATATCTTGATAGAAATAGATGTTATTATCCACTTTATCACATTTCTTTCAAAAGAACATATTGATATGTGTATCCAATTGTGTGTACTATGTCAGAAGGTTATGGAACTCTCTGGATATGTCCATTTCTCTATCAGCCTGTCTAATTGTTATGGCTCTACGAACATGGAAGAATCCGAATAATTGAATGTAATGCATCTCTAGGATCTTTGAAAAGAATCTTTCTTTTCTTTTGATAGGCAAGGTATTGATAGTGTATTATCTATTCAAATTTGTTTTCCATTGACATTGTTCTTTGCCATTGTTGACAATTTTCTTAACTCTATTCATTTCAGATAAATCTCGAATTGTGAAACATAAACAACGCCAAGAGAGCAAAAGAAGTGATCGTAAGGCCATGAGAACAACTGTGAAGGCTAAATTTGATTCATTCATGTCAAAGGATAGTCTGGTGAACTCCCATTTCTCAAATCGCTTGAACCCTGAGTATCCCTGATAAAAGAGTTCACTGCCAGTTGGACAAGGTGCATATATTCATCTATCAAATTAGAAGCATATCCAGAAAGAACTTGTGATGACATATTAGGAACACTGACATGTCCAACTATTGAAGGCCGGAAAGAGTATACTGTGAATCACTTCATACCTAGGACATTGCCTTTTGAAGCATATTCGGCACTATGCAGTGGGGACTTGTTCATAAGGACCCGTATGAAGAAAGCTGGCGGTCCAGTTAATGAAGAGAGTGTTGCAATGATTGTATAATTAATTAACTTTGTTAATTATCTAATGTTGACATAATTCTCATTATGTATGGATATTCTAATGTTGACATAATTCTCATTATGTATGAATACTCTAATGTTGACATAATTCTCTTTATAAGAATGTTGCAATGATTGTACTCATTCCTGATTGTTTTTTCATTCAAATTGTAGGTAAAAATCCAAGACATTAAGATGACGCAGCAATCAAGTACATCAAGCTCAATTGCAAGCATGGAGGATGCTGATGAGCAAGTTCTGGGAAGGGACAGAACTGGAAGAGTTCGTGGCATAGGCACGGGTCCTACGCCAAAGAGCATGTGGGGTTCAAGAAGTGAACACAAGCTGCGTCACGATAATGAAAGCCTAAAACAACAAATTGATGCTTGCAAAGAAAGAATGAAGAAAATTGAGTCTCGTGGCAATAATGAGGTAATGAGAATCTATTGACATACTTCAATATTAAAATTGCTTAATGTTGACAATTTACCTATACTTTGTGTAGAGTTCTGCAAGTGTTTGTCATGCTCAAAGGAAAAAGGTAAACAAAATCTAACTGATTTAATATGTTGGAATGCATGTATATTACAAATATTTGTGTGAAATCTGACATCTATATCCAAAATTTTTAACAGGATTCATTGGCGGGGAGGAGGGTGAGGATCCTAAATTTCTCTGGACAAGTAGTTGCTAGCGGCATTCTATTGTTTGTTGATAATGATAATGTGGTCATGGGGAAGAAGTTAGGTGGTGAGTACTATGAGGTTTCTATACTTATAGCCCATGACCCAACTGCATCTTTGTTTATCAAAGATGCAAATAGAAAAAAATATGAACGATGCTGTTGGGAGTCACATAATATGGTTCAGAGAATATGTAAGTTTATTTATATTTATCTCATTCTTCTTATATGTTTCTAATTGTCAACTCTTATGTTATTTAAATTGTTTACATGTAACAGGTTGAGCTTGAGAATAATTGATCTTCACCTCCAGCTGAGCAGATCTTGAGATCAATTTAATGTTGAGAAATTATCTTCTTTGGCCCATTTTTATTAAGCATATTGTTTCTTTTGTTATACATATCCTCACACAGTACTCAATGACCACAGAAGGCATATTGTTGCTCAATGTCCCTTAATTAAATTTTCTTACCTCATTTAGAGTTTCTCTTGCAGTTCGTCTGCTGCAACCTATCTTGGTCCAAGGAGAAAGCAAGCTGATTTGGACAAATCACAAATCTCCTCCCATCACATGTGAACAATTTGATTTACTAACAATTAACTTCCTCTTCTGAACAAATCTTTGGCACTAGTATGTGAATGTGAACAATTTCATGCATTTGATGTAATGATTTACTTTCATCAACATTATTGTCTGTTAAACTTTAATGTATTTTATATTATTAATGTGTTGTGTATTGTGAATGAGTGGGTGTGAATGTGTGTGTGGATGTGAATGTGTGGATGTCAATGTGAATATGGATCTGAATGTTATGTGAAGGTGGACTATCGATCCAAATGTGAATGTGTAGATCTAAATGTGGATGTGTATGTGTTGATCCAAATGTTTGTGAATGTGCATCCAATTATATGTAATGTGTATCCCACCAGTATGTGAATGTGGATCCAAATGTATGTGATGTGGATCTCTAAATGTAAGTAAATGTGGATCCATTTGAATACATTACTATTTTTTTTTCTGCAACAAAAATGCTTATGGTGTATGCGGCCGTAGAGAAACATGCTTATGGTTTACATAGCCATAGGGATGTACGTAGTAGTAACTGAGTCTATCCTTACAAAAAATATGACTATGGTTTACATAGCCGTAGCGGAAAGAGGATATCCTTATGGTGTTACTTACGGCTACCAACACCGTGAGTAAAGTTTTATACTTACGGAGTTTAAAACACCGTAGCCATAGGCCTTTGTCGTCAGACCTTAGCCGGGGAAACCCTATCGTAGGGTAACATGGTAAGGGAAGGCTATGCTAACGATTTTTGGTTCTTTACTTACGGTGTTTGGACGTAAGTAAAGCCTAATTTTCCTGTAGTGACATTAATAATATAAAACACATTATTGTTTAACAAACAATAATGTTGGTGAAAGTAAATCATTACATCAAACATCAAATGCATCAAATTGTTCACATTCACATACTCGTGCTAAAGATATGTTCAGAAGATGAAGTTAATTGTTAGTAAATCAAATTGTTCACATGTGATGGGAGGAGATTTGTGATTTGTCCAAATCATCTTACTTTATCCTTGGAGCAAGACAAGTTGCAGTAGACGAACTGCAAGAGCAACACTAAATGAGGTAAGAAAATGGAATTAAGGGACATTAAGCGACAATATGCCTTCTGTGGTCAATAAGTACTGTGTGAGGATATGTATAACAAAAGAAACAATATGTATAATAAAAAATGGGCCAAATAAGATAATTTCTCAACATTAAATTGATCTCAAGATCTGCTCAGTTGTGATGAGGTGATTGATTAGCAAGCTTCCCCTGGACATCCTTTTCCTGCTGATTTGGTTGGGAGGCTATTTCATCTATCTTGATTCCTTGAGCTAGTGGACCTTCTACGGAGATGTAACCATCTATCTCCATATCAACTTGCTGCTTAAAATTTTGTTCAAATTTCTGCTCAAAGTTCTCTTTATTTGATTTTCGATCTCCATCACTGGATGCCTTATGGACGGAGATGTAACCATCGATCTCCATCACTAAATTTCTGTCTAACGTCTTGAAGTTCTTGAGTTACTGACAATGAGATAGGACTAGGAGTATATGTCTCCCCCTTAGAAGATGGAGAGGGTGTGATCGAAATGTCTCTGCTCTCCCCCTTAGATGAGGAGGATGAACTAGTTAAGTCTCCACTCTCCCTCTCAGATGATGAGGAGGTTCCTTCTGCTTTTTCACTACTAGTCTCGATAACTATTCTTCTTCTTTTGGATCCAGAAGCGGGAGTTGATCTGTGTCTTTTTCTACCCCATGTTATATAGTCGTATTTAAATCCACTTCTACTCAAACTATCACAGGTAAACAATGTGCATGGCTCACTTATTTCCGCAACTACGTTGACCTTGTGCTTCCTTAAATGAGTGTGATCAGATTTCCATATGGCCAGCCATATGCCATAATTTGTAACATGCTTCATTCTTTTGTTCAAGTTGCACTGCACATAATCAAATAATCATATCTATATGATGCTCTGACTAGAGACTATTAACTTTTATCTTTGTTTGAGAGTTTGGCCATTAATGCTTGGTTGAGGGAGGGAAGTCACCTTAGCACATGGCAGTGGGCCCCCGCCCCTATTTGTGAGGGTGAAGTTTCGACCAGAGCACTAAACTTTTCACATAGATGAAATAAATATTAGAAGATGCTGAAGATAAGGAATGTAGAAGGTTGAGAATAATGTTTGACATAAATAGTGCAGTTCAAATGCTTTAGGTGTATTTGGGTTGCTCTACAGAATATAAAAAATTTGGATACTTGCCCAAAAGGGTGGAGGTGAAGATCAATTATCCTCAAGCTCATCCTGTTACATGTAAAAAATTTAACTAACATCAGAGTTGACAATTAGCAACATATAAATAAGAATGAGATAAATATAAAGAAACTTACATATTCTCTAAACCATATTATGTGACTCCCAAAAACATCGTTCATATTTTTTCTATCTGCATCTTTGATAAACAAAGATACAGTCGGGTCATGGGCTATGAGTATAGAAACCTCATAGTACTCACCACCTAACTTCTTCCCCATGGCCACATTATCATTATCATCAGACATTAGAATGGCACTGGCAACTACTTGTTCAGAGAAGTTAAGGATCCTCACCCCCCTTCCCGCCAATGAATCCTATTAAAATTTTTGGATATAGATGTCAGATTTCACACAAATATTTGTAATATACATGCATTCCAACATATTAAATCAGTTAGATTTCGTTTACCTTTTTCCTTTGAGCATGACAAACACTTGCAGAACTCTGCACTAGTATAGGTAGATTGTCAACATTAAGCAATTTTAATATTGAAGTATGTCACGTCCCAACATTTAATATATCCATAAATGTCTGAACGTGAACGAATAAGAAATCAAGAGTAAAATTTGAATTATTCGAGCAGAAAATTGCTCAGGCGCTTCACCAAATAAAAATTTATTAACTGTCGTTCTATAAGTATTACATGATTCTCAATTTACAATTCAAAGGTAAACGCCGCAAAGGTTGATCTCTCAGCCCACAAATCCTGATATCCTGCCTTCTAGAACTGTAGATTACCTAAGAAAATGTAGGTATGAGCACTCTTGCTCAGTAGGATTTATCCTCCAAAATCAAGGAATATAAAGTTTACATGAGTCAAGGATAATTGAGGTACAAGAAGGCAGTAAGTACTGATTACAAGTAATGGAAAATGGTACAAATCATATTATAGATGAAGTGAACCATGATTATCAAATAGTAACAAGCATGAAGTAATATGCCAATAAACTGAAATAAGATGACCATCAATGAAATAGCAGAGCACAAGTGTATATGATTAATAATGAAAGAAAGAAACAAGTACGAAAGAAATCCTGCAGAACATGGAACAAAAGAAATATGGGTTGTACAAATGGAGAGCGTAAGTATGAAATCAAGGAATGGAAGAAGAGTAATAGGGAGGAACCTACAACATGGGTCTATACAAATGGAGAGACCACAAGCATGAAAACAAGAAATGGAAGAAGAATCGTAGGGAGGAACCTACAACATGGAAGAAATAGGAAATATGGGTCTATACAAATGGAGAGACCACAAGCACGAAATCAAGAAATGGAATAAGAATCATAGGGAGGAACCTACTTAGCCAAAGAGGAATGCAAATCCTCCTCTACTCAAGGTAGAAGAATGCAAGGATAGTATTGGTAGCTCAGCAACCACAGTAGCAGTTGTAGCATGAAAAGTTGTAGCAAGAAGAGTTGTAGCAGTGGCAGCTACGACAGGAGTAGTTGCAGGAGCTACAGCAGGAGCAGCAGCAACAACTATGGCAGGAGTAGCAGCAGCTTCAGCAGGAGCAGCAATGGTCGTAGCAGCAGTTGTTGTAGCAGCAACAACAATTAGCCGCAGCAGTAGGAGTCGAAGCAGCAGTATTGCAGGACAAGAAGAAGAAACTCTCGTGGGAGCAACCAAGGGAGTTTATATAAGCCTTGGGATTACATGCATGGTTGGCACGCAATCCCCCCACTTGTCCTTGCAAAGACCCACGCGTTGAGGTAAAAATCCCACTCCTCTTATTTAGCCATGTTTTATAGTGTGGTTCTAAATCCTAACACGCATGGTTATATGTGTCTTCTTCTTATTCCAACAGAACATACCTTACGTAGCCCATACAACATAAGCAAATAATCAAGGAAAATGGGTTACGTAAAAAGGTAATAATTCATTTGGCTCCTTTGTCCTAATGTTTTGGTATTCAAACGATATCCAATTAAGTTGAAATTTCAAATATAAGCTAATTGAAAGGTTTTACAAATTATGTTGATTTTAGTTTAATTTTTGGAATTAATTTTTCATCCAGAAAAAATTACCTAGAAAATCATTGTGTCGACTTAGTCTTGATATTCGGGCATCAATAATTCAGGACATTTATGTTTCAGGAATCAACACATTTTTCTAAGAATTATGGTGTTTTCGGATTTAAATTTTGTTTCTGAATTCTGGTGGCGCCCTGTCGGAGTGCGCACATCTGAAGACAGTACTGGCATTACTTTAATAATGTTGAAATATATCTAAAATAAAGATAATTAGGTTTCTAGTAAGTATTTATGTCTTTTATGAAAATTAGAATCTTTTCTAATTTTTGATATCATATTATTATTTTGATATTAAATTTTGGGGTGTTACAATTCCTCCCCCACTAAGAAATGAATTTGGTCCTCCAAACTCCATAACTAGTTTGGATGGATCACAAGGATTAAATTTTCAGTCTTTTAAATTTTATTTAGTCCAGATTAGTCTTACCAATCTTGTCATGATTATTATATCATACGACGTGTACACCCTCTATAAATCTTGTTGTCATGACATTGTTAGTTGATGGGGATCTTAATATTAATTAGCATTTTTAGATCTTAAAGAACCATGATGTGATCATGGGTTCAATTAGATGCTACCTCCTCTATGTTCTTTATTTCTGGCAATTGCATATTAAGTATTGAGCAAATCCTTGTTAATAGCATATTATACTTAAAGTCTCCCCCACTAAGGAATAACCTTAATCCACAAAGAGTTATATGAACACATATTCCTTTGGAAAGGGTAATAGAGCATGACGAGAATGATGAGTATTGATATTATGATGATAAACATCAAAGATTTTATTTATCACATAAGGTTTTGAGTATAGAACTCCTTAATCAGCCTTACTAAATTACATTGGTTGGCAAAACTTACCAGGCTTTGACATACTATAACAACTAAACTCAAGCATTTCTCACTATACTCTAGTCCTACTGACTTAATCATAAAAATTACTTCTAATAGCCTCAGTCACTTTTCCTTGTGACCTAAAATTTTCTTGAACTCTTGCCATTGTTCTGAAATGGTATAGGGCATTCTGAGATCCGATGCTTTAGACTTCTGCACCTCAAACATGCTCCTTGTCTCCACCAACAGTCTTCTTTGACATGGCCCGGTTTGTGATAACATGCACAAGCTTTCTTAGGTGGTGCCTTGACATCCTCTTGCCCATTGGCCTTCTTGATCTTTTTGCTCTTCTTGTTCCACTTCACCATCTTTTTGCCAGTTGTTTCTCTATTATTGAAGAGAACTGTTCTCTTCCGTATAGATATTGTAATACTCACTATTTCTTGGGGGTTTGTACTTCTAATATTCTTATGCAGTTTCATTTTCCTTTGATCACCGACTGCAACTACTCGCTCCAAGGACTGAGCAAGGTTGTTCATTGCATATTGAACCTCTTTCCAATGTGTTTCTTCTCCCATCCCGTTGGCTGAGCAAACAAATTTAAGTGTAGTTAATTAATCATGTAGTTTAAAACTCAGCTTTTCTAACTAATACAATTAATACAGTTGTTATTGTGTATCTAGTTACTTGATACATTAACCTTCGTGATTGAATGATGTATTTTACTTATAGGATTTTGAGATATGACATATGATTTATGTTGTGTCCCTAGTTTTGATAAGTCAAGCAAAATGTAATAAATATCTAACACAAGTCTTTTGTATCATAAGAAAATTCATAAAGTCAAAGGCTCTTTTTAGTGTGTTAATCCCGGTTACTTCATAGGTCGACATACAAGTAATAATGAATGAGCTACTGAAGTTTGGTGATGCATATGAGTCGACTCTATTGAAAGGATAGGTCGACGCTTGATGGATTCCCTATAGCATGGAAGTTCAAAGTGTCACCTTAGGTCGACACTACATGGAGATCAGGTCGACACTACTAGTCTATCAAGTGGACTCTAGATGAAGGTTAGGTCGACTCTAGAAGGAATGGAGTTGACTCTACTGAAAATTTATTTACTGATCCAAGTCAAATTGTTTGTGTGCGTCGACACCATGTGAATGAAGGTCTCCATACAGGAACCGAACCACCTTAAAATTTTTGCTTGCATTGTGTGGTTTGATGCGCACCGACTACATTGTTTCATCTGATTGGATCATAGTCGCAACGTCTTAGATTTTACTTGATCAATATCTATTCACCCACCTCCGGATAATCATTTCATACACAACACAATCTATATCAAACTTTACTTATCTAGCTTAACCTCAGGCTTTTTACCCATCCCCACAGGTCACTACAAGATGTTGAAGACTAATAACTCTAAAGCATTTGGATCCTCAACCGATGCTCTGATACCATTCTGTCATGTCCCGACATTTAATATATCTATAAATGCCGGAACGTGAACGAATAAGAAATCAAGAGTAAAATTTGAACTATTCAAGTAGAAAATTGCTCGGACGCTTCACTAAATAAAAATTTATTAACTGTCATTCTACAGGTATTACATGATTCTCAATATACAATTCAAGGGTAAACACCACAAAGGTTGATCTCTTAGCCCACAAATCCCGATGTCCCGCCTTCTAGAACTATAGATTACCTGAGAAAAAGTAGGTATGAGCACTCTTGCCCAGTAGGATTTATCCTCAAAAATCAAGGAATATAAAGTTTACATGAGTCAAGGATAATTGAGGTAGAAGAAGGCAGTAAGTACTGATTACAAGTAATGGAAAATGGTACAAATCAGATTATAGATGAATTGAACCATGATTATCAAAAAGTAACAAGCATGAAGTAATATGCCAATCAACTGACATAAGATGACCATCAATGAAATAGCAAAAGACAAGCATATATGATCAATAATTCAAAAGGAAATAGAGAAAGTGTATGTGGAGAGATGCCCTGTCCAGTCCTCAAGCAAGAAAATAACATTCATGTTTCAACATAGTTCATGGAAATGTCGACCAATCTAGAATATAGTGGTGTCATGCCAAACACCCTAGAGATCCATACCGCTCTGCGCAGATTAAACGAATTCAGGTGCTCCTCCCGGGACTGGATTTGCCCCATTTGCACTAGCATTAAATCAAGAGAGAGTCCAAAGACCCAAAAATACGTCATCCCATTTCCATTTCTGATATACATACATGGTACTTGGGCACTCATCAATAGTCAAACATTTTTACAGAAAGTGGGGTTGTAGAAGTTAATGCTCAAAGATATCCAGAAGGTATAAGAATAAAAATATTTTAGGATGTCCAAGAATAATCCAAAGATGGATGTAGATGATGATTAAATGATTCATCTCAGTGGTTTAATAGTTTAGAATCCAAGAAAATGAGGAAAACAACTTGTTTGGTTGATACCAAGGTGTGTCACCTTGGGTTGGACAAGAAATAGATCTGGTTAATCACTACAGACAGGTCTATGTCGATAGCCAAAGAGTGGCTGTCGACAGCCACTGGCCATCCAGAACCAGATTGTGGAATTTGGTCCATGTCTGTCGACAGGCCAAAGGTGGTTGTCGACAGATGGAGGCCATCTGTTGACAGATGAATTCTGTCTGTCGACATCTACTGGTGTTTCCGCATTTATGGGTTCTGAAAGCATGATACATGTCAACAAATGGGTTCTAGCTATCGACACTCAAAGGTTGATCTTCCAGAAATGGTTTAACATTACCTTAGGAGACTCTTCTAAGTGTTCCTGTGATTCTATGAATGAATAACAACACCTCATGGGTCTTATTTACATTTCTAAACACCACTTACATGAGGGAAAGAAGTAGAACAATAGGAGTACAAACTTTACAACATGGATGACATGAAAACTTATGAAAGGAAGATCATGGTATGAACAACTCTTCTAAGGGCTTCTTCCTTGCATCTAGTGAAATGTTCATGTGAAGAGTACATGAACTTCAACCATAAACATGGACAAAACTAAGAAAACATGATAATCAAAAAAAAAAACTATTCTTAGTGGCTTCTACTAATCACAAGTCGAGATAGGAACATGGTAAAACATGAACACAAGGTTCTTAATGAAAGAAAGAAAAAAGATGGAAAGAAATCCTACAGAACATGGAACAAAAGACATATGGGTTGTACAAATAGAGAGCATAAGGATGAAAACAAGGAATGGAAGAAGAGTCGTAGGGAGGAACCTACAACATGGAACAAATAAGAAAAATGGGTCTATACAAATGGAGAGACCACAAGCATGAAAACAAGAAATGGAAGAAGAATCGTAGGGCGGAACCTACAACATGGAACAAATAGGAAATATAGGTCTATACAAATGGGGAGACCACAAGCACGAAAACAAGAAATGGAAGAAGAATCGTAGGGAGGAACCTACTTGGCCAAAGAGGAATGCAAATCCTCCTCTACTCTAGGTAAAAGAATGCAAGGATAGCAGTGGCAGCTCAACAACCACAGTAGCAGTTGTAGCATGAAAAGTTGTTGCAAGAAGAGTTGTAGCAGTGGCAGCTACGACAGGAGTAGTAGCAGGAGCTACAATAGGAGCAGTAGCAACAACTACGGCAGGAGTAGCAGCAGCTTCAGCAGGAGCAGCAATGGTCGTAGCAGTAGTTGTAGTAGCAGCAACAACAATTAGCAGCAGCAGCAGGAGTTGAAGCAGCAGTATGGCAGCAGCAATGGCAGCACAAAAAGAAGAAACTCTCGTGGGAGCAACCAGCAAGTTTATATAAGCCTTGGGATAACATGCATGGTTGGCACGTAATCCCCCCACCTGTCCTTGCAAAGATCCACGCATTGAGGTAAAAATCCCTCACTCCTCTTGTTTAGCCACGTTTTATATTGTGGTTCTAAATACTAACACGTATGGTGATATGTGTCTTCCTCTTATTCCAATAGAACATAGCTTACGTAGCGCATACAACGTAAGCAAATAATCAAGGAAAATGGGTTATGTAAATGGGTAATAATTCATCTGGTCCCTTTGTCCTAATGTTTTTTTATTCAAACGATATCCAATTAAGTTGAAATTTCAAATATAAGCTAATTGAAAGGTTTACAAATTATGTTGATTTTAGTTTAATTTTTGGAATTAATTTTTCATTCAGCAAAAATTACCCAGAAAATCATTGTGTCTACCTAATCTTGATATCCTGGCGTCAATAATTCAGGATATTTATGTTTCTAGAATCAACATATTTTTCTAAGAATTATGGTGTTTTCGGATTTCAATTTTGTTACCGAAATCTGGTGACGCTCTGTCGGAGTGCGTACATCTAAAGACAGTACCGGGATTACTTCAATAATGTTGAAATATCTCTAAAATAAAGATAATCAGGTTTCTAGTAGGTATTTATGTCTTTTATGAAAATTGGAATCTTCTCTAATTTTTTATATCACATTATTATTTTGATATTAAATTTTAGGGTGTTACAAGTATGTCAACAGATTCTCATTACCTCATTATTGCCACCAGACTGAATTTTCTTCATTCTTTCTTCGAGAGCATCAATTTGTTGTTTTAGGCTTTCATTGTCCTGACGCTGCTTTTGTTCACTTCTTGAACCCCACAAGCTCTTTGGGGTAGGACTCGTGCCTATGCCATGGACTCTTCCAATTCTGTCCCTTCTCAGAACTTGCTCACAAGCGTCCCCCACGCTTGCAATTGAGCTTGATGTACTTGATTACTACGTCAGCTTAATGTCTCAAATATTATCCTACAATTTGAATCAAAAAACAATCAGGAATGATTACAATTATTGCAGCACCCTCATAAAGAGAATTATATGAACATTATAATATCCATACATAATGAGAATCATGTCAACATTAGAATATCCATACATAATGAGAATTGTGTCAACATTAGGCAATTAATAGAATGAATTAATTATACAATCATTATAGCACTCTCTTCATTAATTGGACTGTCAGCTTTCTTCATACGGGTCCTTATGAACAAGTCCCCACGATCAATAGTGGCCCCAATTTGTAAAAACTACAACATTGTATACAAGTTAACTTAGACATAAACAAAATTATTTTGAATAGATCAACATAGATGCTATGATAAGTATATATGTTACCTCCTCGTGGTATATGTCAGCAAAACGTTTACTACCAGCGCAGTGAAAAAATGTGTGTTTGGACTTATTTTGCTTCTTTGTTTCATTGTGTTTCTACTAATCAAAATGACAACTGTTAGAATAATTATGGAGTATCACTATATTTAGACTAATTGTAATCCAATTCCAATTACCTTGAATTCTTCCAAAGACCATATGTGAACAAGTTTTTTCCATTGTTCTTCAACTACTCTTGTGTCTGAACCTGCAAAGTGTTGTTGCGCTTTTTGATGTGGTGTGAAGAACTTCGTCCTCAAGTCATACTTCTAAGACCTCCATTTCTGATCTAGATCCTTCATTACAAAATCACGCAAGCTGATGGGAATATCAAATTTTCTCTGCATTTTTAAAATAAAAAGTTAGATGTAATCAAGTGGAATAGAAAATAAAATAAGGACATGTATTACTCATTACATCACTTGGATAAAATCCCAAACATCGTCCTTGTTGCACGATGGCAGTAGCCTCCAAGAAATGCAATCGATCTGCAGTTTATCCCCCATCCTTGCCACAGTGCTCAAAAATTGTTTGAGTAGCTGCCCCCCCTCTCCTAGTGGCTGCCTCAATTGATTAACTTTCACTGGTATGTGTTCATTACTTTGCAATCCATGTACAGATCTTAACATTGTTGGGCCTCTCTTAACCACCTTGTGAATAAACCTATTGAATCATGTCGAGACCTTGTATACTATTCAATTCCTATTGAATACTATTGCATGTCTAGATTAGTTTGCAAGTGGTTTCGTGATTTTTCATCGACTGTACACTTAGTTATGAATTTCTGAACCACCCTATGTCAAAACAAGGCAACTTGGACCGCAATCCAAGGAGCTATCCTTTTTCCTGCATGGACTCAGGCACAGGAGTTGAGAACGCGACAGCCCGATAGGCCGCGTTCTCAGGACTGGTCGCGACAGCGCCACCCACCGCGTTGTGAATGCGACAGGAGCTGTCGTCGCGTTCTGGCTGCTTGATCTGATCGGTCTGTCGCGTTCTATGCAAGACCCTGTCATGTTCTGATCTGACCCCGTCACGACCCTTACAAGGGTACGTCACGATCTCAGAATTTTGCATGAAAACCCATGTTTGTGATGCTCTAACTGTCTACAGTGTCTATACCTTGTTAACAGTCATACACGCAGTAAATACATCTGTTATACAATGAATATATATTTGAATGGTTTAAAATACATGCACATGACCACTTTCTATCTATGATTTTTCTTACACATGCACACACTTGAACCATCTATTATGACTTAACTTGGCATGAAAATATCTCATAATACATCTAGTAATTTATTTCAATTATATCCCAAAATTGCCCCATTTTAAATGGACTTGTCTTCGTTTTATCGCGATGTTTTGGGAATACCGATATCGACGCTCCACTATTCTAGAATTCCTCTAGAACGTCGAGCACTTGTTTCTCTACACACTTTTCTCTTGACTTGGACGAACTCTTCGTTGGATACTCCTTCTGCCGGACTAGTGAATCCTTGTTCAAGGCCTCCGTAAGTCTCCTCTGCCCATGGATTCCCACATGGTCGATGAGCTGGTTGTACCTTAATACCTATGTCACCCTTTAGGGATCAATAAGATCCAAACGGCCTTAGAATGCTCTCTCTCGCTCTCCTTCGTCTTGAAGCTATCGACAATGATACATGAACACAAGTTATTAATCGAATTAATGCAAAAGCACCTTATGTTGTCGAAACTCTCTCTTGATCATTATTATCCAGAAATCCTATTCACCTGACTTGTTATGCTTGAAATCATTATGGACACGATACTACGACACTCTGAACCATCGTTATTGACTTAATAGTCGTTAATCTCTTGACAATCTTGTTCATGTTACTTGCTCCTGAACTCGCTCTGGTTATGATAGTCTCGAACTACTAGTGAACATTATTCTGTGACATGATCGTACTTATGTTCTCGGGCATCCTGACATGACATTCTTGAACTCTTGAAAGTACTCTCTTGGAACCCTTTGAGCTGTTTGTGGCTCCTACTGTTCTTAATTGTCTAGCGCTATAACGGGTCTTGTGACTCTACTGGACTTGAATGCATACTGTTGAGGGCACAGAGAGTGTCCGAGGGGCTCCAATCTAGTCCTGGGGGTAGAGAGCCACTCGAAAATACCTGCAGGGGCTAATGACGGTGTCTGCATTTGTACCGATTTTAACTGACTGTTCTGAATTAGCTAGACATCTGACTGTTATACTATTACTGTTAGTCTGTTAATTCAGAAGTACTGCACTATTATTGTACTACCATTGACTGTTACTGAATTGCTACTGTCTTGTTATTGAACGACTACTATCGTACTCTCTTGTTGCACTGCTATCGTTCAACTACTCTCTCTCTCTCTTGGCTCTACATGTTACTTGCTATCTTGAGTTACCACTTTCTATCGTGACTTAACCATATTCATTGTGCTATACTTGACTCACGTGCTAATTGAACCATGTTACCTATGCTATTACTTTCTCGACTTCACATGACTCTCTCTATCACTAGTTACTCTGCCTTTTAAAGCATTAATCATTTAAAGCATGCTTGATCCTGAGATTTAAGTCCTACTGGGTGTTATTGCTCACCCTTCGTTACTTGTTATTGTGTCTCAGGTAAGTCAGACAATGACGTTACACACACCAATGGGACAGGACCAGAGTGATGAGCGACCTGGAGTCAGTTGATAAAGTTACCCTATTACCATGGAGTCTAATAGTTATTGCTTTAGATTTCTTTCTAATGTAGTGATGTCATTGAGCCTTGTGCATGGCTCCGAATTAGTGGTTGTAATAGTCTTAGTGATTTTATAATGAAATCAAGAGTTTATTCCAATTATTGTTCATTAGATGCTCTGATGTTTGCGTCTGTATGCGCAATTCACATTACCATACTTGTTGCTCATGTTTCCCCCGATTTATTCCATTGCTAAATTAGAGGGGAGTGACAGTTCTCCATCTTGCTCAAAGTGAACATGGTAGGTGGCAATAGCAAACTGTTAGAATCCAGAGTTTGAGGTTGAAGAGTGGCCCTTATACCCAAATGTTGGAGATCATGTCGAGCTTTCAAACCATCTTTTGTTTTGGCATCAACATCTAACAAAGTTCCAATAATACTATCACAAACATTCTTCTCGATATGCATGACATCAAGATTATGTCTCAATAGTAAGGACTTCTAATATGGTAAGTCAAAAAAATGCTTTTCTTCTTCCAATAGGTATGACACTCAAGAGTGGATGATGATGTTGCAGCGTCCTTTTGTTTTCTTTTCACCCCCACTTTAAATTTGGGAACTTTCCCAAAAGTAAATTTAAGTGGATGCAACGGCTTAAGTATATCAACCCTAGATAACACACTTGGTATGGCTCTCATTTCTTCTTTTCCATTAAACCTTCGTTTCACAGAATGAAACTTATTACCCACACCTAACCATCGACGATGGTTAGTGTAACAAAATTTTCTACTGCCTTTTAACCATAAAGATGATGTATCTGCATTACATGTAGGGCAAGCTAATCAGCCCTTAGTGCTCCAACCAGACAGATAACCATATGAAGGAAAATTGTTAATCGTCCAAAGTAGTGCAGCACATATAGAAAATATTTCACCCTTATAAGCATCAAATGTTTCAACTCCATGCCAAAGAATTTGTAATTCTTCAATAAGTGGCTGAAGATAGACATCAATATCATTTTCCAGACCTTTAGGACCCGAAATGAGTAACAACACAAAAATACTTTGTGGCTTCATACCCAACCATGGAGGTAAGTTGTATGGTGTCAACAACACAGGCCATGTACTATGACTCGTACTCATTACCCTAAAGGGGTTGAAACCATCACTTTCTAAGCCTAGGCACACATTACGAGGTTCTAAACCAAAACCATCAATCGCATCTAATGCCTTCCAACAAGGGGAATCAGCTGGGTGCCTTAGAATGTCGTCTTCTTGGCATTCATCACTATGCCAACACATGGTTGCAGATGATTTACTGCAAGTGTATAATCTTTGTAATCTTGGAATCAATGGAAAATGCCAAAAAACATTTTTTGCAACCTTAATCTTGTTGTTATGATCACTTCTTTCAGTTCCTTTCATCCATCTAGATTCTCCACATTTAGGACAATGATCATAAGACTCATACTCTTTCCGGTACAAAATACAATCAATAGGACATGCATCAATCTTGTGATAGTCATATCCCATTTTACCAATGATTTTTTTCAATTCATAGAATGTAGCTGGCAACACATCACCTTCTGGAAGAGCCTCTCTGAACAGCTTCAGAATCATGTCGAAAGATTTGTAGCTCAATTTACCTCTGCATTTTATGTTGAACAATCTGACTATAAATGAAAGCTTGTTGAATGTCTTGGAACCAAGGTACAAAGGTCGTTCAACATCTGCCAACAACTGTTGAAATTCACCATACTCTCTTTTATTATCATCCATTGACTTCACTTCTACATGTTTCGAATTTTCCTCACCAATAACATCCTCCACCATCAAATGCAGACCAACATCCTTCGGATGTGTTGTGCGTGCAAAATCCGTAGACATTTGCCTGGAAGAAGAACTACTCCCATGGAACTCCCAAAATTCTTTGTCCTTAATTACTCCATAATGAATCAAATATTGTCTTACTATTTCCTTTTCATGTCTCAAGAGGCATACACACTCCAAACAAGGACATTTATCTTTGTTGATGGAGTAGAGTGAGCAGAAGCAACTTGAATGTACGCGTCAACTCCATCCATATATTCCCTTGTATTCTTCAATTTATCCATACAACTCCAATCCATAATGTCTCACTACAAAAAAAAGGCTCATTTACATTATATTCAACATCTATAAATAAATCCTACTACGATCAATTGTAACACACTTAAGTGCATAATCCACATACGATAAATAATTTTAATTTTATTGTGAAGCTACTTGTGCACTGAAATAGATATAGAGTGTTTCATGATTCATGGTTTTGTGATTCATGTTTTCATGATTCATGAATCTTTTTCAATAGGCATGAAGAAACTGTGACAAATATTAATAAGGGTGAGAGGCAGCTAAAATCAGATGCTTTCTGACAATTGTAGACGGTGTTTCCCTTCCTAAAAAACATGTGGTCCCACAACGGAGAAAAAAATGTGACTTTAAAAGGGGAAGGAGAAAAAGGAGTTTTAATGTAAATGAAAAGGAGAGGGCGAAGATGGGTGGAAAAGCAGAAAAAAGTAAAAGAAAAAAAAAATATGTGCGTGTGTGCACGAGGATGGTATGTGTGATCGCCAGGCACACGAGGGTACCGAATGAAGCGGGCGAGAGGAAGAGTTGGGGGTACTTGCCTTTACCCGGGGATCGAGGGAGTTGACGTGCAGGTCCTTCTTCCTCCTTCCACCAGCCGGCCGGTAAAGGAGATTTAGCTCCGATGGTTACCTTGCAAGAGCAGAAAACAAGAAACAAGTGAAAAGTGGATTAGACTGTGACATGTAGTAAAAGGCCTAATGGGGAGAGATGAAAAGACATTAAAAGGGACATTAACACACCTCGTGGGGGTGGTGTTAAACCCCTAAATGAGTAGGTAGAAGAAAGATGTTGTGTGTGTGTGTGGTGAGTGTGATGAATGCAATGACGAAGATAGAGAAAATAGAGTAGAAATGAAAGAGGAAGAGATGGCGACGGAAGCCGCTGCTCGTGGTGGACGTAGCGGAGAACAAAGCTCCTCCCGCCTCGGGCCGATCGGACAAAGAGGACGGGGATCCCGAGCTCCACGGCGTGGCTTGATGTGAGACGGCTCCTCCTTGGTTCCGGAACGTGAGCTTTTGGTCCGGCAGGGCTTCACCTTGGGGGATTGGGTACTTTGGGCTCAGAGATCGGGGCACCAGTTCGGCAGGGCTTTGCCGTCTCTGGGGATTGTTTTCAAACAAATGACCCCCAGGTCTGTATTTATAGACAAAATTCTATAATCATGTCGGGGGCAGTGAACACCTTTTATGATGAATCGCGTCCGACAAACACGCCGCAATTCAAGAGATCCATATGATTTGGTAATCATAGCCTATACCTAAGGTTCATAATCGCATCTGTCTTTACCGCCGCATTTTCCTACGAATCGATCTTCTGACAGAATCGACTTTGATTTGATTGATGGCTTTGAAAACGCGGTTACACGAGCGGACGCGATTCTAGATTTGCCATGATTTGAAGCATGGGAGCTCTTAAATGCCGTGGCTTTAGGGGTACATTTAGGCTTTGACTTTTAATCGCGTCGGCTTTGCCGGACGCGATTCTTGATTTCTTATGATTCGAAATGTGACCCCTCTTATATGTCACGGCTTTAGGGGCATGGCTTAGGCTTTGACTTTAAATCGCGGCGGCTTCGTCGGACATGATTATAGGTAGTGGGTATGGAAAAAGCAAGTGTGATATGCGTCGATTTTACCTGCCGCGGATCACACCTCCTTAAAAGACGTCCACCGTACCGGACACGAATAATTTAAGTTCAACAGACCCTTTCGACCCCTTTTGAGAAATTCCTAAAAATCCTAAAAAAGTCCAGAAAGATAGGAAAATCACTCAAGAGGTTAATTGAAGAGAGCCACTCTTAGGCATTGCGGTGTAACATGAAATTTGCTCGATATGTCATCAAAATGGCGTGTCTACAACTACCTCGCCTTGGCGTCTGCTTTGCAAGGAAATGGAGCGTAGTGATGCGAAATGAAAGCAATGAAATGGTGTGAATGAAGTGGAATGACTAAAAAGTAGATGCCAAGGTGTGATGAGACATGCCCTTAACAACATACGACAGGAGCTGTTCATCAATTCAAAGTGAAGCGGCTTTCATAAAATCTTAGGAGGAGACTCAATGGTTGGACGAAAGGAAAAAGAGTGTGCACGTAGGCACGGAAGGGAGAAAGATCAACTTCCAGTGTCGGGGAAGTACCTAAGGACACAATCTGTTAGGTTGCACCATCGGGGGCATCTACCACTGCCTCAAGTGGATATTTGGGAGATTAGATGAACTGAAATAGGGATCCAAAATGACTGAGTTTCTCAAGAGAAGATCTTCAAACATCAACACAATGAATTGAGTACTTGACTCGGAGTGGAATATTTAATGTTAATTGGCATTGAGGAACGAGTAGTTCTTTTCAATTAAAGACGAGAGTGATCGTCCGGAATTATGCTTAAAGTCATACATGATGCATGCTGGGCTAAAAGGAAAAGATTAAAACAAATGAAAATATAAGATAATCAAGGATAATATTGTTACGGTGCCGAAGTCAAGATACTAGACGGAACCATCGTCCTTCTGCAACGCAACGGCCTATCCTTAATTCATAAGAATTCTCTGAAATTATCATTGTTTTTGGGGGAGGAGGGGAACTCAAATTCCAGATTCATCAGAGTCTCAAGGTCCTTGATGTGCTCTAATAGGGTATACCCTATAGTAAGATGCAATATATACAATACCAGGTACGACGGTCGCCGAAGATGATCGTGAGTTGTGCAGCGAGAAAGGTGTCCAGATCCTACACTCAAAGATCCATTAGCTTTGACAAGAAACATATAATATGGAAATACATTAAAAATAATGTTACTTGTAAATTGCGGCGAGGATATCGGACGCCTTTTAATCGCGTCCATTGTGTCGGACGCGATTCAAGATGTCAATCCGGGACTTGACATTTTGTCCTTATCCTCACTTTATTGCATCGGGAAGGGGGGCTTCCGGACCAAGAGGTCACAAGACACCCTTCCCTTGCCCATTTCAGGATTTCACACTCTTCCCCAAGCTCTCTCCCCCTCCAAAGGTGCAAGGCTCAAGGAGAAGGAAAAGAGAAGGAGAAGAAGAGCCTTAGGAGATGGAGCATGGTGGTTCTTCCTCCTCTAAGGGGTCAATAAGAGATGGATTTCAAAGGCTAAGTCAGATGGAAGGACACATTTGCAAGCTTGTCCAAGCCAAGTTGGTAACTAGATTCGATCTTTAAGCTTTGGTTTTGATGTAGTCTTTGTGTTCTTGACATGCTTTTAAAGTGTTCTTGGTGTTCTTCCTCTCTTTTTTTTTCCTTTTCTTTTTCTCTTCCTCTTCCAACACCATGGCCGAACCCCTTTATCGTCGTGACCATGTGCCACTCCCATGAAACCATTACCCATGCAATGCCATGCCCATCTATGCCCATGCACGTAGGATTACCCACTCTTCCCAGACAACCAACGCTACATGCGCCTCCCATGGCTTCAACAACTCACCTCCACTATTACCCTAGACATGAACAACATCCTCAAGAGGTTGGGCATTAATAACCTAGCCATCCATGCCAAAAGGTACCACGAGGTCCACCTTGATTGGGCGGCCTTAGGGGCATTAGTTGAATTTTGGCATCCTCAAACCCACACTTTCCTCTTCAAAATCTTTGAAGCCACTATCTTGTTGGAAGAGGTTGAAATCTTATTAGGTTTAAAGCGGATGAGGCACGGCGACGAGGACGAGATGGCGATCATGCCGAGGTGCCATACAAGCAAGGCAGTTCTCGAAAGCTTTATGGATGCGAGGGAGGCCCATGGTCTCAGGATCGAAAAAGGTATAAACTTGCAGAGGATGGCGGCCTGGACCTTGAACGTGTTACCAAGGGCGGGGGACGGCGAGAGGCTGGAACAGGCGATGAAGGGGTTCTCTATCTGCATGGCGGGCACGCTCCTCTTCCCCTCGATCGGTAATATTTTGGAGGAGGATCAACTAGGCACGGTGTGCGCCATTTAGGAAGGTGAGAGGTTGGGACTGGCGGTGCTAGCCTTCCTCTATAGCGGACTTACGGCGGCGAGCTTAGGTAGGCCTCCTTATGGTTCAATGCTTTTGTTTACTTGTTGGACTGACCTACATTTCAAGTTTGAGGTTAACAATGAAGTCACAAGCTCCTCCCGCATCTTCTCCAAGAGTCCACTTAAGCACCTGGATAATACAGTGGGCTTAGAAAGGTGCGTGGCTAATCGGGTGCCACAACTTAAAACACAGGCGGATTGGCATGATTACTTCCGAAGCATGCCCGGGGACACGTTTACTTTTATTTTGGTGCCACTTTTTACCAGGGACCTGTGGACCAGGCTAGCACCCGGTGTGGACTTGCGGTTGATCGGGACGTCTGAGTTGGTTCTTTACAACCCACACTGCTGCCTTCCTCAACTTGGACTTCCACGGCTCAACTTTGAAGGGCTGTCCCACCTCTCGCCGATCTAAAGGTGGGACACTGGCACAAATAATAATGGCGAGGAGGCGGACAAACTTCAAGCACTGTGGAAGGTTTGCTCCTTTAGGAGGCCTGTCCCAAATGTAACGGAGGATGAAAATGATTGGATGGGCTATGTAAGGAAACTTGGAAAACTTTGGCCCAAGGTGGCCGTCTATAAGCATCGTGATTGAATCCTTAATGAAAATCGTATTGTTTCCTTAACATGGCCAAAAAATGTCCCTTCAAAATGTGATTGCATCACCCAAACAGCTTGAATTTTCTCCTCAGAATGAAGCCTCGGGTGGGTTCTTTGAAACGCGTCCAATGCAGACAGCGCAGATATCTTCTTGATACGCGTCGACTTAAACCACCGCTTTTTAATTAAATCATGCCCTCTGACCCCGACGTGTTTCAAATTGTACTTCAAATTTTCAAAAATCGCGCGCCTCAGAGTCTGCGCCGGAGTAATGATGACTTCTGAATCGCGGTGGCTCATGCAGACGCATTTAAAGATGTTTATCTAAATTAGTGTCTGTTGTACTGGACGCGATTTTGAAAACTGCCGGAGGCTATAAAACTCCCGAGGGTGCGACCTTTGCTCTGTTTCGGCTCCTGGCGACTCTCCCTCTCCCTGCTCTTGCTCTCTCTCTTGCTCTCTCACACTCTCTCTTTCCTTTCTCTCCCTCCCTCTTTGGTCGGGATGACGAAGCAGGCGGCGGCGAAGTGGCACCGGGGCAAGGGGTCACCGGCGACGGAGGGGACGGTGGCGATGCCGGCGACGGAGGCCTCGGGGACGAGCAAAATGGTGGCCGAGATGCTCGCCGCCCCCGGCAAACTGGCGATCGTGATGGAGGAGGAGCTGCCAACGGCGGAGGAGGGTGGTGCGGCGGCCATGGAGGAGGAAGGAGAGGCGGCGGTGGATGAGGGCGGCTACGAGGTGTGGAGGTGGGGCCAGCTCGGCTGGGAGGTCCCCCATGGCCGGAGATGGTAAGGCTCGCCCCTTAGCTTTGGATTTTGAGGTGGGAGGTGGAGGGGAAGCACTGGCTTCGGGGAAGAGAGATAGGGTGAATCACGACAGTTGCAGCCGACGCAGTTCGAAGCACTGAATTGCGGTGACATTGGCCGCCGCGTTTCAACTTTGAAAAGCGGCCAATGTAGCAGACGCGTTTCAACTTTGAAAAGCGGCCACTACATTGGACGCGATTTCAAAGGCTACTCGAGGGAGGAAAGTTTAGCCTGATTTTGCATAGCTTGGTCCTTTTAATGTGTTTTAACTTGTGTTGGCTTGTTTGTGCATTGTGCAGGGCATTATAAAGCCAAGGACAATGTGGCCCCTCGTCTTGGAAGCATATCAGGGGCACCCGCACTTCCAGATGGAGAGGGTCCAGGAGATGGGGTTCGAGCCGATCTGGGAGATCGAGCCCTTTTTCATGGACAGTCCCCTGATACAGGCGCTGAGGGAGAGATGGGACAGAGTGAGTAGGGCCTTCCTATTCCTGTGGGGACACATGGTGCCGTCCCTGAAGGATGTGACCCGGATAGCCGGACTACGGGTGGACGGGGAGGCAATGACAGGGGTCACGTACCCAGATTATACAGAGCACATGGAGGATTTGCTGGGCTTGGAGCCCATGGAGGAGGATGATCTCGGCGACCGGAGGATGGTCGACCAAGTGGCACTATTGGAGAGCTTGGGCCTCAGGGGAGTGAGGTAGAGGGCAGAGGAGACACTGCCGGAGTTCGTGCAGCGAGCAGCGGGGCTGGCCCGAGCAGTTTACTGCCAGGACCCCGAGGATGAGGAGAAGGCAGACCGGGATCTGCGATGGTTTTTGGTGTTCTTCCTCGGGAAGATGCTGCTGACGACCAAGAGAGATGGCATCAACTGCCGCTTCCTTGAGATACTGGACGACCTGGAGAGGGTCGGACAGTACGAGTGGGGTGCGGCCTTTCTGGCGCACACCTTCGCAGACCACTCCAGCGGCACAGGGAGGGAGACGACAGTGGGCAGATTTGTGCCCTTTCTACAGGTATGACTTTTTTTCTTGAATTCTTCTTTTAATTTCTGCATTTAAAATAAATCCTACCTCTTAAGTTGTTAGTTAAGACTAATCAATATGCGCATGTGCAGGTGTGGTCATACCACTACCTCCCCCTGGGCAGGGCGACCCAGGTGTGGCCAGACGCAGTGCCCCTCTCCCGGAGGTGGCTCCCGGTGGTGACGATGGCCACCTTCTTTTTCCAGCTTGACACCCTCCGCCGCGACATCCGGGATTTCCCAGCGCTCTTGGTATGTGCCACATTCATTTCCTTTTCAATTCATGCATTTGATATTAATTATTATATGTGACTAATCAATGCATGTGCAGGTCGTGTGGCAGCCTTGTGTGGGCCAGGGTGACGACGATCAGCCGTGGGTCGAGAGCGACCGACCTTGTTTTGGGCGGGACCTATGGGTCCACTGTCTGAAGGAGATCGAGCCGCTCCGCCTGCGGCTGGCTACCCGCACCCTCAGCCTGCACCAGGCGTGGCATGAGGAGACCGATCCCCGGGGCATTGGGAGGAGGACGCTGGGGAAGGCGAAGACGGTGGATTGGCGTCTCCGGTTCCCGGAGCAATACGCCGACTGGCAGCGCGGCGGACAACTCATGGAGTCAGACGCCACCGACAGCCTCGCCTACCTCCAGTGCTTCCAGGAGGTGTACGGGGGTCGCAACTTCATGAGGCTAGCGAGGGTATGCGCTTCTAACTTTATATGCTTTCAATTATGACATGCATGATATTCTAATAAGTGTGTTCAATTTGCAGGATGCTCGGGATGACCTCATCGACACCCTCCGTGCCCAGCTGGCAGATACAGAGGCCCAGCTGGCAGAGGCGCGGGAGGCCTTAGATGCACTAGTATGTTTTAAAAATCATACCTTTGTTTTTATTTATCTTACCATATGCGGACCTGACCTTGGATTTGTGCAGCGCGCCGCCCAGTCGACCGTGGAGTGCAGTGACGTAGTCGGTGCCTACTCGAGCTGGAGCGCACCCGACCCAGAGACGGCCTCTCTCCAGGAGCAGCTGTCGGCGGCAGTGGCAAGAGAGGAGGAGGCGGAGCGCGACCTCTGTGCACGGGTAAGTAATTTAATTAGATGCTTATGCAAATTGAATTGCTTTATACTTACATGTGCTTGTTCTTTGTGCAGTCCGATGATCTTCAGAGCGCGCTCACGCGGGAGATGAGCACCCGTGCTGAGATGATCAAGCTGTCTCAGCAGCTATCCGAGCTGCAGACGCAGGTCGCCCAGCAGGACTCGGACCTATTGTGGGAGGCTGTGGAGCTGGGCGTCACACTCTCCCTAGAGTGCTAGGACCACGAGAGGCAGTAGGCCCGGTGGGACAAGGAGCGGGGCCACTGAGACCAAGAGCGGGACCCTCTGACGCAACAGGCCGTGGAGGCACGTGTGAGCCTGGTCGCCTCCAAGCCCCTAATGAGGGAGGCGGAGGACCGCTACCGGCGGGGGCGCGAGCGTGTGGTGCGGGAGGGGCGAGCCAGCACCTATTCTGCGAGTTACATCGTGACTTCCTCTCAGTACGAGAGGGACGTTGAGGAGGGACGCGTCGCCCAGGGCTCTACTGGTTCGCACGCCTCCATGAGGCCCCCTGCTCCTCCCTCGATTGCAGACCCAGGAGAGGCGGAGAGCAGCCAGCGCGCTCGACCTGCAGAGGGTGATGGCGAGAGTTAGGCCACCTATCATGATGTGTACCTTTTTTTTTCTTTTTGTTGATATGTTGTGTGCCTGGTCGGGCACTTTATGATGTACATGGGTTGGCCCTCCTTTTGGCCATACATATATACATGATGTGTGCTTTGCCTTCTTCTTCCCTCGTGCCTGAGATACATTTGAACAAACAAGTTAAATGTCCGTTCTGGCTAGCCCATTGCATACAAATAGTGTTTGGCTTTATGAACTTGTCAAGGGGCTGAGCCTCTATTTAAATAAGGCGAAAAATAGAATGACAGAATTTACAATGCAACATGCAGATGCTAGCAAGATATTAACAGATGAATATGCGCTTAATGTACAAGTAAACAAAAAAATATTTTTGGGTTTTTAGGATATTTGATTTTTTGGCTTTTGATAATATTCCTTTTTTTGGAATATATATATTTTCTGGCTTTTGGGAAAATATTCATTTTTTTGGAAAATATACATTTTTTTGGCTTTTGGGAAAATATTCACATTTTTTGTGTTTTGAAAGATATTCAATTTTTTTGGAGTTTGGGGATATTCAATTTTTTTGGGTTTTGAAGATATTTAATTTTTTTTGGAGTTTGGGGATATTCGATTTTTTGTGTTTTCGAAAGTAAAGGCCACAACCCGGCATAGTCTCTTCTAAAAAGACACGCAGAACGAGGGGGGTCCGCTCTATTTGGAAAAACATGGTGCTTGGACCCTTCAATTACTCGGTTGCCATTGAGAGTTCATTAACTATTCTTGGGTGTGCCAGACAGAGGTTGGATGTGTTTAAGCATTGCCTACACCCGAGGTGGCTTTTGGTGACGTCCTCTTTAGTTGATCGTTGCCTTTCCTTGACTCTAGGACATACCCGTGGCGGAAGAAGGGAAGAAGTGTTTAGGAAGTCTGCCAATAGCCTGGGAGACTGGGGAGACACTCACTCCTCTACACGTATGCTCAGAGGGGTTCAGTTTTTTTGGCTTTTGGGGTTTTGGCATGCTTACAATCTGGTCCATTTGGATCTCTGCGGGGACTTTGCCGCTCTTGACATGCTTTTTCATTTGATTTGATTTGCCTTTTTTGGCTCCTTTGCTTTGGATTTTCATTGATCCTCTTCTTTTCCCCCTTGTTATGCCTTGACCTACACCCTTTTGAGCTTTGGGCAGATTTATGAGGTCGATCCCTCAGGTCTCCCTTGTCTACCGGCAAGTCGAGTGGGAAAGAAACGGATAATGCCCTAGACTCTTAGCTTGGCATTAATCTTCTTTAGATTTTGTGCTTCTAGCTTTCCAAGGGTGGGCGTGTAGGTGTGTGGGTGCCGATGCCTCGGGCTAACCCACCAAGAATTAGAAATGAATTAACAATGATGGCTTTTCATTTTAGGGTCCATGCACCACGTAAATCCGAACACCTGTCTAGGGGTAGTATTTTTTTAGATGAAGCCCATTCCAAGGCTGAGAGAGCTCCTCACCCTCCACATTGACTAGCCTATACGCGTTGCCTGGATATTCTTCTTTAACTACGTATGGCCCTTCCCAGTTTGGTTGGAGTTTGAATCGGGGACCACTAGGTTTTACAAAGATTATTTTAATGACCATTTCACCAACTTTAAATTTTCTCTCAATAACATTCTTTTGATAAAAACGTATGAGTCTATTTTGATACGCTCTAGTGTGTTCTGCGGCGACCAGACGCCTCTCATCTAGGAGTTTCAGTTGTGATAGGAGCGATTCGCGCCGCTCATCAATTGACAAGTCCTTGTCAAGCTGGATCCTTAATGAGGGAATAAGAATTTCATATGGTACTACAGCCTCCATTCCGCAAGTGAGGGTGAACGGTGTTTGCCCTGTGGGAGTACGGATTGAAGTGCGGTAGGCCCATAGAGCTTCTACAAGCTTTTCTGGCCAGTCCGAGAATCTGTTAGCCTCACATGTTTTCTTGATGATTTTAATCAAAGTTTTGTTTGTGGCCTCTACTTGGCCATTGCCTTGCGGATAATAAGGAGATGAATGATGCAATGCAATTTTATACCTATTGCAGAGGTCACACAATTCTTGAGAGACAAACTGAGGCCCATTGTCAGTGATGATGGTGCTTGGGATACCAAACCTAGTGATGATGTTTCTCATGATGAACTTGCAAACGGTCGTTGCCTTGATTTCCACATATGCTTCGGCTTCCCCCGACTTGGTGAAGTATTCTGTCGCTGTAAGGAAAAACGATTTGGTTTCGTTATGGGAGTTAGGATCACCAAGGGGACCAATGAAAGCCCACATAGAAAAAGGCCATGGGGAGGATAGTGGGTGGAGCATGAATTTTGTCAGCGTGCAGTTGACACTTGACACACCGGCGGACAAAGACAGAGCAATCCTCCTCTTGAGTGGGCCAGTAAAAGCCTTGCCTGAGGATCTTTTTGGCAAGCATTTGGCTATTCACATGGCCACCACACACACTCGAATGGGCTTCCTCAACAACCTTCCATACTTCATCCTCATCCAGGCATCTGAGCAAAACTCCAGTGTGTCCCCTTCTGTACTGAGTATTTCCAACGAAAGTGTACTTCTGGGATAGCCTCCTTATGGCCTTCTTTTCCTCACTTGTGGCTTCCTCAAGGTACGACTTATTCTTACAATATTTAGCTATCTCATAATACCATGGTTTCTCCTCATCTTCCAACTCCTCTTCTAGCTCAAATAGCATAACCTCAGCTTTCTCCTTTCTTTCCAACTTCTTCAACATCTCTTCCTTGATATGGAGGAAGATGGGGTTCTGAACAGCAGGGGTATTGTGGCGAGCAATTTGAATGCTGTCAAAATCCTCGAGATAACACATATTGAGTGTTGAAGCGATGGTAGCAAGGGCGTCAGCTAGAAGATTCTGATGACGAGGGACATGGATGAAGATCAGCTTGGAGAATAGCTTGGCGTAGGCTGAGGCAAGTTCTTGGTAAGGCTTGAGCTTTGGATCTCGAGTGAGGTATTTGGTGAGCACTTGGCGCAAGACCAGCTGGCTATCACCTATAATTCGCAGATCAGTGACACTATAGAAACGTGCGAGCTTCAAACCAGCCAATAAAGCTTCATATTCGGCAATGTTATTGGTGGTAGGAAACTCTAATTTGTAGGCTTGCGGAATGGTGACACCTTCAAGTGATAGTAGAGCAAGCCCGATACCCTTTCCATGAGAATTCAGAGCTCCATCAAAATATAACATCCACATAGGATCAGATTGGCTAAGGGACATTAGTTCTTCATCTAGAAACTCCGAAAGAACATGATCGAACTGAGGAATAGGGTGATGAGCGAGGTCCTCTGCTATGGCATAGCCTTTGATGGATTTCTGCTGAATGTAGGTGATTTCGAACTGAGAAAGGAAGCTTTGCCATCGCACTAGCCTATCAGTTAGAACAGATTTCTCAAGAAGAAACTTGATAGGATTCATGCGGTCGATAAGATGGACTTCGTGAGCAAGAAAGTAGTACTTCAGTTTCTGCACTACCCATACGAGTGTGGCACATGTCTTCTCCATTGCCGTATACCTTTACTCGCAGGGGTTGAGAAGCTTAGATAGGTAGTATGCTGCCCTTTCATTGCCTTCTTCATCTACTTGTGGAAGGACAGCTCCTACCGAGTCTTCCAGGATAGATACATAGAGAATTAAAGGTTTGCCTGGAGTCGGCGGCCTTAGGACAGGGGGATTAGCCAAATATTCCTTGAGTCCGTCAAAAGCCATCTGACACTTCTCGTCCCATTCGAATTCGACTCCCAGCTTGGTGAGGTCGTAGAAGGGTCTACACCTCTGTGAATGTTGGGAGACGAATCAGGGAATAAACTGCAACCTCCCAACAAGTCCTCGAATTTCCTTCAAATTCTTGGGAGGGGGCATCTCTCTTATTGCCTTCGCCTTATTTGGATTAATTTTTATGCCCCTCTTGCTCACGATGAAGCCTAGAAGTCTACCCGACGAAACACCAAATGCACACTTCTTGGGGTTCATTTTTAATTGATATTCTCTGGACCTTTGCAAGACCTTAGTCAGAACCCCAGGATGCTCAGCCATTGACTTTGATTTCACTACCAGGTCGTCCACATACACCTCAATGAAGATGTGGATTATGTCATGAAAGACAGCCATCATAGCCCTTTGGTAAGTAGCTCCAGCATTCTTAAGTCCAACGGCATGACCACATAACAGTAAGTTCCCCACGGTGTAGTGAACGAGGTCTTTTCCTGGTCTTCCTCATCCAGCCTGATCTGATTGTATCCTGAGAAGCCATCCATAATAGAGAGGGTTTCATACCTGGCCGTGTTATCTATGAGCACGTCGAGGTGAGGCAACGGGAAATCATCTTTAGGGCACGCGCGGTTGAGGTCCCGGAAATCAATACAGATTCTAATTCTTCCATCTTTCTTCGTGACCGGGACAATGTTTGCCACCCAATTTGGATAATGCACGACTCTAATGAACCTGGCTTTGTGGAGCTTATCAACTTCATCCTTCATTTTCAAAGTCGTTCGGGTGTGGAAAAGCCTCAACTGCTGCTTAATGGCAATGGATCCCTGCTTAAGAGTTAGACGGTGTTCAACTAGCGCGGTGTCCAAGCCTGGCATATCCTCGTAACTCCATGCGACCGTGTCCTTGTATTTCTTGAGAACCTCAATGATTACCTCCTCTTCAGCTGGTGACAAATTACTGCCTATGAGGACGGTCCTAGAGTCTTCCCGGGTTCCCAAGTTGATTTCCTTGGTGATTTCCTCTACGGCTGCTGACGGTTCATCAAATCTCTTCAGTCCACTTGCGAACGCGTCAGCCTTCTCCTCGAACTCTTCATCATCTTTCTCAATTGGGTCGTCATCATCCATTATTTCATAGACTCCGAACCCATCATCGATTAAGCACAGTGACTACTCATATTCTATATCCAGCAACTACAAACGCTCTCCTACAAATTCAGGGATTGCTAAGCATGCCTTGCACCTACGGGCTAGATCGGCGAGGAATCGGTGTGGAACCCTCTTACCCTTGGACTTCTTCTCAGAGACAACCCCTAGCTTGTTGCTACCTTGACCTGGACTCGAACTACAACTACTGGAATCTACAACAGAAGGAGGAGTAGGAGAAGCAATAAATGAATCCCGCGTGGGGGAAGGAGGAGGACTAAAACCAGGAAAGGAATCCCACGTGGGGGAAGATGGAGAAGGGTTTAAAGCAGTAAAGGAATCCCACGTGGGGGAAGATGGAAAAGTATATACAGTGGAAGAACTTCCCTGTGTGGGGGAAGTTGGAGAAATATTTACAATGGAAGAACTTCCCTGCGTGGGGGAAGGAAAATTATTGAAAGCAGTAAAGCCCCCCTGCGTGCAGGGGGGAAGAGGATTATTGAAAGCAGTAAAGCCCCCCTGCGTGGAGGGGGGAGGAGGATTATTGAAAGCAGTAAAGCCCTGCGTGGAGGGGGGAAGAGGTCCCTGCGCGGACGGAAATAGGAGGCCGGTCATGGGACCGGGGAGGAGTGGACCGTCGGTCGAGGCATTCTCGGAGGCGAGGAAGGAGGTCTCCTCGATGATGATGATGGAGTCAGCCATTGAGAAGCTAACGCCTTTGGTCCCCCCTCAGTGCTTAGCGTACTCGGAGAGAGCGGACGAGGCGAGACTGCCAACTTGAGCAAGTAGGAAGTGAGTGCGGGTTTGAAGCAGGAAGGGTCCGAGCAAGGAAATCTGAGAGTGAAAGTCTGCTCGGGAGAATGGACCCTGATGGCCAAATGGGGCATCGGTGCCCGGGGAATGCTTAGGGAAAGGAAGGAGGGCCACGCGGTGGCATGTAGGAGAGACGACATTATGCTTGGGGAAAAGAAGTAGGGGACGGGCGCGTTGCCTGGAGCAAGGGGGAGGCTGAGTGCATTGCTCGGGGAAGAAGCAAGGGAAGTGGACATGTCGCTTTGAGGAAGAGGGATGTCAGGTGGTTTGCTCGGAGGAGAGAGAGGAGCAGCGCGTTGCCTGGGGACGAGGGGGGGTGAGTGCGTTACTCGGAGGGGAGAAGGAAGTGGGCGTGTTGCCTGGTTGGAGGGGGAGATCGGGCGCATTGCCAGGGGAGGGAACTAAGGCGGGCGCGATGCTCGGAACAGAAACTAAAGCGGGCGTGATGCCGGGGAATGAAGTTGAAGCGGGGGCGATGCCCGGGGAAGAAACTATAGCGGGGACGGTGCCCGAAAAGGAGATTCCAGTGGGCACGATCCCCGAAAGTGAGACAAAAGTGGGCGCGATGCTCGGGGTAGAAACTGGGGTGGGCGCGTTGCCCGGAATGGAGATTTTAGTGGGCGCGATGCTTGGAGAAGAAAGAGAAGCGGGAGCGATGCCCGGAGTAGAAATTAGAGCGGACGCGATGCCTGGAGCAGAAATTGAAGCGGGCACGATGCCCGGAGCGGAAGTTAAAGCGGGCGCGATGCCCGAAGAAGAAACTGGAGTGGGCGCGGTGCCCGAAGAGGAAAGTGAAGTCGGCGTGATGCCCAGAGGAGAAAGAGGAGTGGGCACGATTCCCGAGGTTGACACCCATGGAGATAGGGCCCGCCCTGAGCTTGGTTGTTGTGGTGGCTTCCTTGATCTGTGTGCCCTGCTCTGCTTCGGTTGTCTACTGTTCAGCTTCTGCGGGTGCGAAGAGTTGGTCCAGGGATGTCGCGACATCACTCATGTCAAACCAGCGACTCCATTCGGGCTCGGATTCAACCCTCTTGATGTGCTTGGACGAGCTGTGACTTTCTGCAGCTTTGTATGTGGCCAGAGGTGAATGATGGGCCCGTTCATTAGTAATGGTGGATGTCTGTTCACTCCCTGGTTGCAGCGGTCCTCTCTTAAAATGTTCATATAGTGACCATGTGGGAGGCTGCCCCGGTTGCTTCTTTCCCCTACTTGGCCAGTAACCCAGTCCTGCCTTGGGTCTCATCTTGCAATCTTTCACAGCCTCAGTCCTTCCTTGCAACTTTGCCCCCAGCCCCTTTTCTGGTTGGTACCCCATCTGCACCATAATGTGCCAGCCCTTCTTGGTGATTATCTTGCTCCTTCCAGCAGCATTGACGGATGAGCTAATCGGGCCAAGATACATGCTTGGTGCACCCAACACGCACATCAGTGGCTGATTGCTTGGCCAGATGGAAGGGACTGAGTTGTCCGTCATGGCATCCAATTCCATAATGGTAGGCTTACTAGAAACCTTGACGACCCGCCCCTTGTATGGAAACTTGAGGCACTGGTGGACAGTGGAGATAACGGCGCCAAGGGCCTGGATAAATGTCCTGCCCAGAATCATGCGGAAACTTGGGTCCATGTCCAAGATGTGGAAGTCCATTTCAGTAACGGACGGACCCAGTCCTATTCTCAAGATGACGACCCCTTTTGGCGGCCTACTGGTGTTATCATAGGTCATGACAGTGATGGCAGAGGGGCGGATTGACTGCACTTCTACTCCACAGAACTCTAATGTGTTGGAGGACACGACATTGATTGACGCCCCAGAGTCGACCAAGCATCGAGACACATAGATCCCATTAATGTCGACCGTCAAGCATAGGGCATACTGCTGAAACTTGGCCGGTGCTAACTCATCTTCATGAAATTCGATGGCCGGATGCGAGCTTCTGGGGTCAAGACAACACTAATCTGATTTACTGGTAAGTGCTCGTTGACCATGACTTTCTGTAGATACTGCATGAGGGCCTCTTGTTGTGACACTGACCTCTTGATCAATTCTAAGATAGATATCCTAGCTGACATCTTATCCAGGTGTTTTAGAAAATCATACTGAGTTCCCAGGATGGACTCCTCTTGCTGGGCTTCCTCCTCCTGAGGCACCGATGCTTGTTCCTGCTGCTGGGGAAATACCCTGTTAAACATGCGCCCACTCCGGAGCACCATGGTTGCTTCTGAGCTTTCTCCCACTGTTGATACCACAGCCGATGAAACGGAAGGGGATTGTGAGGTGGAGGGTTGGTTGGTGAATATTTGATGCGACAGCTGGAGACTTGCCGCACTCGAGGATGTAGTGATGGTACAGAGAAAGGGGGCTTGGTGATCAGGGGTAATGAGGGGTACAGTTGATGGCATGCGGAAGAAGGGTGGGTTAGATGATGGTGGCTGTGGGGCAGTGGTGGTAGGAGATAGGCAGTTTGGTTGTGGCGATATGGTGGAGGGGTTGCGTAAGAAGGGTGCTTGCGGGGCAGTGGACGGTGGCGTTGCAGTGAAGGAGGGTTGGCGAGTGATTGGCGAGTTAGATGGCTAGCTAGATGGTGTTAAACGGTGGGTAGGGATGCGTAGGAAGGAGGGTAGTGGGTTGTCAGGGGTAGGTGTACGGATGAAGAGGGGTAAGGTGAAAGAGGATTGAGAGGTGGATGCGGCGGGTACTTCCATCACCCGGTCGGGTGTTCTTTCACTGCTGGGAGATGACGAGAAGGCGTTTACTTGCTGGTTTGGGGGCTGGTGCTCTAGGAGAGGGTTTTGGACAATGCCCATGTTGGGCTATTGCTGGGGTGCCTGGACTTGCTGTTGCTGTTGCTGCTGATGTTGCTGTTGCTGTTGCCCGGGTGGCCTCCTTGCCTTCATCTCAACAATATATTTTCTCATATCTATCCAATCTATGCCTCCATTGTCATTCAAATTGTAGATGTAGTCCTTGAAATGGAAACATGCCTCCAGGGTGTGGCCTGGTCCCCGATGAAATTCACAATATCGGGAGGTGTCAACATCGGGAGGCCATTGTAGCCTTTCCCTCGGCAAGGTGAGTGCGTCGGCGGCCATGAGGGCATTAAAGATATCTGGGAGGGTCTCTGGCAATGGGGGGTAATGGGTTCTCCTCGGGCCAGGGGGGCGTCTAGGCTGCTGGGGCTCGTAGGTGCCTGGAGGAGGGACCTGGTTGTATTGGGGAGGTGCAGGAGCAGGCTGTTGTTGGTATTGGGGAGGGGCAGATTGTCGGTATTGTTGCTGCTGAGGTTGGTGATATTGTGGATGCTAGGGTTGGTGGTAGTATTGGTTGGCACGAGGCTGTTGGTATTGGGGCTGCTGGGGCTGTCGATAGTGTGGGGGCTATTGGGGTTGCTGAGGTGGTTGTGGCTATTGAGGCTGTTGGGGTGCCCTAAACATAGGAGGGTCTTTTGGCCTGGGGGCTGGCTGTTGGGGCTATTGGGTCCTGGTATTGGTATTGAGGCGGTAGGTGGAAGGACTAGGGTTGCCCATTGCACTCACCTGCTCATTGTGTATGACCCCTTCAGTCATGGGACTACCTGTAGGGGGGGCACCAGTACCCTTTTTGAATGTCTAGGCCTTAGGATTGAATATGGCCATGATCGGAGAGTCCTTCAATTGAGTCTGAATGTATCGGGCTCTCTAGTATAATTCCTCCATTGTGGTTAACTTATTCATGGTCAGAATATGTCTGAATTGTGGCGTGGCATTCGTCGTGATCATCTTTACTTGTTCGGATTTAGACAATGGGTCCCTCAGCCGCTCAGCCAGGGCTCTCCACCTATCAGCATAATGCATGAAGTCTTCATCAGCCATCATCCTCTCAGCCATGAGATCAGTGATGGACAAGGTTGGGCCGACTCTATCTTTGTACCTTTGCAGGAACTTTCTTTGTACTACCTCAAAGTCTTCAGCATCCGAGGGTTCCAGAGAGTATAACCACTCAAGGGCGGGCCCGTCCAAAGACCGGCAGAACAGGAAGGCAAGAGCACGACTATCATTCTGCCAAAATGAGGATTCGTACATGAATTCTTTGATGTGTACGAATGGGTTGCCTGTGCCGTTCTAACGGCGGTAAACCGGCAGTTCGAAAGGGGGGAGATGGAAGACTGGCATAGAAGGGAGGGCTAGTTCAAAAGAGTCTTTAGGTGTGGACACCCTCTTCAAATCCTATTCCAAATGACTCACCTTTGCCAGGAGGGCTTGGGTAAGTTGGTTGGAGGATGGTTTGGGAGGTGCCCCAAAAGAATGGTGGTGGGGGACATCGGCCTGAGTGGAATAGTGAACGGGAGGGGCGCCGGCGGGCGCAAAAGCATGGGCCAGGGCCCGTGGGGGGTAAATGGGCCTTGCCACGTTGGGGCTTGGCAAGACATGGGAAGGCCCTCCAACTAGACTGTGGGGGTGAGAATGGATAACTGAATTAGCCCGCGAGGGGGCAGGGGAGACTCGGACCGTCGGGTCGTGAGCAGATTGAACATGAACACCCGCACTCTGGTGGAAAGCTTGAGTTGGATCGGGGACAGACTTCCCCTTAAGGGAAGCCTAGACCTCCTGAAGCTGGGAAGCTTGGAGGCTCTAGAGGATGTCCATGAGTTGGGACAGATCAATTGGGGAGGAGGTATTTCCAGCGTCATGCCTTTGCGAGACGTGGGGAGCCTGAGTATCCATCTCATTAACATGCGAGGTGGCTAGACCGTCATGAGGTGCATCAGGAAGGCGTGGGAAGGGACCCAGGGAGTCATACATATCTTCATAGGTATCATCATGATAAGCCATATCTTTGTATTTGGCCATCGAAAGAGATCGGCCTGAATGAAGCTGCATGAAATTTTCAACAAACAGATGTGTTTTAAAGGGAACTTACCAAACAACTACTTAAACAAGTTTGAGAGAAGAGGTTAATGACTTTTAATTCACAGACTTAAATATGCTTACGTCCACTTTAAATGTTCAACAAGGTTCAGTGTGGATTTTAATCGCAGTATGTCACTCCAAGTGGCTATCGGCCTAAATGGGTAAAATGATAACTTCGGGCCCACTAAGCAATCTCCCTTCCACATAATAGGTTTTCTAGCACGGGTCTCCGGAAATGGGTACAACCGGCTCGGTCCGCCGTGAGGGAATCCACGGGGTACAGGGACTTATGGAGGTCCCGATGAGGATTCTCTAGCCCAATGACACAGAATGCCCAATGGGGAGATAGCCCTCACCGAGAGAGGTGTGTGGATCCTAGGAAGGAGGAAAGGAGGTCCCCCGGCCGAGAATATGCTCTGCAAGTGCAAAATGCAAAGAAATGACAGAAACCCAGGATCTCTGTGACAGGCTGAATCGCGTCCAGTATAGTGGACGCGCTTCAGTTTAATCGCGTCCGTTCAGTCAGCTGCGGATCTGACAGCTCGCAAAATCTGTAAGAGCCTAGGCGACTCCCTCCGGACTCTGTCACAAATCGCGTCGGGTATACCCGCCGCACAACAAATACAAATCGCGTCCTCTATACTGGACGCGGATCAAAGATCCACCCGAGCAATTATAAAAAGCTACAAATCAAAAGAGCGTGCTTTTCAAACAATTAAACAGCATGAAGTAAGGACCAAATGAAGATGCTTTCTTCGGGTGAATGTCAGTAGACAGGGATGGGAGTAGGATTGTGATTTTCTTTATTTTTCTTCTTTTCTTTTAAATCAAATTTCTACGAGGGGAAGTGCAGAGAAAAATGACATGAATACAAGTCGGTAATGGCGATGGGAATCTCAAATAGCACCATGCGTGGTGCGAAAGGAGGGGTGTACCGCGTGGGGTACGAGGGAGGGGCACTCGTGGGTGCCGAAGGAGGGGCACACGTGGGTGCCGAAAGAGGTAACCAAGCTATAAGGAGAAGTGTCCCACCGTGATCGCCAATTTGTAGATGGTGTTTCCTTTCCTCGAAAACACGCGGTCCCACAACGGAGAAAAAAAGGTGACTTTAAAAGGGGAAGGAGAAAAAGGGTTTTTAACGTAAATGAAAAGGAGAGGGCGAAGATGGGTGGAAAAGTAGAAAAATGGAAAAGAAAAGAAAATGTGTGCATGTGTGCACGAGGATGGTATGTGTGATCGCCAAGTACATGAGGGTACCGAATAAAGCAGGCGAGAGGAAGAGTTAGGGGTACTTACCTTCACCCGGGGATTGTGAGAGTTGACGTGCGGGTCCCTCTTCCTCCTTCCACCGGCCAGCCGGTAAAGGAGATTTAGCTCCGATGGTTACCTTGCAAGAGCAGAAAACAAGAAACAAGTGAAAAGTGGATTAGACTGTGACGTGTAGTAAAAGGCCTAATGGGGAGAGATGAAAAGATGTTAAAAGGGACATTAACACACCTCGTGGGGATGGTGTTAAACCCCTAAAGGAGTAGGTACAAGAAAGATGTTGTGTGTGTGTGCGGTGAGTGTGATGAATGCAATGACGAAGATGGAGAAAATAGAGTAGAAATGAAAGGGGAAGAGATGGCGACAGAAGCCGCTGCTCGTGGTGAACATAGCGCAGAACAAAGCTCCTCCTACCTCACGCCGATCGGACGAAGAGGACGGGGATCCCGAGCTCCACGGCGTGGCTTGAAGTGAGACGGCTCCTCCTTGGTTCCGGAACGTGATCTTTTGGTCCGGCAGGGATTCGCCTCGGGGGGTTGGGGACTTTGGGCTTGGAGATCGAGGTGCCAGTTCGGTAGGGCTTCGCCATCTCTGGGGATTGTTTTCAAACAAATGACCCCCGGGTCTGTATTTATAGACAAAATTCTATAATCGCGTCGGGGGCAGTGAACGCCTTTTATGATGAATCGCGTCCGACAAACACGCCGCAATTCAAGAGATCCGTATGATTTGGTAATCATAGCCTATACCTAGGGTTCATAATCATGTCTGTCTTTACCGCTGTGTTTTCCTACGAATCGATCTTCTGACATAATCGATCTTGATTTGATTGATGGCTTTGAAAACATGGCAACACGAGCGGACGCGATTCTAGATTTGCCATGATTTGAAGCATGGGGGCTCTTAAATGTCGCGGCTTTAGGGGTACATTTAGGCTTTGACTTTTAATCGTGTCGACTTTGCTGGATGCAATTCTTGATTTCTCGTGATTTGAAACGTGACCCCTCTTAAATGTCGCGGCTTTAGGGCCATGGCTTAGGCTTTGACTTTAAATCGCGGCAGCTTCATCGGACGCGATTACAAGCAGTGGGTACGGAAAAAGCAAGTGTGATATGCGTCCATTTTACCCACCGCGGATCACACCTCCTTAAAAGACGTCCACTGTACGGAACGCGAATAATTTAAGTTCAACAGACCCTTTTGACCCCTTTTGAGAAATTCCTAAAAATCCTAGAAAAATCCAGAAAGATAGAAAATCACTCAAGAGGTTAATTGATGAGAGCCACTCTGAGGCATTGCGGTGTAACATGAAATTTGCTCGATATGCCATCAAAATGGCATGTCTACAACAATATCCTCAATGATTCACATACACATCAGCAGCTACTTGAAATAATCGATCTATCATAAGAACAAAGAGAAAGAAAGTAGAAGGGAATTAAATTATCATGGTTCAAAGTGCCTTACAAAAGATTTTGAACTTGAAACACTCATTAGTCTCTTACAAAGAGTACAAAAGATTTGGCCTGCAAAACTGATGCAAGAATTCCAATGAATTGTCTAACAACAGGACAAGAAGTTTCAACGTGACAACATTTGGTGGAGTACGAACTATAGATGTTCGGATCATCAAAACACAAGTGTACGCATAGAACGGTCAAATTAGGCAAACAAGTGTTCATGGTAGCTGTAATTTTATATCAGGCTGTAAAGTGCTTAAGTGCGTAGAATTACTTGCAAACAGGAGTCCAGCACCACAATGAAATCCAAACACGAACAATTTCTACAGCACATGAGAAAGTAATTACTAAGAAAGGATAGGGAACAACAATGCACAAGGTAGAGTACGTGGGGCTTCATCATGCCCCATCAAGGATTAAAAGAGAAAAAAATAAGGTAAGCAACCATAAAAAAAAATTAAGACGAGGGAAGAACAAGAAAAATGCGATCTTGAGGCATCTGCCAATATTGTAATACCTCCATTCCATTCACCCGTGTAAACAGACTGCATAGAAGGCGAAGCGCATGCCGGGGAGGAGCAAAGAAAAACAAGAGAAAGGGCAGAGAGAGGAATCCAAAAAGGAACAAATCAACCACATATACCAATGAAAAAACTGTGACAAATTGCCTGAGAGATATTTATTCTCTAATCTAACATTATGGTATTTTCATAGGTAATCTTTGAGGATATTTGTCCCCAGGGAATGTGTATGGTCATCCCCTCCATTCCCCTCCCAAAGCCCAGTCTGCCAACCCCATTCCCCCCAATACGTTGCCCCCTCCCCCACCCCCTCACAAACCACTAGCAGCACCCCTCCACCCTCAAATCAAACAGCATCCCTTGTCGCTGCACCTCCTCCCCGCCGGTCATCCCCTCCATCTCCCTCACAGTCCGACTCCCCCTCACGTCCACTACCAACCCCGATCCTGTCGTCGCCCCCTCCACCTCCCAATTAACAGTCCGGTGATGGCCTGCCCCCAACCCGCTAGGAAGTCCCCAAATCGAGTGTGAATGATAATGAACTTACATGCGAGAGAGGGGTAGGGTACGAACGCTGCCTGCTGCCGCCGCGAGTCATCTCCACTGCGGATGCAGCCTGCTGCTACAACCACGAGTCTTCTCCACTTCGGACGCTGCCTGTCGTCACCGCGAGTCTTCTCCACTATAGGTACACTACCTGCCGACATCGCCGCAAGTTCTTCTCCACTACTGACGCCGCCTGCTACCGCTGCAAATCTCCTACGGGCTGCTGCTTGCTTGCCCTGAACCCTTTACACCGCTGCCTCTAGGAAAGTGAAGGGTGGAGGCAAGGGGAAGGAGGGGGTTTTTTGCCCTTCAATCTTAGCGCGAGAGGGCTTTATTCGATGAACGCACAAAGTTAATAATAATATTATATTATAAACTTACTGTATCAAACTCCGTAGGTATATGATTTTGTTATATACTTACAATATCACGCCATAAGGATAGGTACATGTTAAAATTTTAAGAACAGAATTCGTCCCATATCCTTACGGCACGTACAATTTGTAAGTATAGATATGTTTATCCATACGAAGAGCTTAAGAATATACTGAACCATAAAAAACTTTCATAGGTAAAGCTAAGATTTCTTGTAGTGGTTCTTCACATTGTATAGGGAGAATGGCTTAATGGTAGCCACTAAAAGACCAGTGCGATATATAGGGAGGAGATTTTTTATGGAAACCAATATTTTCTCTCCTCACACAAGTCTCACCTTAGGCTGGATGGATTCAACAATCCCCCCTCCAGTATTATATGAAAGATTATGTCTTGCTATAGTGGATTCCACACAAAGATTAAACTACTCAAATAGTAGCCATCCCCACCAAGCCCTTGCATTTGTTGTCCTTTTCTTTTGGTGAGACCTTCAACATCATGTCTGATGAATTCCTCTTTGTATGGATCTTCTCCAGCTGCAAGAGGTTCTTCTCAAAAACATCTCAAATCCAATGAGACCAAACATCAACATGGTTTGTTCTTGTGTAATAAGTTGAATGCTTTGCTAAGTGTATAGCACTCATACTATCACAATTCAACATATAAGCCTCCTAACTAAGGCCTATATCTTGGAGAAAATTCTTCAACCACAACATCTTCTTGCATGCTTCTGTAGGTGCAATATGCTCCACTTTTATACTATATAGGGCAACACACATCTTCAATCTACACTACCATGAAATAGCTCCCCTGCAAATGTAAATACATAATCAAATGTGGACTTTCTAGATTCCAAATCTCCTTCCATATTTGAATCCAATAATCCTTGTATCCCTGGCTTAAAATCACCAAAACAAAAACAATGGTTTCATGTGCCCCTGAGATACCTTAGAATCCACTTCACTACTTCCAAGTGTTTAGAATCCACATTACTGGTTCCTAGTGTTCTATACCTGAATTAGACAAGTATCTACTTACCACACCAACTGCATAGGCTAAATCACAACATGTGCATACAATGGCATACATGAGATTCCCCACTAATGAGGCATATGATATATTATCCATGATGTAACCAAAAAAACTAGAATAAATAATGATAAGTAATGAGTTAATGGGAGCAAGAACATGATGACATTAAGTACAATAGCTAGCAAATCTCATGATCATGTATTAATTACAAAAGAGATAGAATTGGCCATATCATGAGTAACTATCGATCAGTGCAACATGTGCAAGTCAGTAACTTTATCAAGCACAGATTCAAGAGAGTGATTGTCATAGATTAATCATGATAGTCAAATATTTGGTTGTAATGGTAGACACCCTCGTCAATAAACTCCTGCTAACACGTGCACTTTTGCGCACTCCTCCTAGGACTAGATTGGGCCTGATAATTGTCAGACATTAGTTTTGGATCCATGATCCCATGTAATATCTACATAATTAATCAATGGGCATAGCGTTCCGAGAATAAGAACAGAAGTATAGATGAATAGATGAGTTTAATTATCATGAATGGAAAAGAGAAGTAAGTGTCTCCAAACTCTCTTGGTATAGGCAGTACTGGGTTGAACATAATCTACCCCCTAGCCGTGACCAAAATGCAGTCAGGGTAAGGGGTGCATTTATTAAGAAGACAAGCTTCCTAATATAACCACATTTGAACGCTGGTGTTAGACAAAGTTCACTTTGAATCAGAGACACAAGGCTGGTTGGATCGTCTTATATAGGTCCAGCAAGATTCTAGGAGGTATATATATAGATGGTTATGTTACAACAAGCTGCTTAGCGTCCTAGAGGATTTTTAGGCTAGCAATGGCTTTAGCGAAGGAGTTCTAGTCCAACAAGTGGAATACTCAAAGAAGGGTTCTCACGATGTCAAGAGGGTGTGGAAACGATTTGCTCGGTGTCATAGAAATTTCAAGGTAGACGGGGCAACCAAAATGATATTCAAACATCAGTGTAAAATGAGTACAATTCAAGTATTATTAATAAAGGATTTTTATTTCACGATCATCATGTATTATGATTATTAATATGATTTCATGGTTATCAACATCGTGATGACCAGAAAGATTTAAGGGTTTTCTTCAGGGCTATATATATATATATATATCATGAGAGATAATCAATGGGTACATGAAAGATCACTTAAACTTAATTAAAAGAGATTACATCACATTTATTCAATTGTTAGGATGTTTTAACATTGATCTATCATTAACAATAAACGTATGTGTTGAACCTATCATCTTCATATATTCCTAAGTTTTAGTGATGACAACACTTTTAATAATTATCAAATATTTTTAATAAATAATGATAACAAAAACTTTAGTTTTATGTGATTAACATTTATTTTTCATTAAGTCTGTCAGCAGCAAGTAAAGGTACATCTCTAAGGATTATCAATGTAAGTATCTCAAACACATGCTTAAAGTTATTCATTATTTTTCTAAGTACATATCAATGATAGAATAAGATTCAAACCAATTGATGTTAAACTACACATCGATTCAAGAATAAATGTTTTTAAGTGTTCTATTGATTCATGAATAAAATACTTCAATCGATTGATGTTTAAGTGTTCTTCTGATTAGAGAACAAAAGTAATTTTCCGATTAGAGAACAAGTGTTTCTATCGATTACTATTTAGTATTACACTGATTAGTGAACACCTTTTCGATTGATGAGGACCGTTCATATTGGTGAACACGTAGTTGTTCCGATTGGTGAATATCATTCTGATTGGTGAATATTTATGTCTCACCATATCCATTTGTGACCAAGTGACCTAACTCATACCGATTAGTGTTATTTCATATCGATTAGTTAACAAATAGACTTATTCACACCGATTAATGTTCCAATTGGTGAACAAGTGGTCTGATTGATTCAAATTATCATTATGGATGTTCCGATTACTGACTATCATAGCTTATATTGTATCGATTGGTGAATATATATTGCATAAACCCTTGACTTAAGCATAGTAGACTTTCTTACATCGATTTGTGTTACTTGGACTCTGATTGACTTATGTAATGTCAATAACACCGATTTATGAACAAGTGCTTTACAACATATTCCAGTATTGATTGGCTAAGTTGTCTTATTGATTGGTTAATAGTAGTATTTAACCAGATTCATTTTTATTGCTTACACCTTTGAATTTCCTGGATGCTGATTTGATTATAAAATTTTGGAGCAAAATCTCTGCTCATCTAAAAGACTCAAATATTAAATGTGCATACAACACTTTTTCAAACCTAGGCTATATGTTCAACCTTGAACATGTCACTGAAAGTTCTTCCATTCCTATCAGATAAAAATGAAGTCTACCTAGAATAGTAGAATGTCAGTTGAAAATGCAGTCTCTTACACAAGGGGTATCGGTGTTGACCGACATATCATTTCTTACCTAACATCCTCCTCTGTGCATTAGTAGGTATCTAGTACTCTCTTGAAGCAAACTTTTGACACCACAAACACATTGGAAACCTGTATAAGCCAAAGTTGAAGACTCAATGGATCCTTCAACATATATCGTCCATGGAGCTTATAAAAGATGGAGCTTGCAGAACCCAAAGCATATAGAGAAAACACATAGTGAGGCAACAACTCTGAAAGGGCAAGCGATCCATACTTCAAGCCTTGTGAAGTGAAGAGAGCTGAGCATCGTAGCCATCATCCTCAAGCTTTCTTTTTTTCTCTCTCTCTCTCTCTCACACACACACTCTTTCTTTGCACTACTACTATAAATTTCTATCAGCGAGAATGGTTGTTGGTCTCAGATTAAGCCCTCCTATTGTTAATAATGGGCTTGGTCTAGGGACTCTTTAAAATCCCTTTGAGATTCAGGTTTGTGCAATTGGTTGAAGAGAGGACTTGTTGTGCAAGTGGATTTCCCCTTTGTAGAAGGGAAGATTCGAGGTGTTTCACGGTGTTGTTGTTCCCCTTGATAAAAGGGAGGACCCAAGGTGCTTGGTGGGGTTGTTCCTCTTTGGGTGTGAAGAGAACACCAGCTAGGTTTGTGTGTAAGTGTCCTTAAGGGGACTATACCCATAGTGAAACCACAAATATTCTGGGGATTGGATGTAGGACTTTCGTTTGGAAGGATCGAATTAGGATAAATCCTTGTGTTATTTGTGTGTAATTGTTTGTGTCTAATTCCTTTGTTATTTAACACTAACAATCAATTTTTAAGTTTTAGAAGTCCTTAAGCAACTCATTCACCCCCCCCCCCCCCAACCTATGGGCTTGCTAACCGAGCCACGAATATGATGGAGTTATGACACTATTTATAGGGAAATTAGGGTTTTTTGACCGACAATCTAAACATGGCCGATATGAGTCACATTCAGAAGGTGATCATATAGCCAAACACATTCAGGTTAAGTGAATGTGGGAGATATAGTGGGTGCATCTAGAACACTTTTCATGGTAATGGTGTGTTCAAGAGGCGGTCAAAGGTACCACCTTGTTCATACGTAGTGATTAACCCATGAGTGATATGTCCTGAATAAAACACAAAGATCTCAATGTATAATGCATAAAAAATCATCAAACCACTTTTAAAACCTTCCTAACATGATTAAAAACGTATAGCAATCATGAAGTGACATATAAACAAGGATTGGTCATGTTTTGATCAAAGGACTTTTAAGAACTCATGTGAACATGAAAATAGAGTCTTTGATCATGGAACACAAGCTATAGACACTTGAGAAATTGGGGAAAACATGGGGAACATGTTTCTAGTAAGGGGATTAACCTACATAATTAAGGTAATTAGATTTAGTCCATGAATATCTACCTTTGAGTGATTTAGAGAGTTTAGGGAAAGAATGTGATAAAGACTAAGAACTCTAGGGTTTCTCCATGCTTTCCTCCACTACAAGAAAAGGGTTTATTAGGGATGGGGTATTTGCGACAGCTCTAAAAAGCCGTCGCTAAAAAGAGTATTTTCGATGGCTGCTTAGCAGCTGTCTCCAAAAGTGTAGTATTGGCGATGGCTAATGGAAGTCGTCTCCACTAAAAAAAAGGTCGTCACTAAAAAGAGTATTTGTGATGGCTGTTAAGAAGCTGTCTCCAAAAGTGTAGTATTGGCGACGGGTAACAGAAGTCGTCTCTGCTAAAAACTTATTAGCGACGCTTGATTTTATAAATGTCGCTTAAAAATTATTCAAGACGGCTACAGAAGCTGTCGCTACATCATTCGAGACGGCGACCGTCATCCCCAATAAAGGTTATTAGCGACGGCTAAATAAGTCGTCGTTAATACTTTTGGTAGCGACAGATAATTTATTTGTCTCTACTAACAAATATTAGGGATGGCTCTAACTGTTCCCAATAATTGATTATTAAGGGCACTTACTAAAAGTTGCCCCTAATATTAATAGTGGTGACGACTGCTATAACCTGTCGCTAATGCTCTTATTAGAGACGGTTGTAACCATCGCAAATAAATGATTATTAGAGACAGCTTTAGGTGGTTGTCCTGAATAAGAGCATTAGCGACGGCTGTAACCATCACCGTTAGTTTTTATTAGCGACGGCTTTGTTAGTCGCGAAAGTATAATAGCGACGACGTAGGCCGTCGCCATTATTTAGTAGCGATGGTTTTAAGCCGTCACCAATAATCTAATTTTCTTTAAAAATTGTTAAAAATAGTTTACGTATATATTTTTTTGCAAAGTATGGTAATGTATGTTAAATTATAAAGGAAAAAAATAAAAGTAAAAGAATATTATCATGTGCACCTATCACCATAAGTGGTCAACACTAGATGACAATACCGATATTCATGTATGCATGTGTTGCTAGGTTTTGTTTACGTGTCGATACAAATATTTTTTATAACACAAAGTATATTTCATTTCATATTTGAAGTTATTATTGTCATATACTTAATTAACTATTCTTATATATTGTAAAATATATATTATTAATATGAGTACAAGTGTGAACCAAGTGAGAGGGGACTGTTCAAGGAGCGAGGTTCATAATCTTTTTTCCCTTTACATACGTCCATGGGTAACCTTGTTTTAAATAATTTGATTTCTCTGGTTTTTTATTGACTATGTTACCTGAAACATGAATAAGTGTCAACCAAGTGAGAGGAGACTGTTCAAGGAGGTTCATGATCTCTGAATGAAGGTTCATGGAATGTAGATGAACCAATGGCTTTGCATTTTAGGGCTGGATATCAAAGATGAGGAGCTGAGAGAGTTTGCAATGGCCGGACAGGTTGATTCACATGGCAGAGGATCCTAAGGTGAAATTCAGGAACATTACACCCACTTACACGGCAACCAATAGCTGACAGGAAAAGATTTGGGGGAGTCATGTTCGGAGAAATGGAAAGGGACTGCCAGTTGCCAATTGGTGCCAATCTGGTATACCAGGAGCTTTTTAGCATGGGAATATGCATGCCTCAAATTCAAAATAGAGGTGTGTTAGGTCAGATGCCTTTTTCTTTTATTTCCTGGTTATGTAGCAAGGATGCCACATACTTATGATTTTTACATTTTATTTTATAAATTAATATTTTAAAATATTATTTATTTTTACATTTATATTAATACATTGAAATTAATATTTTGATAGATACTAGTCTTTTTTAATTGTAAATTAATATTTTAAATATAATATACAATTTTTCTTTAATATCTTAATATTCTAAAGGCTAATAATAGGAAATTATTAGTTAACTAATAATAGATCTTAATATTATAAATACTAATAATAAAAACATGTTTATTTAAAATATATTTTAAATATCAAATATACCGCCCTCCCCCCCCCAAAAAAAAAAACCAACATAAGTCCCGCCAAATTTCCTCATCCCTGCGGTGCTAAATCCCCAAAAATACGAGTAGAGGGACTATGGGGGCGGGGTATTGGCGACAGCTCTAGAACACCATCGCTAATAAGGGTATTTGTGACGGCTGTTAAGTAGCCATCCGCAAAAGTGTGGTATTGACGACGGCTTAACAAAGCCGTCATAACTAAACAGTATTAGCGACAGCTGAAGATATGACCGTCGCAAAAAATAAATTATTCAAGACGGCTACATAAGCCGTTGCTAAAATTATCATTAGGGATAGCAATAGTCATCCTCAATAACCAGTTATTAGCGACGCGACATAAGCCGTCGCCAATAACCTAATTTTCTTAAAAAATGTTAAAACATAATTTATGGATAATTTTTTTGTAAAGTATGATAATGTATGTTAAATTATAAATGAAGAAATAAAGTAAAAAAAAACTTATTTTTCATGTACACCCATCACCATGTTATTAGTGTCATCTACTTAATTAATTATTCTCATATATTGTAAAATGTTTATTTTCAATAATCATAATGAATATATATAGGATTTTTCTATATTTAGCATGAATCATATAAATCATTAAGTATTTTATTTTAAACTCCAAATGTTATGTCTTCTTGTAAATTAATCAGATTGTTTACACAATAAGTTATTTTATTCTTATAAATCAAAGTCTATTATATATTTATATTAAATTAATGATATTTGAATTTAAAGTGAGAGAGAGATAAATATTATGTAATATGCATTAATATGTAGTCACACAAGTATATAAAATAGTTTTATATCTTATTTTATTATTAGGTTATTCATAATCAATTTTGTAATATTATCAATTTAAATTCTGTTTTATTATACTATTTAAAAATAGAAAATATAATGGCGCAAATCAATTGAAAAGGTGAGGTCGACCCCAGAAGAACTGTAGGGTCGACCCTATTTCACAGTGCCAAAAAGCAACATAGAGGGGTCGACCCATGAAGAAGAATGAGGTTGAACTCAAAACACAAGAGATCTGCTTTTCATTTGAGGTCGACCTCAGTTGAAAGGAGAGGTTGACCCCATTTTCCAGTGTTAAAATAGGGTTACAATGGGTCGATCCATGAAGAAATATGGGGTCGACCCATGAAGAAATATGGGGTTGACTCCATATAACACGATGATTTGAAAAGTGTTTTTGAGATCCGATATCACTTGAAAAATATTTTGGTTGCTGCACATAACTTCACCACTTGTTAGCCAACAAAGTTGAGTGTTTTGTGATCAAACACTTAAATAGAAAGATTTAAATTATCCTTAAACATTCATGTATTTACACTAAGATTATTAATATGCATGAAAATAGTGTAAGCAAGCCAAAATCTATTCATAAATCATTTAACTGTTCTCCAACAATAAACCATACATGTAAGGACACAATAAACCATAAAATGATGAAGACTAAGGTGGTGGTGGTTGGTGAGATAGAGAATCTCATAAGAAATTTCCAGCACCGGCCAAGTCCTGCAAGTTCTTCCGCATCTCATCATGATTGCCCCGTATAAAATCATGTTGTTTGGTAATAGCTTGAAGAAGCATATCATTGTAGTCTTGCTGTCGTTTGAGAATAGAAACATCAGACTTATGCTCTTCAACATGAGCTTCCAAGGATACAAACCGATTGTCCAAAGAGTCAAAACGAGCATTCATATTGGTAGTGAGCATATCAAACAGATGAGTCAACTGATCTACGGGAGGAGCAAGAGGTCTGGAGGAGCCTGGAGTAGACAGAGTGAATTCATCACCATCTTCATCATGTTGGAGGTCCTGCACTTTGTAAGGAGACTGAGTACCCGTGCGGACAAAGAATCATTCTAAATAGCCATCCTCATACGTGCGAGAGTACTCCCATCAATCACATCAAACATTGTCAATGTTTGGCAATCTTCACTAGAAAAATTGACTTTGAATTTCTTCAAGATGCGGGTAATAAGCATAGTAAAACCAAGATTACGCTTAGTCGTGCCTACTACATCCCGCATGGTGTTCAAGGTGATATTTGGAAGGTCCACATGAGTGCCATCTAGATGTCCTTGAATTAAAAGGATATGGTCATCGATGATTCCATCCATGCTACCAGTCCTTGGAATGAGAATAGAGCAAACAATCTTGTGAAGAAACTGATGGTATGCCGGAAAAGGGTTGGCATTCACACACTCAAATAGTTGGTTCTCAATCTGAATTCCCAATACTTTTCATAAGCTTCCTGATGATTGTCTAACCGATCGGCATATTGAACCCCATTCTTATATGGAATACGCATCACTTCCGAAAGTATTGAAACTCTAAGAGGGATATGGATCCTTTTCATATAAGTACTCAGTTTCTTGTCCTCATCTTCCTCCAAATTTGCATAAAAGAGACTAACCAAATGAGGGTAAACCACTTCATTCATGGTCACATAATGTCCCCATCCCAATGTCTCAAAGAGGCATGCAAGATCAACCCCATTCCTTTCAAAGAAGTCAAAATCACCTTCCCACGTGATATATCGGTGGTGAAGAAATCAAATGCCTTGAGACTACGAAAAATATTACCGTTAAAGCTTCGATTTAGTGCTCCACTGCTGCCTCGAGATCTCTTGGAGGGAGTCTGATCACTAGCCACTGCCATTCCCTTGTGAATACGCTAGGGAGGAGCCATCTGATGGAATGGAGAGTTTGGAAGAAGAAGGAACAGGGGAAGAGGAAACAGAGGAGTGCAAAGAGGAAGAAGGGTCGACTAGTGCAAAGAGGAAGGAGAATAGGAGGAGGTCGTCTTCACTCAAGGGTGGAACAGAAAGGGTCGACCAGAGCAAGGAAGAAGAGAAGAGAGCAAAAGGGAGATTGCGGCGGCAGTTCTAAGCGGGAAGAAAAAAGGGGGCAGGGGTCGACTCCACAAAAGTGGGGTCGACCTCACTTCACATAGGCAAATTACATGTACTTTTTTTGAAAGTTAGACTACCCAAGGGTAGCCTAATCAAGGGAATCTACCCAAGGGTAGATTAACCAGTGGTCTACTATCCTCCCTTTTTCCTTACCCCACTTTGATTGTTGGTTAGATGGACCTTTGGTTATTTTTTATTTTTTTTAGTCAACTTCTTTCTTTGACTTTATTTATCTTCATTAAAAAATTTACAAAAATATTGATTTTAAGAGATATACAATAAATTATTACTTATAATTTTATAATAATTTTAAAAAAAAATCCAAAAAAAACTTATAAGTGGGGTTGCCCGCGGTTTAGGGGTTACCCCCCTTTACACCCCCCCTACTCTACTCATGGGTAACCCCCAATCAAACTGGATTTTATACTTTGGTTGCTATCTTTGGGTTAACTTATTTTTTTGGGTCAACTATCATCTTTGACTCCACTTATTTCCATGTGAAAAAAAATATATGAGATATATAATAGAATAATATTAAAAATTTTATGAATTTTTTTTTCAAATTTTTTAAGGAAAAAAAAGGTACCCCCTCTACCAGGGTAGACTACCCCTGGGTAGTTTAACCAGGGGTCCTCCAACCCAAAAAGTGACCTACCCCACTTTGACATGCATTTCTATCTTACCCCACTAACCAAGGGTAGAGTACCCATTTTTTTTTAGTCAACTAAACACTTTGAATCAATTTATCTTCTTTAAAAAATAAAAAAATGAGATAATATTAAGAGATATATAATAAAATATTATTTACATTTTAATGATATTTATTTCAAAAAATGTTATTTAAAAACATTTGTTTGAAAGTTAGACTACCCATGGGTAGCCTAATCAAGGGTATGCCCTTTAAAATTTTATGATATTTTTTAAAAAAATTTAAGAAGAAGAAAAAGCTACCCCCCTCTACCCCACCACTTGAGGTGGGGTTTAGCATCGACAGACACGTAGACATGTACTTATAATGTGAACTCGTACTGGGTACTTCAGGATCACAGTTGTTTGTCTTCTTTGATTACTTCGATAGGCCTTTTCTAACCCTTCTGGGTCTACCGATCGGTGGGTGGCAGTCCAAGGGCCGAGTACATGGAGGGCTCCGTGTATCGCAATAAAGTGATCTCCAATAAAGTGATAACGCCAATATATTTACTGCGAGAATGTTAAACAAGGTTATTAGTGAAATTAATAGCACTCGTAAAAATGTAGCATAGTCCGCATCTGTGTAACCCACCAAGACAAAAAAAGCTTAGCGTCGATAAACTTACCAAGTTCAATATCGTTTACAAGCAGTTAAATAGAGAAGAAATCATATCATACCTCGATAAAATATTTTATTCCTCTACGAGTATTGCTGCGTCTACATCGACCGAAATGTTAGTGAATAAAAATGTAATAAACTTTTTTTAAAAAAAATATTATATTTCTATTTTTGCCATAATCAAATTATTAATATCAAAAATTAATAATATTTAAACTTTAATATTCTCTCCCTTCCCCCCGAAACACCCCGCGCTTCCCCCCCCCCCCCCCCACTCCTAAAAAAAAAATGGCGGCATTTTAAACCCCCGCCTTCCCTTCCCCCCTTGAAACACCCCGCGATAATCTCTCCCCCCGCCATCGCCTCTGAGCTGCTGTTGAACCCACACCGCCTGAGCGTCGCCGCTGGGAGCCTTCCATCGCCGCCTCCGTAGGTATGTGACTCCCTTCGGCGCTGCCTCCTCCTCCTCCTCTTCCTCCTCCCCCTCCTCCTCATGTCTATTCTTTCTCTGCTCACGCCATTGACGGTGGACTTCGGCCTCTGGAAGGTGGTGGAGCTCAAGGAGTTGGAAGACCAGATGGGCACCTTCGATTGGTTGAGTAGCACCAGCACGTCGTCTGTGGGATAGCCAGAACTCGGAGGAGGCGGGGTCGGAGAGGGGCGCCTCCGTGTTGGCCACCCAAACTCATGTCTGGCACATAACCCTGTGAGATCTTTCCACTTCACCACCAAACACCCCCTCCCCCAACTATCACTCTTCTTCCACTCTCGATCTATCCTCTTTCCTCCCACCCATTCATCATAACCTCCCTATGCCCAGCATTTCCCCAACCCCAGTCTCCATCCCCTCCCCTAGACAACAATCCTCAATTTTTCTCCTCCTTTTCCATCTGGCCCCTCCCCCCTCCCTCGACCCCTATGCAACCCCTCCCCCTAACTTTCCCAATATCATTTTCCCTCTCCCCTTCCCCCATTTAAAATTGGTTAAAGTTTTTCTAGAACAATTTTGGGTTTCTCTTAGGTAGATCAACTTTCAGCTGTAATGTAGTACTTGTGACTTCATTCTAATTTTATGTTTAAATTATAATGTCTTACATCATGATTTTTTTTTGCACGCAGCTTGACCTTCTCCCACATAATTGGACTTATTATTGGCCACTGTATTTACCGTTGGCTACCAAGGTATGTGATCCAGCGAGCCTGGGTAGTGGCTCACTTTTATAATGCATATTGACATTATAATTGGTGTGGTTATGTGAATGTGATCCAGCAAGCCTGGGTGGTAGCTCACTTATATAATGCATATCGACCGAAATGTTGTGTGGTTATGTGAATGTTGCAGGATTTTCCAGTGACATGTATGTGTGTACATGTATGTTAAATATTATGTATTGTGATTGTGTATGATTATATGGAAATGTTGTCTATTTCTTACTTGACAGTTTGCTGTGTGCAAAATATGTTTGTCTCACAGAATGGCTGAATTGGATAAGAGTTGGATGGATATTCCTAATAGGCTAGACCCTAGGTATGTCAATGGAGTTGAAGAATTTTTAGTGTTTGCATATCATGATGAAAGAATAGGATTTAGACATGGAGAAGACAAAGAGTTGATTCAATGTCCGTGTAGAAGATGTTGCAATGGCTTCATATTTAGAAGAGAACGTGTGCATGAGCACCTAATATGTGATGGAATATGGTTAAATTATCGGACTTGGCTGTCACATGGTGAGCAAGTACACGATGATACCCCGACACCAGAGACACAACTTGTCGAATCAGAAAATGAATTAGAATTCGATGAAGTCATGAACATGCTACATGATTTTCAAAGCAACAATGTGCTTGTTGGAGAAGATGAGAAAGAACCGAATCCAAAAGCACAAAAAATTTATAAGTTATTAGAAGACGCAGAAACTCCTTTGTATGTTGGGTGCAAAGATATGTCTAAGTTGAAGTTTATTTAGAAGTTGATACACATGAAATCTTTGAATGGTCTTACAGCCAAATGTATGATTATGATACTTGTGTTGTTTAAACAAGTTTTGCCTAATGATGCATTTGTACCTGAAAATTGGTATGAAGTAAAGAAGATTGTCAAAGAATTGGGACTTAGTTATGAAAAGATTGATGCATGTAAGAATGATTGTGTGTTATTTTGGAAAGAAAATAATGATAAATTTCAATGTGCAAAGTGTGGTACTCCAAGATATAAAGATAATACCTCAAAAAGTAGTAAGAAGGTGGCAAGAAAGGTGTTGCACTATTTTCCTTTAAAGGATAGATTGCAACGCCTGTTTATATCATCAAAGACAGCTCAAAGGATGACATGGCATAATGGCAGTCGTCCTTACCAATCTGAGGGTGAGATGCGTCATCCTGCAGATTCTCTGGCATAGAAGGACTTTAATCAGTTGTACCTAGATTTTGCTTTCGAATGTCGTAACGTTCGACTTGGCTTAGCCAGTGATGGGTTATTAATCCCTTTGGGAACATGTCTTCGAAGTACAGTGTATGGCCAGTTGTACTAATGACTTATAATTTGCCACCGTGGATGTGTATGAAGTCAGCTTACATCATGATGTCATTATTGATTCCCGGTCCGAAAGCTCCAAGAAATGACATTGATGTCCATTTACAACCATTAGTAGAAGAGTTAAAAGACTTGTGGGATAATGGCATAGAGACATATGATGCTGGAAAGAAGCATAACTTTACTTTGCGAGCTGCCTTGCTATGGACCATAAATGATTTTCCAGGTTATGCAAACTTGTCTGGATGGAGTACTAAAGGGAAGCTCACATGTCCAATTTGCAATGATCAAACTTATTCTCTTTGTCTTCCTCACAGAAAAAATTAAAGTTATTTAGGGCATCGTCATTTTCTTCCAATAACACACCGATGCAGTACAAAGATAAATTTGATGGTTGACGTTGTGATAAAGGAAAGTTAATAATGAAGACAAGTTATGAATTGTGGAGATAACAACAAGAGATGGACCTAGTAAGGTTTGACAAGCCTTTCAAGAAAGAGTTGGAGAAATTAAGAAAAAATTAGAAAAGAACAGAAATTGGAAGAAGAAGAGCATTTTCTTCAGATTTCTGCCGTATTGGCAATCTCTGATCATTCGTCATCGTTTAGATGTCATGCATATTGAAAAAAAAAATTGTGACAATATTCTTGACATGTTCAATTTGTCGGGGACAGAGAAAGACAACCTCAACTTAAGAAAATATTTACAAGTGTTGAAAATTCGTCCAGAACTACATCCTTACGAGAATTCAGTGCATTTTCCAGATGCTCTTTATAAGTTGAACAATGCACAAAAGTCTCGTATATGCAACTTCATCAAGAATATAAAAGTTCCAGATGGCTATTCTTCAAACCTCTCCAGATGTGTTGATATGGGTAACAAAACAAGCGCAGGACTGAAAAGTCATGATTGTCATGTGTACATGAAAGTGTTGCTTCCTTTAGTACTTCGTGGTATGATTCCTAAAGAAGTGGCAGATCCAATTATTCAGCTTAGTCAATATTTTAAAGCTATTTGTTCAAAAGTGTTGGACAAAGCAAGTTTGTTGAGATGGGAGGCCGATATTGTAATTATCTTATGCAAGCTGGAGCAGATTTTTCCACCGTCGTTCTTTGATGTTATGATACATCTAACAGTGCACTTAGCATACGAGGCAAGGATGTGTGGTCCAGTTCAATATCGATAGATGTATCCAATTGAAAGATATTTGAAGAAATTCAAAGATTATGTGGGTAATAAAGCTCGAGTGGAAGGTTCAATTGCACAAGGATATCTTGTGGAAGAATGCAGTTTATTTATTTCGATGTACATGTAAGAAATGGATGATCACAATAATGAAGATAGAAATTATGATGGTGGTCCATTTGGCACTCTTGATGGAGAACTGTCTATGTTTACAGCAGTTGGTCGTCTAATAAAGTGCAGACGAGTACCCAGAACATTGTCAGAAGCCGAAAGAGATTTAGCACATACATATGTGTTAAATCAAGTTGATGATATTGTACATTTTCGTAAAGAACATGAAGATGCACTTGCAAGTGGAAGGAATATAAATGATAATTTCCTCATGTGGTTTCCATCACGTGTCTAAGAACTAAAGAATTTACAAGATCCATGCTACACTGAGGAACTCGAGATTTTATCACTTAGTCCATCAAGATTGGCAACATCATTTTCTGAGTATATTACAAATGGTTTCAGATTCCGCACAAGCTTAACTGACTCTACCAAATCCACACAACTTTACGATGTTATTGTCAATGCTGAGCTTCAATCTGGATGCGGTGGTTGTTATGGAAAAATAATTGATATTATTGATGTAACGACCCGAGAACCCGACCCTCGGCCCACGCCGAGGACTCGATTTTTACGGTCGTCGCCCACGGATCCGGGGACCCGGAAGGGCTATAATCTACGTCTAACAGGATATGTAACGGAACTAAACGTCAACTACCAATCTAGAAGTGTACGTGCAGAAACAGAAAGAGAGTGAGACCACCACGTACCACTCTAAGTACAGTCCCAACGCACACACGCTAGTACAAGTAAAAGGCAGGGAGGGTGACATACACTGAAAAAGGGGAACCACCACTAGCTACGGGGACCCCGACTACCGCCCTGTCTCCTCCGCCCGGCGCGCGCCCTGCCGCTGCAGAGAAGTCTCACCTGGGAAAAGAAGGGATGAGTTTCACAACAGAAGCTCAGTAGGGACTACCAATCTCCTACTGGCTCTAAACAGGCAGGAGAATATAAATATCAAATGAATGATAGCAGTTTATATCTTCTACCTACAAACGGAAGTGCGGAAGCAAAACTACAACTAGCATGGTACGGAAGGTACACACGGTCAGAAACTCCGTACGACTGCTCGTCGTGACCACCACACGGCTAGTAAACACAAACGGAGGGAACTCCGCCTGGACAAGGAACACTGGCAATGGAAAGCACTACCACTAGTCACGATCAGGTGCGTCCACCGACGTCTTATCCTCGACCTGGGTCCTGACCCTCATGTCTCGTCAGAGCGAGGTAGGACACAAGTAACACAACAGTAACCGCCATAGTCTTGTGGGACTAAGATCCCACGCCTGACCTCTCCAAACGGTTCCGGGGCCGTAAGGAGCGAGGCAGTGAGAAGAAGGACTGGCTGGCCTGCGCCGGGTAGAACTCCTAACTGTCCTCGGCGTCCCAGACTACCCACGAGAGCTCTGCAAGTGACTCACACGCCATGTCCTAACCACCGTTTTCCCCTAAGCTCCAGAGTCCGCCTAGTGGCTGCCAACTCGAGCACACTCGTAGCCCGGAGTACTCCCTCAACAGGCTCCTGAGGATGGGGGTCCCAGGCAACGGTAACAACCTCTCACACGGGACAAGCCCTCAAGTGTGGAGCACCAGGAGAAAGACTAGTGTAGACCGCACTAGGGAACTAGCACATGTACCATGTGTACAGTAAAAAGAAGCGGAAACGGCAAGAATCAGAAATCTGTCTCATGGCTGAGGTCGCGACGCATCGGGCTATCGCGACCTAGTCGCGACACCCTACCCTATCGTGACCGGCAAGTCCATCGCGATAAGATCGCGACCTCCAGAAGGGTCGTGTCTACAGTAGAGGGGGGTTCCGGAGCGCATCTTTCGGAGACCGCCCCAAAAATACCAAACAAGCGTTCCACAGGGGGAGGGGAGCATGCTTAACATGCAAGAAAGCCATTAAAGCATCTAAACCACCCTTAAAGCTCCACAGACATAGATTTATACGAATCTACACTCAAGGAAAACCTCACTCAAACTCGAGCATGGAGTTCTCACACTCCCAAGCCCCAAACCACAGAGGAAACATGATGTAGAGTAGGAAGGGAGCATGCTTAGGGCGACAGGATCAAGAGTCCCTACCTTCACACGAAGAACGGGTTCTTCTCGTAGGAAAGGATGCCTCCTCCTCGCGCCAAATGACACGAACACGTCCCCTGCATGAGTGGGACGACACCACCTGTTTGGAGGCGGGAAGGGGAGCCGCCGGGGAGAGACAGGGGGAGGGAGCACGGGGGCGGGGCAGGGGGAGGGGGAGCCGCCGGGGCTTAGGTGGGGGTGGGGATGGGGGTGTGGGGGGGGGGGGGGTTCGGGGGGGGGGGGGTGGAGGGGGTGGGGGGGGGGGGGGGGGTGTTCGCAATGGGGGTGGGGGGGGGCACTTAGTGTTGGGGGAGGGCGCTGGGTGGGGGGGATGGGGATGGGGGTGTGTGGGGGGGGGGGGGGGGGGGGGGGGGGCACGGGGTAGAAGCACTACAAAAAAAAACGATTTTACCGACGGATATTTTCGACGGAATTATTCCGTCGGAATATCCGTCGGTAGTTCCGACGGAATTATTTTGTCGGAACTATTCGTCGGTAATACCGACAGATGAATATCAACCGGAAAATTTTGTCGGTACTTCTATATTACCGACGATTTTTTGACAGAATAATTCGGTCGAAAATATCTGTCAGAAATTCCACAATTTCCCTCCCCGCCATCCCCCGCGAAACTGACTCTCTCTCTCTCTCTCCGCCTGCAGTGCCACCGGCCGTCGCCACCCCGGCCTGCCGCCGCCCCAGCTTCCCGCCGTTGCTACCCCGTGTCGCCGGCCGTCGCGACCCCGGCCCGCCGCCGCCCCTGCGCCGCCGGATCGAGAGGTGTGTACTCCTCTCCCCCTCCCCGTCCTGGCGAACCCCATCCCCTCTCCCACTCCCATTGCCAGCCTCCTCCCCCTCCCCATCCCCCTCCCCCTCCCCGTGACGCCCACCCCCTCCCTCTCCCACCCTTGTTGCCCAGCTAGCAAGCCTAGAGGGGGGGTGAATGGGGCTTTAAAACTTCGTCTACTAACCCTGTACACAAAAACGTTCACACAAAATACACTTCGATGGATGTTAGTGATAGTGAAGATAAACAGCAATCACACAAAGATAATCACACAACACAAGGAATTATCCTGGTTCAAATCTCCTCTCCTTAGGAGTCCTACGTCCAGTCCCTGAGCAAAATCTCAGAATTTCACTACCAAGGGTACAGTCCCCCTTAAGCACCCTTACACCCAGGCGCAGCTGGTCTTCCTTCAACCCGAAGGGAATTACAACCCCTTGGATACCACACCAGGTCCTCCTTCAACACGAAGGGAAAGACAACCCTCTGGATACCACACCAGGTCCTCCTTCAACACGAAGGGAAAGACACACCCTGGATCCCACCAGATCTTCCTTCACAACAGAAGGGAACAACTCAAGAAGTAGTGATCAAAGAGATGATGCCCCTAGATCAAGCTTATAGAACACTGCTTGATCTGATGCAAGGACTGAGAAGAAGAAAGATCTACAATCAAGGACTCTTCTCAGACTGAAAGGCTCTCATACAGATGTGAACTTAGCACCGAGAGCAAGAGCTAATACTAATGAGAGTTTGTGCTAGGCTCTAAGAATTGCTTGCAGAAGGATGAAGGCATTGTAGCTTATTATTCTCTAACCCTCTTGGATTGTCGAACTTCATTCTTCTATATATATCAACGTTTGAAATTCGAACGTTGGAGTGTCTGTTGTCTCTATGCATAAGTGTACGTTAGACTGCTTGACCCTTGGAAGCTTCCAGTCAACAGTCTTTTATCTTTTCATGCACGTAAAGAGAGAAGATCTTCTGTAATATCTTTTGGCTTCTATTTTGTCCAACGTTGTATGACGAGTGCTGTCAGTGACCTGCATGCATTACGAGCTCAAATAATAGACAGTTAAGTTGTCTCTTGTTAGTCAACGTTAGATTGATTTTATACACAAATAGAAGTTTAATTATGTTCTTCTAAAAAGATATCTACCGAATAAGCTGGAGAATAGAAGATATCGTCTGCATACATGCACTGATACGTAATATCGTAATAAATGCATTACTGTCAAAAAGATATACGAGAAGACTTTGACTTTTCAACAAATTCAAAAATCAGCTCGAAAGGCAAATCGTTATTTTCCACGAAATTGTTATATGCATGACTTATGAAATCGTTATGCAAATGAGTTCATATTCATGTAAGTCGTTGTGCGCTCATAAGCACGCTCATGTACTAACAACCAAATCGTTGTAGAGACAAATCATTGTGACTTTATAAGCAAATCGTTATGTACGAGTCGTTATAGTCAAGTTGTTAAAGACAATGTGAACGAATTGTTATTTGCTGTATCGAATCGTTACAGCGATCAAGTCGTTATGTAACTTAATGAATCGTTACAGTGACAGAGTCGATATGTAACTTATCGATTCGTTACAGAGATCAAATCGTTATTCTTACTTAGAAAATCGATCTGAGACCAAATCGTTATGATCGCTAAAGAAGTCGTTATGAGAGCAAATCGTTATGATTACTAAAGAAATCGTTATGAGAGCAAATCATTATGATTACTAAAGAAATCGTTACGAGAGCAAATCGTTATGATTACTAAAGAAATCATTACGAGAGCAAATCGTTATGATCACTTATCAAATCGTTGTGATGGCAAATCGTTGCGATCACTTATCGAATCGCTGTGAGGGCAAATCGTTGCGATCACTTATCGAATATGAAATCTTTATGAATGTAAGGAAATCGTTATATCTTCATAGAAATCGTTATGAACTTAGACAGATATAATGCTTCAAACTTACATTGTTGTAGAGTGATGAATACTTACATCATGGTTGATTTGCTTGTTTACCCTTGGTTTATTTCCTATGCTTAAAATCTCATAATAAATTCTTAGATTAAACATTTATCATTGTTTTGTTAATCACCAAAATAGATATATAATTAATTTAAATTACATGGGAATAAATTGATCATCAATCTCCCCCTTTTTGGTGATGACAAAACTTAACAATTAGCAAAGATGATTTGAAATAAGTCTAAGCATTCTTGCAAAAAGAATATAAGGGAAATATTTTAGAAATACTATATTTCACCCCCTTTTTGTCATGTAAGCAAAAAGATACAAGAGCTTGAGACAAAGAAAAGAGCAAAGAAAGAGAGAAACAAAGAGATTTATGAAGCATTGGAGGGTTCAGAGAGATAGATGGCAGGAGACAAGAGAGATGCAAAGCGCCTAATGATAGGTAGCGCTTGGCGTTCCTGCTCTTCAAAATAGGCTTGAAATGCTCCAAACTCAATACAATAGGAGGGTCCCATGGTGGGAGTCATCCTCATGATGTGAAGCTGTCTCTGATCTAATATGAAATCCCAGTATTTGTCGTTGCCAAGAGCTACCTTGTAGGAGATGAAGCAACCAAAACTGGCAAACTGAAGAAACTGAGTGATTTTAAAGGGATAGAAGATCTGATGCTTCCGAAATTCCTTCTTTAATTCTAGAAAGACCCTGTACCATTCTTCCCATTTCAGGAAGGAATCCCGGACAAGGTGAAGAGAATTTGCATCTAGAAATTCAGCGGTAGTCAGAAGAGGTTGATGGGAGCAAAGCTTGAGAAGTATTCAACTCTTTAAGCTGTTGAGCGGACAAAGTGTAGAGCTTTTCCCAATCAGCAGGTGACAGACGCTCACATTCAGATAGAATAGGGGCAAGGACATCTGCCTTGAGGTACCCTTGAAGATACTACTTGAAGACAAATCTATGAAAAGCGAGGTTACGACCTTCTTGCACAGAGAGCCTAGCCATAACCTGAGCAGCTCGCTCAAACATGAGAGTTCCCACAGATGAATCCATGATCAGGGAGTGAAGTGGAGGAAGGAACACCACATCAGGAATGACCAAAGTGGCAAAGTCAACTCAGAGAGGTTCGGTGTGAGCAACCCTGGAACTTAGATCATGGATGGCTTGCCTGAACTGGCCCAGCTGCACCTCGGGAATGTCATGAAGATAGCAGTAATCACAGTACATTTTGTATTGTCGGATGAACTTGATTTCCTTCTGAATGAAGGGTCCAAAAAGATTTTTATGATGAATCTGAAACCATTCAGAGAGAGGGAGAGGAGCTTCTCTGGGTGGATATCAGGTTGCTTGAGTATGACGAAAGTGATTGTATAGATCTCTGTTGCTCTGAGCCCATTGTTCTTCAGTTTTGGCTTCAGTCATGGAAAAAAATTTTGACTGTTGAGCCTTGGAAAGAGAAGCATAAGGGAAAATGGTATTGAGATGGGCCGAAAGATTTTGGAAAGGAAGGCCAAAGAGGTGAGCAAACACTACCTTTTGAAGAAATTCCTCATAGATAGGTTGTTGCTTATTGGAAATGGAAAGAGAGAACCAAAGGGGAGAATAACAAAGTTCAGAAGAGACAGGATGGGTGGAAGTGAGTCTCCTCTTCTTAGGAATAGGACTGGAAGAGCCTGTCCTATGAGAGTGGGTGTCACGCCCCAATGCGGAATATCGGAGCGCAAAGGCAGTTGCAAGAAAAGGTATAGAGCATATAGTAGACATCAGACCATTGCACATTGAATAATACTAAAGCAAATCTTTCTCGTTAATATCTTTTCAAATGCCTAGTTACAACCACTAATATCAGAGCCATTCTATAGGGCCCAATTACATTGCAATAAAAAGAAATAACTAACTACAACTCTAAGATAACATAATGACTCAAGGGTACTCCTGGCTTCACTCTTGGTCATTCCCTTCCTCGTGAGTGTATGTGTCATCCTCGGCCTCACCTGAGAACACAACATCAAATAACGTAGGGTGAGCGATAACGCCCAGTAGGACTTAAATCTCAGGCTCAAGCAGGCTTTAAATAATTAATGCATTTAATGGCAGAGTATCTAAAGATAGCAGGTACAAGAGAGTCAAAATATAGCAAGAGATAGCACAACAGGTATCAGGATAGCACAACAGTACGAGATCGAGTATAGTTTACAAAAATAGCACAAGTATCGAGTATAGCACGAATCGCAGGATGGCCATAGCACAACTAGCACAAGTATAATAATAGCACGACGAGTATAGCACTTGTTTGTCATTCTAGACATCGAGAGAGTATTGCACGTTTTGTGTTTTTGATTGTCATACAGATAGTCGAGATAGATAGCACTTGAGTGTAATGCAAAACACTCTGATCATTTAACTCCCATGGGCACTAGCACTTTCGGGCACACATCCCAGGACCAGATCGGGCCCTTTATATATTGCCAGGCATTGGTTATATTGTTTATCTTTAGACAATCAGTCAATGGCCAATATAGAGTACCAAGAAGTAGATAAGAGCACTAGATGAATAGACGAGATAGTAGAGTGAACGTGAATAGACGAGCGAGTAGAGTGTAACACCCCGACCCCCTTGGGCCCTAGGCCCCGTCCTCAAGGTCGCGACAGGCGCCCCGGCCGCGACATGGTCGCGGCGAAGCGGCCTGCCGTGACAGGATTGGCGGTTCGTGTCGCGGCGGGGGTGAGCATCGCGTCGCCCCTGGTTGTCGCGTCTATGTTCTGACATGGCTTGACTGCTGTCCTGTCTGTCAGAACGGTCGTGTCGGGTGGCAGGGCCGTGCAGCGTTGACGCGGCCTGCCAGGCCGCTGCGTTAGCTTTCCCGGTCTTCGAGGTTTGACCGTGCTTTTAGTGTCGCGCCTTGGCGGGCGGCCGCGACATGGTCGCGACGTGTGTGGGCGTCGCGACAGTGCTGGTGTCGCGCCGGGCCGCTACGCCGCGTTCTGGGGGCCATCGGTTTAAAACCGAAGGCGCGCCCCATTTTCCCTCTCTCGCCCTTTTCACTCTTTCTCCCCTCTCTCGAGTTCCCTCTTGTTTCTCGGCGTTCCCCTTCGCTCGTGATGCTCGTGCTGAGGCGTGGACGTGCTGTTCGTGCAGGGCGTGTGCTCGGGTTGTCCGGTGCGAGGAGGAGGAGGAGTTGTTTCCTACGAGAAGGCCATAACGGGTTCGTTCTTCGTGTGGAGGTAGGGACTCTTGATCTTCTCGCCCTAAGCATGCTCCCTTTCCCCTCTAAAGCGTGTTTTCCTTGTGGTTTGGGGGTTTGGGAGTGTGAGAACTCCATGCTCGTGGACAAGTGAGGTTTCTCTTCGAGCGTAGATCCATGTTGTGGGGCTTTAAGGGTGGTTTGAATGCTTTACTAGCCTTCTAGCAGGTTGTGCATGATCCCCTTCCCCTTTGTGAATGGTGTTTCGTGTTTTGGGGAGGGTTCCGGGAGGGGCTTCTCCGGAACCCTGCTCGGCTGGTAACGTGGTCACCTCGAAGGCCGCGACCATGTCGCGACGGTGCGCCCGGTCGCGACGTGGTCACGACGCTCCTGAGCGTCGCGTTAAGGTCGCGACAGGCAAGAGCGCTGCGATATGGTCGCGGCGGCCCACCCTGTCGCGTCACCGACCGAGAGACAGGTTTGGCCTCTTTCCGTTTCCGCTCTTCTTTTACTGTTCCCGTGGCACTTGTGCTAGTTCCCTAGTGTGGTCTACGCTAGTCTTTCGCCCGGTGCTCGGCACTTGAGGGCTTGTCCTGTGTGAGAGGTTGTTACCGTTGCCTGGGACCCCCGTCCTCGGAAGCCTATTGAGGGAGTACTCCGGGCTACGAGTGTGCTCGAGTTGGCAGCCACCAGGCGGACTCTGGAGCTTAGGGGAAAACGGTGGTTAGGACAGTGGCGTGTGAGTCACTTGCAGAGCTCTCGTGGGTGGTCTGGGATGCCGAGGACAGTTAGGAGTTCTACCCGCGCGTAGGCCAGCCAGGCCAGGACAGTTAGGAGTTCTACCCGGCGTGGGCGGCGACCACGAAAATCGGGTCCTCGACGTGGGCCGAGGGTCAGGTTCTCGGGTCGTTACAGTTGGTATCAGAGCGAGAGTCTGACAGGACTTGTAATGGAATTGAACTGCAACAGGAAGTCCCAACGGTAGTACATGTACACTGCTAGCCGCCCGAGTGATATTGTTAACCCTTGTTGGCTGTGTGTCATGTAGGACATGGCTCCGCGTAGGCGTAGTCAGGCTAGACAGTTGGTCGAGCAGCAGGATGAGTCCGAGATGCCCGCGCAGGGGCAGGTCCAAGAAGAGGTGTCAGCAGACGAGTCAGTGGCACAGCCTCAGGATGCAGCGGCAGCAACAGCGGCAGGTGGGCAGCAGCAGTAGGAGTACCAGCCTCAGCCGCAGCAGTACGTAGACTGGTTCCCCATGACCGAACAGTTCTTCAGGGCCATGTACCAGGGAGCGTGGCAGCCAGGGCAGGCAGTAGCAGCTATCCAGTTTCCGGTGCCTCCCCTAGTGGTACCGGAGCAGCAGCAGGTAGAGCCAGAGGTGGAGCAGCCAGAGCGTCAGCAGCGGTCGGGCACTGGGAGTACCCGGGCCGGGCGGCGGAGGACGGCGGGTACGGAGGACAGGACCGCTGTCCTCGAGAGATTCCTGCGCCTTCGGCCACCAATGTTCCACGGTGAGTATGATCCAGACAAAGCAGAGAGTTGGACCCATGAGTTGGAGCGCATCTTCGAGACGATGGAGTGCGCTGAGGAGGACAAGGTTCGACTGGCAGTGTACCAGCTCAAGGGAGCAGCCCATGAGTGGTGGAGAGTTCAGAGGCAGACGCACTTTCAGGGGCAGAGGTTGGATCACATCACTTGACAGCGGTTTTCGGAGGTCTTCCACGGCGAGTGCTTCCCCGACTACGCTCGACGTGAGAGACGGGACCAGTTTCACGCGTTGGTTCAGGACGACCTCACAGTTTCGCAGTACCACCAGAGGTTTGTCCGGTTGTTGAGGCATGTGCCTCATGTCACGGGCAGCGATCAGGTGTGTGCAGAGAGGTTTATAGCAGGACTGAGACCAGACCTGAGGTGGGGTGTGATGGCACACATGTGTACCACCTTGGGAGAGGTCGTGGCGAAGGCCACTGCCTTGGACAGAGAGACCTGGCAGCCTCAGCAGCAGCAGCAGCAGCAGGGAGGAGCCTCTTCCAGGTCCTCGCCTTACCAGCGTCCAGTAGGTAGCCGCGGTAGTGCGACTTCCTCTTCCTCCGGCTCAAGCAGTTCCGGCGGCGCCGTGATTCGCTCGCAGTTTAGGAAGTTGTCTACTCGAGGGGGAGGATGGAGCCGGCAACAGAAGCGCCAGTCCAGGTTTGCAGAGCAGTCGGTTGTTCAGGGTGCTGAGCAGGGCGGTCAGGAGCCAGTGTGCTACACTTGTGGCTTACCGGGCCACTTCAGGAGGGATTGCCCCATGGGGCAAGTCCCGCAGCAGCAGCATCTAGTGTAGTACGCTCAGCAGCCACCTCAGTACCAGTACCCCCCTCAGCAGCAGGCACCACGACAGCAGCAGCGAGGGCAGTACCAGCAGCCAGCTCAGCAGTTCCCGCAGCCGCAGCAATACCAGCCGTACCAGCAGCAGCAGCAGTACCCTCAGCAGCCACAGCAGCAGCAGCCCCAGCAGGCACCGCAGCGTGGGCGTGGTCGTGGTCGCGTGATGGCGCTCACCTGGGAGCAGGCAGAGGCGTCAAACCTTGTTATAGGTACTCTACCTATCCTTGGCAGAGCTGCTCGTGTTTTGGTTGACCCCGGTGCTTCTTTGTGTTTTGCTTCCGAGGAATTCTATGAGTCTCTTGCTTGTCATGCTCTTGAGAGGCAGTGTGACGTGATGGTCAATCTCTCGTCCGGTGACTATATGCGTTCCTTTGGTTACCTGGAGGGTGTGGCAGTCGAGGTTGAGGGGCACCAGTTGCCGGCCAGGTTGTACGCACTGCAGCTTTGCGACTTTGACGTCATCCTGGGCATGGACTGGATGGAGGCTCACTCGGCTGTGGTTGATTGCCAGCGGAAGACCGTTCAGTTTAGGATACCTAGAGAGCCCGTCCTCTGCTTCCAAGGTATCCGGTCTACCCGTCGGCCATTTATTTCCTTGTGTAGAGCTCGTCGTTTGATCCGTGATGGTTGTGTGGCGTATCTTGCTTCGGTTTGTTCTTTGGAGCCTAGCGGATCTTCAGTTTTCAACGTGCCAGTTGTTTCTGAGTTCTCCGACATCTTCCCGGAGGATCTACCTGGTTTGCCACCTGAGCGGGAGGTAGAGTTCTCCATTGAGCTTTTGCCCGGTACGATGTCTTTGTCGAAGGCACCTTACCGGATGGCCCCGGCGGAGCTGCGTGAGTTGAAGCGCCAGTTGCAGGAGCTTCTTGAGCTGGGCTTCATTCGCCCGAGTCGTTCGCCGTGGGGCGCGCCTGTTTTGTTTGTGAGAAATAAGGATGGTAGTCTTCGTTTGTGCATTGATTATCGGCAGTTGAACCAGGTTACTGTGAAGAACAGGTACCCGTTGCCGAGGATCGATGATTTGTTTGATCAGTTGCAGTCGGCCCGAGTTTTCTCGAAGATTGACTTGAGAGCCGGATACTATCAGATGCGGATCAGAGAGTCAGATGTCGATTTGAAGGCTTTCCGTTCCAGGTACGGTCACTTTGAGTTCGTCGTGATGCCATTTGGGTTGACGAACGCACCCGCAACATTCATGGATCTGATGCATAGGGTGTTCAGTGAGTACCGAGATCGTTTTGTGGTTGTCTTCGTTGATGATATTCTGGTCTACTCGGCTTCTGAAGAGGAGCACGAGGAGCACCTGAGGATCGTGCTGGAGACCCTGCGGAGTCACCGCCTTTATGCCAAGTTCGACAAGTGCGAATTTTGGCTAAAGGAGGTGCACTTTCTCGGGCACGTGATCTCGAGTTCTGGTGTGGCAGTGGACCCTGCCAAGGTGGAGGCCGTGTTGTCGTGGGAGCAGCCCACATCAGTTGCAGAGGTCTACAGTTTTCTGGGTCTGGCAGGTTACTACCGGAGGTTCATTCAGGATTTCGCCAAGATTGCAGCACCGTTGACTCGGTTGACGAGGCAGGACACCAGGTTTGTTTGGTCAGAGGGCTGTGAGCAGAGTTTTCTGGAGCTGAAGACGAGGTTGACTTCAGCGCTAGTGTTGGTCTTGCCGTCGGGCAGCGGTGGTTTTGTGGTCTACACCGATGCGTCGAGGTCAGTTTGGGTGCCGTGCTGATGCAGCACGGTGGGGTCGTTGCCTATGCTTCTCGGCAGCTCAAGAAGCATGAGGAGAACTACCCCACCCACGACTTGGAGCTGGCAGCCGTGGTGTTCGCTCTCAAGTTGTGGAGGCACTACCTGTATGGCGAGGCTTTTCAGATCTTCACCGATCACCAGAATCTGCAGTATATCTTCACTCAGAGGGATCTGAACTTGAGGCAGCGCCGATGGATGGAGTATTTGAAAGACTACGACCTAACCCTCTCCTATCACCCGGGAAAGGCTAAAGTTGTAGCCGATGCTTTGAGTAGCCACGTGCACTTGAGTTCGCTGATGGTCAGCGAGTGGAGGCTGTTCGAGGAGCTGTCCTAGGGAGTGTTTGTTCCATCGAAGACCAGAGACCGTGCTGTGGCGAGCAGTTTGTCAGTTCGGCCGTCAGTGTTCAGGCAGGTGTTGCAGGCCCAACAGGCAGACCCTCAGTTGGCAGACGTTTTGCAGATACCAGATGTAGAGCTCAACGATGACAGCGAGGTCAGATTCAGAGACCGCTTGTACGTTCCTGAGGAGGCGCGCCAGGCAATTTTGTCAGAGGCTCACAGATCGAGGTATGCTGTTCATCCTGGCTCCACCAAGATGTACCATTGCTTGAGGAGGTCCTTCTGGTGGCCAGGGATGAAAAGGGGCGTGGTAGAGTTTGTTGCCCGGTGCCTTACCTGTCAACAGGTGAAGGCCGAGCATCAGTGTCCTGGTGGTGAGCTGCAACCGTTGCCCATTCCCGAGTGGAAGTGGGACGACATCACCATGGACTTTGTGGTTGGTTTGCCCCGTACCCCGTAGAGGCACGATGGTATTTGGGTGATTGTGGATTGTTTGACCAAGGCAGCGCACTTTCTTCCGATCAGGATGTCGTGGTCAGTGGACAGATTAGCCAGGCTGTACGTGGACAGAGTTGTTTCGTTGCACGGGATCCCAGTTTCAGTCGTTTCAGACAAAGATCCGAGGTTCACGTCGGGGTTTTGACGCAGTCTTCAGAGAGCACTGGGTACAGAGTTGAAGTTCAGCACAGTGTACCACCCGCAGACAGACGTTCAATCAGAGCAGACCATACGGACACTGGAGGACATGCTGAGGGCATGCTGCTTAGACTGGAGCGGCACATGGGAGTCGCACCTTCCGATGGTGGAGTTCGCGTATAACAACAGTTATCACTCAAGCATTGGAATGGCACCATACGAGGCTTTGTATGGTCGCCCGTGCAGGACTCCTCTTCACTGGTTCGAGGTTGGTGAGAGGCAGCTTTTGGGGCCAGAGTTAGTGCAGCAGTGTGCAGAGATGATCAGTCTGATCAAGCAGAGGCTTCGGGCAGCGCAGAGCAGACAGAAGAGTTACGCAGACGTCCGCAGGAGACCGTTACAGTTCAGTGTTGGTGACCTTGTTTTCTTGCGGATCTCTCCGACCAAGGGCGTCATGAGGTTTGGCAGAAAGGGAAAGCTCAGTCCAAGGTACGTCGGGCCATTCCCTATCACCGAGAGGGTCGGCGAGGTGGCTTACAGGTTGAGTCTCCCGTCAGAGCTAGAAGGTGTGCACAGTGTGTTTCACGTTTCACAGCTCAGGAGGTACGTTGCAGACCCTTCGCACGTGTTGGACTACTCGCAGCTAGAGGTGGCGCCAGATTTGTCAGTGCCAGAGTACCCAGTTAGTGTTGTCGACCGTAGAGTTCAGCAGTTGCGCAGGAAGCAGATTCCGTTGGTGAAGGTCGTTTGGCAGAACCGCGTAGGTGGCGAGGCCACTTGGGAGCGCGAGGATGAGATGCAGGAGCAGTTTCCTTACTTTTTTGATTGATCAGTATGTGGTGATCTCCCCTTTTGTCGTCTTCCGGGTTGAGACCGAGTTGTTTTCATTTCGAGGACGAAATGTCTTAAGGAGGGAGGGTTGTAACACCCCGACCCCCTTGGGCTCTAGCCCCGTCCTCAAGGTTGCGACAGGTGCCCCGGCCGCGACATGGTCGTGGCAGAGCGGCCTGCCACGATAGGATTGGCGGTTCGTGTCGCGGCGGGGGTGAGCGTCACGTCCTTGTCATGTCGCCCCTGGCTGTCGCGTCTGTGTTCTGACACGGCTTGACCGCTGTCCTGTCTGTCAGAACGGTCGTGTCGGGTGGCAGGGCTGTGCAGCATTGACGCAGCCTGCCAGGCCGCCGCGTTAGCTTTCCCGGTCTTTGAGGTTTGACCGTGCTTTTGGTGTCGCGCCTTGGCGGGCGGCCGCGACATGGTCGTGACGCGTGTGGGCGTCGCGACAGTGCTGGTGTCGCGCCGAGCCGCTACGCCACGTTTTGGGGGCCATCGGTTTAAAACCGAAGGCGCGCCCTATTTTCCCTCTCTCACCCTTTTCACTCTTTCTCCCCTCCCTCGAGTTCCCTCTTGTTTCTCGGCGTTCCCCTTCGCTCGTGGTGCTCGTGCTGAGGCGTGGACGTGCTGTTCGTGCAGGGCGTGTGCTCGGGTCGTCCGGTGCGAGGAGGAGGCGGAGTTCATTCCTACGAGAAGGCCATAACGGGTTCGTTCTTCGTGTGGAGGTAGGGACTCTTGATCTTCTCGCCCTAAGCATGCTCCCTTTCCCCTCTAAAGCGTGTTTTCCTTGTGGTTTGGGGGTTTGGGAGTGTGAGAACTGCATGCTCGTGGACGAGTGAGGTTTCTCTTCGAGCGTAGATCCATGTTGTGGGGCTTTAATGGTGGTTTGAATGCTTTACTAGCCTTCTAGCAGGTTGTGCATGATCCCCTTCCCCCTTGTGAATGGTGTTTCGTGTTTTGGGGAGGGTTCCGGGAGGGACTGCTTCGGAACCCTGCTCGGCTGGTAACGTGGTCACCTCGAAGGCCGCGACCATGTCGCGACGGTGCGCCCAGTCACGACGTGGTCGCGACGCTCCTGAGCGTCACGTTAAGGTCGCGACAGGCAAGAGCGCCGCGATATGGTCGCGGCGGCCCACCCTGTCGCGTCACCGACCGAGAGACAGGTTTGGCCTCTTTCCGTTTCCGCTCTTCTTTTACTGTTCCCGTGGCACTTGTGCTAGTTCGCTAGTGCGGTCTACGCTAGTCTTTCGCCCGGTGCTCGGCACTTGAGGGCTTGTCCTATGTGAGAGGTTGTTACCGTTGCCTGGGACCCCCGTCCTCGGGAGCCTGTTGAGGGAGTACTCCGGGCTACGAGTGTGCTCGAGTTGGCAGCCACTAGGCGGACTCTGGAGCTTAGGGGATAATGGTGGTTAGGACAGTGGCGTGTGAGTCACTTATAGAGCTCTCGTAGGTGGTCTGGGACGCCGAGGACAGTTAGGAGTTCTACCCGGCGCATGCCAGCCAGTCCTTCTTCTCACTGCCTCGCTCCTTATGGCCCCGGAACCGTTTGGGGAGGTCAGGCATGGGACCGTAGTCAGGCCAGACTACGGCGGTTACTGTTGTGTTACTTGTGTCCTACCTCGCTCTGACGATACGTGAGGGTTAGGACCCGGATCGAGGATAAGACGTCGGTGGACGCACCTGACCGTGACTAGTGGTAGTGTTTCCGTAGCTAGTGTTCTTTGTCCAAGCGGAGTTCCCTCCGTTGTGTTTACTAGCCGTGTGGTGGTCACGACGAGCAGTCGTACGGAGTTTCCGACCGTGAGTACTTCCGTACCGTTCTAGTTGTAGTTCGCTTCCGCACTTCCGTTTGTAGGTAGAAGATATAAACTGCTGTTCATTTGTATATAATATTTCTCCTACCTGTTTAGAGCTAGTAGGAGATTGTAGTCCCTACTGAGTTCTATTGTGAAGCTCATCCCTCTTTTTCCCAGGTGAGATTCTCAGCAGCGGCAGGGGGCGCGCCGGGGGAGAAGACGGGGAAGTAGGCGAGATCCCCGTAGCTAGCAGTGGTCCCCCTTTTTCAATGTACGTCACCCTCGGGGTATGCCCCTAAAGGACTTGTTCTTCCCCTGCCTTTTTACTTGTACTAGCGTGCGTGCGTTGGGACTGTACTTAGAGCGGTACGCAGCGGTCTCGCTCTCTTTCCTGTTTCCTCTTGTACGCTTCTAGTTTAGCAGTTGACGTTTATTTCCGTTACATATCCTGTTAGACGTAGTTTATAGCCCTTCCGGGTCTCCGGATCCGTCGGCGGCGACCGCGAAAATCGGGTCCTCGGTGTGGGCCGAGGGTCTGGTTCTCAGGTCGTTACATAGAGTATAGATGAGAGATAGTGGACATTGCACGTAATGCGACGAGTAAACATGTGATAGTAACAGTTGCACAACACGCGCACTTGGTGTTGGCAGTCAGGTGGAACTCACGATCTTCCCGCTGGCCATGTTATGCACAAGTCCAGAGGTCCGACGTGATTTAAGGTAAGAGCGAACTTCTAATAGCCGTTTGGATCATATCGATCCGTAAAGGTGTAATGGGTGTTAGGGTACAACCGGCTCGTCGATCATGTGGGAATCCATGATCAGAGGAGACTTACGGAGGCCTTGTGCAAGAGTTCACTAGTCCGGCGAAAGGAATATCCGACGGAGAGTTCACCACAAGCCAAGTAAAGTGTGTATAAAATAGGTGCTCGACGTTCTAGAGGAATTCTAGAACAGTGGAGCGTCGATATCGGTATATAAACAACGCTAGAAACGAATACAAGTTCTTTAAAATATGGCAATTAATATACGTTATTGCAATAAATTACCAGATACATTCTGAGATATTTTATGCCATATTTCAGCCATATATGGATGGTTCATGTGTGTGCATGGGTAAGAGAAATCATAGCTAGAAATAAGTCGTGAATATGTATTTTAAATCATTCAATGTAGCTCTATTTTTAAAACAAGTTTTTACTGGGGGTATAACTGTAAAAAGGCATTTTAAATTGATCTAGACATGCAAGGGTACTTCCAGTAATTAGGAATTTGAAAACAATCATGGTATCGACATAGTTCTAACAAGTTGAACAAGAAGCAACCTGATTCCAGGTGCAGCAGAGATGAATGATTTAATTCGAGCAACATGCTTCATAAAAATTAGGGCTTTTAGGGGAAAAAGATCCCTAAAAACAAGTAGTATCTACAGTAAAATTTCCGTAGTATGGGATCAAGTATAGATAGAGTTTTGAATTAAATATGATATCTCGGAGTTATCATGTTTGCAGATCTTCTAAAATCAAGAACAAAAGATTGGCTCGTTGGAAAATTATGAAACAAGAGGGCTTTTGTTCCTGGTGATTGGAACTACCTATAAATGGATTGATTTGGTTTTGCTTGTGAGAATGCCTACCTTGACTCGATTTATCTTCTAGGGCTTAGAACTCCAAGAGGAAGAAGCTCCAAGAACGCCTTTCCACGAGATCTTCACCTCCTTGGCCTTTCTCCACGTCCAACAACCTTTGGCAATGAGCTAGGGTCGGCCAAGAGGGTTTATGAGATGTATTTATATAAATACAAGTCCTATTCCTACTACTACTCAAATTCTTCTTAATTACGAGATTCCTAACTCCACCTTTCTCTTTGCTTTCCAATCTCTAATTGGGTTAGGATAGTACCTAAATTCGTGCTAGACTATATGGGGTAGGTTTAGGAATCCAATTCCAACTCTAATTGCCACTTTTATTGCTTTAATAACCTCTTTCAAATTATGAGATAATTAAACTCCAAATTTAGGATATTTTCTTATTATTATCCTTTGTAAATTCATATTTTGACCCAATAAATTCTAGAGGGTCCATTAAGCAAAGCCCATTACTCTTTTCCATTAATGGGTTTTATTTAATGCTCTTTTCAATTAAAATATCATTTAGGTAGGTTTTAATTCTTTATTTAAAATTTTATTTTTCTTAAAAATTCAGGTGCTACAGTGGTCCCAACAGCCAGGACTGAACGAAGTATTGCTACTTCGAATCATCCTGATGTCCTGGATTTCTGTGTGAGCTAATGAGCACCCTCAGGAATAATAGTAATGAAAGAAGGGGGGTTTGTGGATGGAAGAGGGAAGCAGGGGTGATGGAAGGGAGATCAGAAGGCCACCTGAAGAAGAAGGACCACTAGAGAGGAGCTCCTACTGAAGAAGATGCAGGAGGACCTCACAGAAGATAAGGGTAGAGGAATGATGGTGGAGGAAGTAGGAGATGAAGGAGTTTGGGAAGAGAAATGTGTAGGTGAGGAAATGGTTCTGCAGCGGGGTCGTTGAAGGTGAGAGGATCTGGAGGAGCAGTGGATGAGGTGGGTGGAGAAGGAGGTGCTGGAGTGGGAAGGGTAGGAAGGACAGAGGGCTCTAGAGCTACAGCCTGATCTTCTTCTCTTGCAGCCACAGATTCCACTGGAGGTGAAGCAACCTCTACTGGCTCTGCTGGCCTAGATTCCGCAGCAGCAACTACTTGTTCAGCGTGCTCATCCTCAACAGGAATTGGCCCTGGTGGCCTTGCAGGTTTTTCAGATAAAGGCCCTGATGGCCGCTCTTCCTCTTGCTGCTGCTCTGCAATGACAGGCCCTGATGGCCCTGCACTACCAAAAGGAGGGGCATGAGATGGTAAGTGCTCCCTCAAAAATGCTGTCAAATCTACAAGCATATTCCTCAGACTGTCATGATCTTTTCGAAGGCTTTCAAGTTCAGATAATAGTGCCCTAATGAATGGGCAGATGAGCTTTGACTAAAAAAATGGAGGCCATATCTGACCTCACGGAACACAAATTTTGCCTTGCTCACCAGGTGCTCAACAATAGGTTTCAATTGATTTTAACTTCTTTTTCCCAGATCTCTTGTGTGGCTTACTGGTGAGGAGAGGAACTTCTTTAGCTACATTTTTCTTTGTCTTCTCTTGCCCTAATCACGGGCTCTTCATGATCAACATTTTCAATTTCTTCTCTGAGCACTTTCCACAAAGCCTTCTCTAAATAGATCATCAATGGGGGCATTGGCATTTTGCTCCCCCTAAACTGCTACTGCCTCTTTCTCAATTGATTGCTCCCCCTAAATTGGACATCTTCCATAGCACATCTTCACTCTATCATTGCTCCCCTGAATGGGAGCTTCTTCCTTAACAATCGAATCAATGTGGCCTGATGCCACGGCTTCTGCAATTTTGAACTTCACTAACTACTGGATCCCTTAAAGAGCTTTGGATGGATTCCAGTACATCTCTGAGTACTGAGCCTACTCAAGAAGACGGAAGGGGATCCTGAACTATGCCCAACGGGCTCAATATCCTCTGGAGGGATATCCTCAATCCTGCTGCTAGATTCAGCTGCGGTGTGCTAATACTGCTTCCACAGATGGTGTGATGCTCTTTCTGCTGGAGCTACTGGATCTGCTGTTGCTGGTGGTTTGCTGCTGCTACTTCTACGTCTTGGACCTCTTGGGCTTCATTAATGATGGCTTCACTCTCAGCCATAGAAGTCTTCATCTAAACTCCATTGACAACCAAAAAACCACTTTTCTCAAATTTCGGACCGGATAGCTTGGCCCATCTTCTCAGACACATCTCCCACCACACTGATGCCATAGTGTTGAAATATCTTGGTGAGCAGATGAGCATAAGGTAGAGAAACGTTCAGCTTACTCTTTGTATCCCATACTGCGCGCTTGCAAACTTCATCCTTTCATCATGATCTCTGCAGTGTTGATTCTTGGTCTGGACAGCCCATAACATCAGGTCAGAATCCACACTTTGTGCAAGTGGAGAAGGTGGCACTCCTTGGGACTACTATTTGACACACAATGAAATGCAATAAGCGATTGAACTCATTCAACTGGTTGATGTCTAGCTTTCCATCCTTCAATCTGTATTCGGGACCAACAATCCCTAGACCTTTCGCGTGGATATCCACAGTATGAACTCCAGTATGTACAGAGGTAGTCACATCGAAGAGAGATGCTAATAGGGCTTGTGTGACCCTAATCTGAGTTCCCTTGACCATGGAAGTCAGGGTTCCATCTTCCTCTATCTTTAGACAAATATAGAAGGCTTTCACAAGGTCTGGATAACTTACTTCTGATAGGGTGGCTATCTTTGTCCACTTCAATCTGTCCATAGCTGCGACGATACTGTCCATTCCATTCTTCTGCAGGTCTGCAATCTACTGCTTGTGGCCGCATAGCTTGGTCTTTACTGAAGCAAATCTTTCTGCTGCTCGGCGGTAAGAAATGTAGCGCCATAGCCCCAACGCTGTCGGAGACACCAGAAGAGGCCATGGTTTGGATGGGAAGAGTTCTGGATGATAGAAATGGAGAAAGGAGTAGAACCCCTCAAGAAATTTCTCGCGGGAAAGAGGTGGAAGCTTAAAATTTCAGAGAGTCGATGCCGGAGTCGATAGGTATCGCCTCAGGCAGAAGGAAGAAGCGATGAGAGATGTGAATCGTTGCCGCACAGATTTTGGGATATAAAGGAAAATTAAAAGAATGACTTTTAGAATTTAGAGACGTCATAATGGCAGAAAACGACAAAACTGAATAGTTCGATACGAATAAACTCTTATAAAATATCGAACCATCATGACAAAATTAAAAGAATTAGCAGTAATTGGAATTATGCTTAACTTTTTGGGAGGAAAAATAATTTAAATTCTAAAAAATAATATTTCAGTTTAAACAAATAAATCTTTCACAATTTACACATGCCTAATTCCCTTCTAAGAGATGTAAACCTCTCTTCAGGTAAGGCCTTTGTGAAGATGTCTGCTAACTAATTGGTTGTATGATCAATAAATGAAATATCTATGTTACCATTAGCTACATGATCACGAATGAAATGATATCTAACTCAATGTGTTTAGTCCTTGAGTATTGTACTGGATTTTTGGTGAGATTTATGACACGGGTGTTGTCACATAACAATGGAATTGTCTTGATATGAAGCCTATAATCCTCAAGTTGTTGCTTGATCCATAGGAGTTGTATACAGCAACTTCCAGCAGCACGTACTCAGCTTCAGCTGTTGACAGTGCTACTGAGTTTTGTGTTCTTGGAGGACCATGATATCAGACATCTGCAAGAAATGACTACAACCACTGGTGCTTTTTCTATCTATCTTGCATCCAGCATAGTAGTTAGCATCAGAATATCCTACTAAGTTAATTTCACATGACTTTGGATACAAAAGACCTAAATCATGAGTTTTAGCTAAATATCTAAAAAATTCTTTTACTGAAAGTAGATGAGATTCCTAGGATCTGCCTGATACCTGGCACATATGCATACACTAAATAAAATATCAGGTTACTTGTCGTTAGGTAAAGTAAGGAGCCTACCATACCTCTGTAGATCTTTTGATCTACTTCTTACCATTCTTGTCACTGTCCATCCTCGTTCATGTGCTCATAGGTGTTGATAGTGGCTTAGCATTATCAAATCCAAATTTCTTTAAGAGTTCCTTGGGTATTTAGCTTGACAGATGTGGGTCCCATCTTTTCCTTGTTTGATTGCAATCCAAGGAAGTAGTTTAGCTCCCCCATCATGCTCATCTCGAATTCTCCCTGCATAAGCTTTTCAAAGTACTTACAAAGAGATCATTAGTTGAACCAAAAATTATGTCATCTACATAAATTTGTACAAGTAATATATGTTTGATCTGGACTGATAAATAGTGTACTATCTACTTGAACTCTACTGAAAACCATGGTCTAATAGAAATGAGCTAAGCCTTTCATACAGGCTCTAGGTGCTTGTTTAAACCATATAGTGTTTTGGTAGTTTAAAAACATGATTCGAAAATTCAGTGTCATCAAACCGGAGGTGTTCTACATAAATTCCTTCTTAATGAAACCATTTAGAAATGCAGATTGACATCCATTTAAAATAATTCAAGTCTAGTGCAGATGCATATGCAAGTAAAATTCTAATAGCCTCATGTCTAGCTACAGGTGCATAGTTTCATCGAAATCTATGCCTTCCTCTGGGAATAGTCTGAGCTACCAATCTGGCTTGTTTCTTAAGATTACACCAGCTTCATCCAATTTTGTTCTGAACACCATTTGGTGTCAATGACTGGATGATCTGATGGTCTAGGAACAAGTGGCCACACATGGTTTCTCTTAAACTGATTCAGTTCATCCTGCATGGCTAAAATCCAAGATTCATCAGTGAGAGCTTCATTGATTGTTAGGCTCTATTTGTGAAACAAATGCTAGGTAATCGCAAGGAATTACATTACCTCTGTTCTTACCCCTACAGTTGGATCACCAATTATATTCTCAGGTGGGGATCTCTTTTGTATCTCCATTCCTTTGGAAGGTTTTGATGTGGAATTTCTTTTTCTTGCAGATCTTCCAGAGGTGGATCTTCTTTGTCCTCAAATGATGTATCTTTAGCATTTCAGACAATTCATCTGTATTGTCATTATCACTATTTCTTCCTTTCTCAAGGAAGGATTAGTCATCAAAGATAATGTGCACAGATTGTTCAATTAATAAGGTGTGTTTATTAAATACTCTATAGCCTTTGGGTTTAGAAGTGTACCCATGAAGATGCTCATCTGATTTGGCATCTAACTTACCAATATCTCGTTTGTCGTTGTTGTGGATGAAGCAGGACATAAAATGTCATGAAGTGACTGATCTTTGGCTTCTTTCAAGGCCCTGATGGCCGCTCTTCCTCTTGCTGCTGCTCTGCAATGACAGGCCCTGATGGCCCTGCACTACCAAAAGGAGGGGCATGAGATGGTAAGTGCTCCCTCAAAAATGCTGACAAATCTACAAGCATATTCCTCAGACTGTCATGATCTTTTCGAAGGCTTTCAAGTTCAGATAATAGTGCCCCTAATGAATGGGCAGATGAGCTTTGACTAATAAAAATGGAGGCCATATCTGACCTCACGGAACACAAAATTTTGCCTTGCTCATCCAGGCGCTCAACAATAGGTTTCAAATTGATTTTCAACTTCTTTTTCCCAGATCTCTTGTGTGGCTTACTGGTGAGGAGAGGAACTTCTTTAGCCACATTTTTTCTTTTGTCTTCTCTTGCCCTAATCACGGGCTCTTCATGATCAACATTTTCAATTTCTTCTTCTGAGGCACTTTCCACAAAGCCTTCTCTAAATAGATCATCAATGGGGGCATTGGCATTTTGCTCCCCCTAAACTGCTACTGCCTCTTTCTCAATTGATTGCTCCCCCTAAATTGGAACATCTTCCATAGGCACATCTTCAGTCTCTATTCATTGCTCCCCCTGAATGGGAGCTTCTTCCATAACAATCGAATCAATGTGGCCTGATGCCACGGCTTCTGCAATTTGAACTTCACTAACTACTGGATCCCTTAAAGAGCTTGGATGGATTCCAGTACATCTCTGAGTACTGAGCCTACTCGGGAAGAGGGAAGGGATCCTCTGAACTATGCCCAACGGGCTCAATATCCTCTGGAGGGATATCCTCAATCCTGCTGCTAGATTCAGCTGCTGGTGGTGCTACTACTGCTTCCACAGATGGCTGCTGCTCTTTCTGCTGGAGCTACTGGATCTGCTGGCTGGTGGTTCTGCTTGCTACTTCTGCGTCTTGGACCTCTTGGGCTTCACCAATGATGGCTTCACCCTCAGCCATAGAAGTCTTCATCTAAACTCCATTGACAACCAAAAACCACTTTTTCTCAAATTTCTGGACCGATAGCTTGGCCCATCTTCTCAGACACATCTCCCACCACACTGATGCCATAGTGTTGAAATATCTGGTGAGCAGATGAGCATAAGGTAGAGAAACGTTCAGCTTACTCTTTGTATCCCATACTTGCGCGCTTGCAAACTTCATCCTTTCAATCATGATCTCTGCAGTGTTGATTTCTTGGTTCTGGACAGCCCAGAACATCAGGTCGAATCCACCTTTGTGCAAGTGGAGAAGGTGGCACTCCTTGGGACTACTATTTGACACACAATGAAATGCAATAAGCGATTGAACGCATTCAACTGGTTGATGTCTAGCTTTCCATCCTTCAATCTGTATTCGGGACCAACAATCCCTAGACCTTTCGCTGGATATCCACAGTATGAACTCCACTATGTCCAGAGTAGTCACATCGAAGAGAGATGCTAATAGGCTTGTGTGACCCTAATCTGAGTTCCCTTGACCATGGAAGTCAGGGTTCCATCTTCCTCTATCTTCAGACAAATAGAAGGCTTTCACAAGGTCTGGATAACTTACTTCTGATAGGGTGGCTATCTTTGTCCACTTCAATCTGCCCATAGCTGCGACGATACTGTCCATTCCATTCTTCTGCAGGTCTGCCACATCTACTGCTTTGTGGCCGCATAGCTTGGTCTTTACTGAAGCAAATCTTTCCTGCTGCTCGGCGGTAAGAAATGCAGCTCCATAGCCCCCACGCTGCCGGAGACACAAAGAGGCCATGGTTTTGGATGGGAAGAGTTTCTGGATGATCGAAATGGAGAAAGGAGTAGAACCCCTCAAGAAATTTCTCGCGGGAAAGAGGTGGAAGCTTGAAATTTCAGAGAGTCGATGCCGGAGTCGATAGGGTATCGCCTCAGGCAGAAGGAAGAAGACGATGAAGAGATGTGAATCGTTGCCGCACAGATTTTGGGATATAAAGGAAAATTAAAAGAATGACTTTTAGAATTTAGAGACGCCATAATGGCAGAAAACGACAAAACTGACTAGTTCGATACGAATAAACTCTTATAAAATATCGAACCTCATGACAAATTAAAAGATTAGCAGTAATTGGAATTATGCTTAAATTTTTGGGAGGAAAAATAATTTAAATTCTAAAAAATAATATTTCAGTTTAAACAATAAATCTTTCACAATTTACACATGCCTAATTCCCTTCTAAGAGATGTAAACCTCTCTTCAGGTAAGGCCTTTGTGAAGATGTCTGCTAACTAATTGGTTGTATGATCAATAAATGAAATATCTATGTTACCATTAGCTACATGATCACGAATGAAATGATATCTAACCTCAATGTGTTTAGTCCTTGAGTGTTGTACTGGATTTTTGGTGAGATTTATGACACTGGTGTTGTCACATAACAATGGAATTGTCTTGATATGAAGCCTATAATCCTCAAGTTGTTGCTTGATCCATAGGAGTTGTGTACAGCAACTTCCAGCAGCTACGTACTCAGCTTCAGCTGTTGACAGTGCTACTGAGTTTTGTTTCTTGAGGACCATGATATCAGACATCCTGCAAGAAATTGACAACAACCACTGGTGCTTTTTCTATCTATCTTGCATCCAGCATAGTCAGCATCAGAATATCCTACTAAGTTAATTTCACATGACTTTGGATACCAAAGACCTAAATCATGAGTTTTAGCTAAATATCTAAAAATTCTTTTTACTGAAATTAGATGAGATTCTCTAGGATCTGCCTGATACCTGGCACACATGCATACACTAAATAAAATATCAGGTCTACTTCGTTAGGTAAAGTAAGGAGCCTATCATACCTCTGTAGATCTTTTGATCTACTTTCTTACCATTCTTGTCACTGTCCATCCTCGTTCATGTGCTCATAGGTGTTGATAGTGGCTTAGCATTATCGAATCCAAATTTCTTTAAGAGTTCCTTGGTGTATTTAGCTTGACAGATGTGGGTCCCATCTTTTCCTTGTTTGATTTGCAATCCAAGGAAGTAGTTTAGCTCCCCCATCATGCTCATCTCGAATTCTCCCTGCATAAGCTTTTCAAAGTACTTACAAAGAGATTCATTAGTTGAACCAAAATTTATGTCATCTACATAAATTTGTACAAGTAATATATGTTTGATCTTGGACTTGATAAATAGTGTACTATCTACTTGACCTCTACTGAAACCATGGTCTAATAGAAATGAGCTAAGCCTTTCATACCAGGCTCTAGGTGCTTGTTTTAAACCATATAGTGTTTTGTGTAGTTTAAAAACATGATTCGAAAATTCAGTGTCATCAAACCTGGAGGTTGTTCTACATAAACTTCCTTCTTAATGAAACCATTTAGAAATGCAGACTTGACATCCATTTGAAATAATTTCAAGTCTAGTGCAGATGCATATGCAAGTAAAATTCTAATAGCCTCATGTCTAGCTACAGGTGCATAGGTTTCATCGAAATCTATGCCTTCCTCTTGGGAATAGTCTTGAGCTACCAATCTGGCCTTGTTTCTTAAGATTACACCAGCTTCATCCAATTTGTTTCTGAACACCATTTGGTGCCAATAACTGGATGATCTGATGGTCTAGGAACAAGTGACCACACATGGTTTCTCTTAAACTGATTCAGTTCATCCTGCATGGCTAAAATCCAAGATTCATCAGTGAGAGCTTCATTGACTGTCCTAGGCTCTATTTGTGAACAAATGCTAGGTAATCGCAAGGATTACATTACCTCTTGTTCTTACCCCTACAGTTGGATCACCAATTATATTCTCAGGTGGGTGATCCCTTTGTATCTCCACTCCTTTGGAAGGTTTTGATGTGGAATTTCTTTTTCTTGCAGATCTTCCAGAGGTGGATCTTCTTTGTCCTCAAATGATGTATTCTTTAGCTTTTCGGACAATTCATCTGTATTGTCATTATCACTATTTTCTTCCTTTCTCAAGGAAGGATTAGTCTCATCAAAGATAATGTGCACAGATTGTTCAATTAATAAGGTGTGTTTATTAAATACTCTATAGCCTTTGGGTTTAGAAGTGTACCCCATGAAGATGCCTTCATCTGATTTGGCATCTAACTTACCAATATCTCGTTTGTCGTTGTTGTGGATGAAGCAAGGACATCCAAATGTCCTGAAGTGACTGATCTTTGGCTTCTTTCCTTTGTACAACTCATAAGCTATCTTCTTCAGTATGGGCCTGATCATTACTCCATTTATGAGGTAACTTGTTGTGTTCACTGCTTCAGCCCAGAAGTATTTGGCAGATCATATTCTGATCACATTGTTCTCGCCATGTCCAATAGAGTTCTATTTTTCCTCTCAGCAACCCCATTTTGCTGTGGTGTCCTCGGTGCTGAGAAGTTGTGCTCAATTCCTTGATCTTCACAGAACTTGACAAATTTCTCATTTTGGAATTCTCCTCCATGATCTAATCGGATTCCAACAATGCTATATCTCTTATCCTTTTGTACTCTCTTGCTGAAACTTACAAAGCTTTCTAATGTATCATCTTTATGTTCCAAGAATGAGACCCATGTGAATCTGGAATAGTCATCAACTATAACGAATCCAAAATTCTTTCCTCCAAGACTCGTGGTCCTCATTGGCCCAAATAAGTCCATATGAAGGAGCTCTAAGGGTTTAGAGGTGGTTACCACAGTTTTTGATTTGAAGGAGCTCTTAGCATGCTTTCCTTTAGCACATGGTCTGCAAATACCATCCATTTTTGTGCTGACCTTTGGTAGACCTTCCACCAGGCTTCTCTTTATCAGCTTCTTCATACCATCCAAACTACAATGGCCCAATCTTCTGTGCCACAGCTCAGTTGACTGCTCTTTGCTTGCTGCTAAATAGATATCTTGCTCCTTTAATTCTTCAAGATATAGCACGTACAGGTTCTTTTCCTTGTAGGCTTCAAAAATGACTACTCCATCCTTCATGATGCTGCACTTGGATTCTTGAAACTTTATCTGATGACCCTTGTCACAAAGTTGGCTTATACTGATGAGATTATGCTTCAGACCTTTCACGCACAGAACTTCTTCAATTACTGTTTTTTCTTTGCTACTTACTGAACCACTGCCAATAACAGTCCCTTTTCCGTTGTCTCCATAGGTGACTGTTCCTTCTTTAGCTTCGAGGTGAGAAAATAGGTTTTTATTTCATGACATGTGCCTTGAACATCCATTATCCAAATACCATTTGGATGCTCGAAGGTTTTCCTGAAATAAAACATCAAGTTTTAGGTACCCAAGTTCTTTTGGGTCCTGGTTGGTTAGTATCATCAATTTTCTTTTTGATTATCCACCTTTTATATTTAGTTGGACATGTAGTCTTGTTGTGACCTAGTTTGTTGCAGTGACTGCAGCATGTTGTTCTAGTTATTTTTTCAAGATATTTAAGGTTAGCTTTGTATGCTATGTCTTGTTCAGGTACAAATTTTGGAGTTGGATATGTCTTAGGGTATATTGTTGTGTCTTCATTATCTGGGGGTGTATAGTCTAGTCCATGTTTCCTTTTTCCTGACCGTCTAGCACCTCTCAGTATTAGAGAATTCTTACCATTAGTGAATTTTTCTAAGGTATTTGATAGTTTATCATTTTCTTCTGTTAAAATTTTGATTTCATTTTTAGTTCATCTGAACTTTCTTGTTTTTCTAATTTTGTTATTTGTTCATTTTTATCTTTTAGATTTTCGCATAGCAACTCATTTCTTCTTTTGAGTTCATTAACTTGCTTCTCTAGTTGTTCATTTTCTGATTTTAAGTCTGAATTGGTACTCTCTAGACATGTAACATTTTTCTTACTAGCTTTTAGTAATTTAGATATTTCTCTATATTTACCTTATAATTCATTAAAAGCATCTTCTAAGTTATCTGAATCAGAATCATTGCAGGAATCAAAGGATGAGTCAGAGGTTACCTTTTCTGTGACGTCTGCCATGAAGGCTAGGTTAGCCTTTTCTTCTTCCTCGCTGGTTGAGCTTGACTCGCTGTCCGAGTCACTGCTGTTGTCCCAAGATGCTGCCATGGCTTTCTTCTTATGTCTTCTGAACTTTCTTGAACTGTCCTTCTTTCTGAATTCATTTTCTTGAGTTTTGGACACTCTGCCCTGATGTGTCCTGGCCTTTGCACTCATAAGTTGGTTCATTCTTTTTGATGTCCTTTGCTTCAGTTTCTTGAAATCCTTTCCCTTTTTGAAATATCGTCTGCCAGATGGATACTTCTTTTTCTTGGCCAAATCTGCTGCAGTTTCCTAGACAGCATTGCTTCTTCGTCTTCCCTATTTTTCACTGTTGTCTCGTCTTCTGATGGTTCCTCAGAGCTGCCTTCTACTAGACATGTGAACGAATCGTTATTTGCTGTATCGAATAATTACAGCGATCAAGTCGTTATGTAACTTAATGAATCGTTACAGTGATAGAGTCGATATGTAACTTATGGAATCGTTACCGAGATAAAATCGTTATTCTTACGTAGAAAATCGATGTGAGACCAAATCGTTATGATCAGTAAAGAAATCGTTATGAGAGCAAATCGTTATGATTACTAAAGAAATCGTTACGAGAGCAAATCCTTATGATTACTAAAGAAATCGTTATGAGAGCAAATCGTTATGATTACTAAAGAAATCGTTACGAGAGCAAATCGTTATGATCACTTATTGAATCGTTGTGAGGGCAAATCGTTGCGATCACTTATTAATCGTTGTAAGGGCAAATCGTTGCGATCACTTATCAAATATGAAATCTTTATGAATGTAAGGAAATCGTTATATCTTCATAGATATCGTTATGAACTTAGACAGATATAATGCTTCAAACTTACATTGTTGTAGAGTGATGAATACTTACATCATGGTTGTTTTGCTTGTTTACCCTTGGTTTATTTCCTGTGCTTAAAATCTCATAATAAATTGTTAGATTAAACATTTATCATTGTTTTGTTAATCACCAAAACATATATGTAATTAATTTAAATTATATGCGGATAAACTGATCAACAACCCCCACTGCTCCCGACCCCTGGCGCCCCCTCCCCCACTTCCTGTGCAAGGCCCCCCCACCCCCACACCCCCCTCTCATCCCCGACCCCTGACGCCCCACCCCTGTTGCCTCCTCCCCCTCCTACGCACCGCCCCCTCCGCCTCTTGCTGGCACCCCCTCCCCCTCCCATCCCTGCACCTCACCGGCACCCCGTCCCCCTCCCATCTGCACCTCCCGGCACCCCCCTCCCCCTCCTGCGGCGACCCCTCCCCCCCCCCCTTTCTGGCACCCCCCTCCCCCTCCCATCCCTTCTGCAATACCCCACCGCCACCCCCCTCCCCCTCCTGCGGGCGACCCCCTCCCTTTGTGGCTCCGATGGCAACTAGATCAACGTGTCATTATTGGCTCAAGGGAAGTTCCCATCGAAGTCCAATATGAATCTTTTGGTACCTACCATGAAATTTATAGACACTATTTAATAGTAAGAAGTGTAAAAAAGGAAACCTGTTGTATATACATTCGAACCACCGTTCTATATAAGAATAAGGGATGATAATTTGCAAAATTCTTATAGCATGCATGTCTTAGTTCTATTTTGTTTTCCTCAGATTTGTGTGATATGATAAAGATGTTAAACTCACATGAAACAACTATGAAGTTATGCTATGGATCAACTTGTCTGTTCGTGCATGATTTTCAATTTTATTACGGTTTTATGATTGAATATGATATGAAGAATATGTAAAACCTATAGGAGGAATTTTCCCACCTTAGGTATGCATGGTTTGTTTACTATTTAGTTTATGATGTGATTGTGTTATGTTTATCTTGCTCGCTGTTATTTTTTTATGCTTTACATGAAAATAAACAATGTAATGACTTTCTTTGTTAAACATATTGTTTACTTTCACATATTTGTTTAATTTCACACTGCAAGTTAATCCTTCAACATTCGTATGTTCATTTGTAGCCATTTGATTGATTCTTTCATATTTACCATATTATGATTTAATTTCATAATTTAAATTACTTATGAATAAATTGTTATCAATTTTTTTCTAATTAGTGATGAGAGTTCGCGATTGGAAATTAGCCTCAAAGAAGAACAAATGTCCAACGTATCAAACTACGTGTTTGTTTGAACGAAAGATATTACCGATGGATATTCGAAGATTGCATGATGGTTTACTTTTGGTGAAAGAAAAGATGAAGAAAATCATAAAGATTGTTCGGAAAGAAGACAGACAAAGTTTAGAAAGCAAAAGTGGATTATCTGTTATTGTTCAAGATGAAAAAGGACTACGATATTCAGTAATCTTACGACACAGTTGGTGTGGTAATATGTACATGTTTAGTGGAAAAGACTGGTCAAAATTTGTGGAAAACAATTGTGTCAAAGAATTTGACAATCTGAAAGTTATGTCTTCCCATTATGTACGAAGAGATGTATTTGGCAAACTATATTTAGGGATATCAGTGGTTAGTTCAAAACCTAGGAAATCTAATGAGAAGCTGGTGAGTAAAAAGCCGTTCAAGTGGTGGTGGCCTAATATGAAGACATCACGGTGTGTATGAACAAATAGTCTTTGTGTTCCTTTTAATGTTCAATACCATTAAGTATTTATATAGTGTTCAAATTTATTTGATATTCATGTATGCTTACTCTTCATTTATCTTTACGTCAACGCTTTGTTTCACCCATTAGCTTTGGGACTCTCCATATAACGTATGTATCATATGTATGGTGTCTGGCGTAAATGTAAAATAATTATCTGAAAGTAAAATCATGCATGTATTTATATATATTACATTTTTTAACATGCATTAAGATGTTTAAAAAAACTATACATTCATCCTACAATGGCGTATGTATTTATATATATGTGCTTGCCGTAATTTTTTAAATAATATGTTTAGTTTATGAGTTTCACTATTATAATGAGTTCTTTTATAGTATTAGAAATGTTATTATACCAATAAACACAATTGGTATACATAGATAAAAGCCCTCTTTGTCTAAATAAATCCCATATATATATAATATATATATATATATATATATATATACCTATTCATTTTCACTTTTGAACTGATGTGAGGGCGTGTTGGATTTTAACTCGTGACATGACATTTAATCTGTGTAGGAAAAATATCTTATGAGAATCGGTCATGGAAGTACCGTGGAATAGTTAATGGAGTTGTGACAGAGGAGTTTAAAGACGAAGTTGACAGTTTCATTCAGTTTGCATTGAGTAATTCATCAGTAGCAGTTCATCCGATGGGTAACATCTGATGTCCGTGTTCGGCTTGTAAGAACAGAAAGTGGATATCGACATGGGATGTGCAACATCATTTGTATACGAGAGGATTTGTTGCCCATTATGAGTTATGGTCGTCTCATGGTGAGTTGAATATTCAGTCGTTTGAAACAGCCAACTTTGTCTCCACAAGTACGTACGTAGACATGGTTGTCGATGCTGCTGGTCCAGAGTTCAATATTCATGATGACCAAACAAATGAAGAAGTTCCGAATGATACAGCTCAGAGATTTTATCAGTTACTTCGAGATGCTGATGAGCCGTTATGGGAAGGTTGTGAGAAGCATACACAGTTGTCTGCAGTGTCGCAGCTACTGAATTTGAAGTCTGAATTTCATATGAGCGAGTTGTTTTGATCGGCTTCTCTTACTCGTCAAGAGTATGCTTCCTCAATCAGAGAGGTTGCCTGATGATTTTTACCGTGCGAAGAAGATGGTGAATGATCTGGGGCTTGGTTTTATGAAAATTGATGCATGTCCGAATCACTGTATGCTGTACTACAAAGATGATGCAGATAAGACATCATGTTGTATTTGTAAGCATGATAGATTAAAGCCTAAGAGAGGGGACAAGTCAAAGCAGAAGGATGTTCCATATAAGTCATTGCGGTACTTTCTGATCACACCCAGATTGCAGCGGTTGTTCATGTCTCCGAAGGCAACAGGACATATGACTTGGCATGCGGAAAGAGTCCGTCGTGATGATGGTGAAATCAGTCATCCTGTCGATGGTGAAGCTTGGGCTCATTTTAGCCGTACTCATCCTTACTTTTCAAGGGATCCACGCAATGTGCGGCTGGGTTTATGTACAGACGGTTTCAATCCATTCGGAGGCTCGATGGCATCTTACTCATGTTGGACAGTATTCCTAACACCGTACAACCTTCCGCCAGGCATGTGCATGAAGCGTGAGAATCTGTTCCTTTCATTGCTGATTCCAGGTCCAAAAAGTCCATGAAAAAATATAGACATATATCTCAGACCGTTGATTGATGAGCTGAAATTGTTGTGGTCAGATGGGGTTCTCTCTTATGATGCATCCAGAAAACAGAATTTCAATTTGAAGGCTGCATTAATGTGGACAATAAGTAACTTTCCAGCGTACGACATGTTATCTGGCTGGAGCACACATGGGAGGTTGGCATGTCCTTATTGCATGGAGGATTCTAAATCATTCGTATTGAAATCTGGGGCGAAATCATGTTGGTTCGATTGTCATCGTCAGTTTCTACCGAGTGACCATCCTTTCCGAAAGCAAAAGGATTCTTTTATGAAAAATACAATTGTGATGGAGGAGGTAGATATGGAACGGGTGTCTGGTGGAAACATGGCGAGGCGGGTCCAGAACTTACCGATTGTCTCACAACTGGCTGGTAGTACCCGACAAATCCCCAGCTTTGGGAAGGATCACAATAGTTTGAAGCAAAGTATCTTTTGGGAATTGCCTTATTAGTCAACACTTTTGATACGACATAACCTAGACGTCATGCATATAGAGAAGAATATTTTTGATATCGTGTTCAACATAGTTATGGACGTCAAAGGCAAAACGAAGGATAACGTTAAGGCACGAATGTATTTGAAAGTACTTTGCAGACGTCCAGAACTAGAGCTGCAGCATGTTAGTGGAAAAGTGGTGCAACCTAAAGCTTCATATGTGCTTGGGACCAGACAGATTAAGGAAGTGTTGCAGTGGTTGAAGCAATTGAGATTTATGGATGGATATGTCTCGAATATTGCCCATTGTGTAAATGTCAACGAGGAGAAAATATACGAAATGAAGAGTGATGACTACCATATTTTCATGCAAAGACTGATGCCAATTGCTTTTCGTGAGTTGTTTCCGAAGCAAATATGGGGAGCAATGACTGAGCTGAGTCAATTATTTAGGATTTTATCTGCATCAGAACTCAGACTTCATGACTTGCAACATATGGAGCAAAATATAATACAGACAATCTGCAAATTAGAGAAGATATTTCCTCTAGCATTATTTGATTCAATGGAGCACCTGATCATCCATTTGCCATATGAGGCTAGGGTCGGAGGACCAGTACAAAAATTGGTAATGAAGACCACAGGCAACCGGGATCCTATGGCTTGGCTAGATTACGGCCCTGTTTGGCTGAGGAGGGACTATTGGGAGTCCCTTTATGAGCGTTGGGCTACTGAACCATGGCAGGAGCGGTCACAGGCGGCAAAACGCAACCAATCAACTAATCCGGAGAAGAATGTGCATACTAGTGGGTCTGTATCTTTTGCGACCCACAGCCAAAAATTGGTAAGCATATTATTTTTCAATTGCTTAATACATTGATTATAATTGTGAAACTAACTAATTTTGTTGAATTGTAAGTATCACGAGCTCGAGCGTGCCCCTACTTTTCGCGAGTTATTTGATCGGACTCATAAGTGGAAGGGGACGGATGACTATGTCAGCGAGAGTGCTCGCATGATTGCTGTAAGTCAAGCTATAAATTTTGAATTCAATTAAGATATTAAAATAATTTGTTTTCAATAATTTAGTTTTAATTTGTTCTGCAGGAGACCTATGACAGGACGATGGCGGATCGATATGTAGAGGGCACTCCCCAGCCAGACTTGGATCTGGAGGCTTGGGTCGATGCAGCAGGAGGGCCGAGGAAGGGTTGAGTGTGCGGCTTTGGGGACAGCCTTGATACTACTCCAGTGTTGTCCTTATATGCGTGTTCGGTCGCTCCTCCGGCATACGCGAGTTCAACTGCTGCGCCGCTCGGCAGTGGTGTAGAGGAGATTAGAACCCTCATCCGGGAAGAGCTACGGACGCACTTTGGCGTTATGCTCGAGCAGTTGATCTCAGCCATGCAGGGAGTACGCCCCTCACAGCCAGCCCCTCAGGTCACTATTACTATTAATTTCATATAGTTTGAATGAAATGAAACCACTAAAGAATGTCAAAAGGGAAAAAAAGAAATCTAAATTAATTAAGCTATAAAGAAGGTCTCTTTATACAATCAACTTATGGAAGGATAAAAAAGCCACATGAGCGCTCAAATTGCTATTCTAAAATTGATGTGTGCGAACTGACGGAATCCAATTTGGATTCCAAGATTGGGTTGGGCGTTGAAATGACGAATCTAAAAAAACCCAAGTCTAAAGGATCAAAACACGCAACCCGGGGGTCCAAAATCGCAAATAGGGATCTGATCGGAATGTCGTTCACTCCGACACGACCGGGTGGGTTAAATTGACGTGTGCGAACTGACAGAATCCGATTTGGATTCCCAGTAGGGTTGGGCGTTGAAATGACGGATCTAAAAAAAACCCGAGTCTAAATGATCAAAACACGCAACCCGAGGTTCCGAAATCCTATATAGGGATCTGATCGACATGTTGTTTGCTCCGACACGATCGGGTGGGTTAAATTGATGTGTGCGAACTGACAGAATCCGATTTAGATTCCCGGATTGGGCTGGGTGTTGAAATGACGGATCTAAAAAAACCAAAGTCTAAAGGATCAAAACACACAACCCGGGGGTCCAAAATCGCAAATTGGGATCTGATCGGCGTGTCGTTCACTCCGACATGACCGGGTGGGTTAAATTGACATGTGCGAACTGACGGAATCCGATTTGGATTCCCGGATTGGGTTGGGCGTTGAAATGACGGATCTAAAAAAAACCTGAGTCTAAATGATCAAAACACGCAACCCGGGGGTCCAAAATCCCATATAGGGATCTGATCGACGTGTTGTTTTACTCCGACAAGACTGGGTGGGTTCAATTGACGTGTGCGAACTGACGGAATCCTATTTGGATTCCCGGATTGGGTTTGGCGTTGAAATGACGGATCTAAAAAAACCCAATTCTAAAGGATCAAAACACACAACCCGGGGGTCAAAAATCACAAATAGGGATTTGATCGGCGTGTCGTTCACTCCGACACGACCGGGTGGGTTAAATTGACGTGTGCGAACTGACGGAATCCGATTTGGATTCCCGGATTGGGTTGGGCGTTGAAATGACAGATCTAAAAAAAACCCGAGTCTAAATGATCAAAACACGCAACCCGGTGGTCCAAAATCCCATATAGGGATCTGCTCGATGAGTCGTTTGCTCCGACACGACCGGGTGGGTTAAATTGACGTGTGCGAACTGACGGAATCCGATTTCGATTCCTATTAGGTTGGGTGTTGAAATGACGGATCTAAAAAAACCCAAGTCTAAGGGATCAAAACACACAACCTGGGGGTCCAAAATCGCAAATAGGGATCTGATCAGCGTGTCGTTCACTCCGACCTGGCCGGATGGGTTAAATTGACGTGTGCGAACTAACGGAATCCGATTTGGATTCCCGGATTGGGTTAGGCGTTGAAATGACGGATCTAAAAAAACCCAAGTCTAAAGGATCAAAACACACAACCCGGGGGTCCAAAATCGCAAATAGGGATCTGATCCGTGTGTCGTTCGCTCCGACACGACCGGGTGGGTTAAATTGACGTGTGCGAACTGACAGAATCTGATTTGGATTCCCGGATTGGGTTGGGCGTTGAAATGACGGATCTAAAAAAAACTGAGTCTAAATGATCAAAACACGCAACCCGGGGATCCAAAATCCCATATAGGATCTAATCGACGTGTCGTTCGCTCCGACACGACCGGGTGGGTTAAATTGACATGTGCGAACTGACGGAATCCGATTTGGATTCGCGGATTGGGTTGGGCGTTGAAATGACGGATCTAAAAAAAATCAAGTCTAAAGGATCAAAACACACAACCTGGGGGTCCAAAATCGCAAATAGGGATCTGATCAGCGTGTCATTTGCTCCGACACGACTGGATGGGTTAAATTGATGTGTGCGAACTGACGGAATCCGATTTAGATTCTCAGATTGGGTTGGGCGTTGAAATGACGGATCTAAAAAAACTCAAGTCTAAAGGATCAAAACACACAACCCGGGGGTCCAAAATCGCAAATAGGGATCTGATCGGCGTGCCGTTCACTCCGACACGATCGGGTGGGTTAAATTGACGTGTGCGAGCTGACGGAATCCGAATTGGATTTCCGAATTGGGTTGGGCGTTGAAATGACGGATCTAAAAAAAACCCGAGTCTAAATGATCAAAACACGCATCTCGGGGGTCCAAAATCCCAAATAGGGATCCGATCGCCGTTCACTCCGACACGACCGGGTAGGTGAAATTGGCGTGTGCGAACTGACGGAATCCGATTTAGATTCCCAGATTGGGTTGGGCGTTCAAATGATAGATCTAAAAAAAACCCAAGTCTAAAGGATCCAAAATATTTTCTTATTAAAGTTGAGGAATAATCACATGTTTTAAATTTAAATTTTTGAAAATATTGTTTGTGTATTAATTTTTATTAATGTTTCTCATATTAATGTTTTTTAATATAGGATCCTCTGGCACCTGACGATCAGGAGATGGGGATGGTGGACGATCCAACAGACTTGTCTTGATTTTTAGCATTTATGATTGTGTATGATTTTGTATTAGTTATGTTTTCTGATTTTATGTTTCATTGTCAGTACCTTGTATGTGGAATGCATGAATATTTTAGCAGGTTTTGTAATTTATTAATGTTAATTTCTGGAAAAAAAATTTAAAAAAATATTACATATTTCCGACGGTTTTTCCGATGGATAGTGTCCGTCAAAAATTTCTAGTTGGCCGACAGAACATATCCGTCAGTATTTCTGTCGGAAGTTCTGAAGAAATAATTTCCGATTGATTTGTTCAGTCGGCATTTTTCGACGTATATTCCGACCTATTTTTTTACATATTTTGCTCGAAATTCACTGACCAATTTTTTGACAAACACTTCCGACTAATTTCCGTCGGAAGTTTTTCCGACGGATTAGGTAGCCGTGGGTAATTTCTGACCAAAATTTTCCGACGGACGTCTTCTGACGACCGTTCGACGGAAAGTTGTCGGAAGAAACTTTTCCGATGGATTGCCGTCGGATTGTGTCCGTCAGAAATGTCGCTTTTTCTTGTAGTGGGGGTGGAGGGGATGGGGGTGGGGGGGGGAGGGGGCGCTAGGTTGGGGGGCGGGGGGTTTGCAGGACGGTGGGGAGGAGATGGGGGGGGGGGAGGGGGTGGGGGTGCTGGGTTGGGGGGTGGTCGCAGGGGGGGGTGGGAGGGGATGGGGGGGGAGGGCACTAGGTGGGGGGGGGAGGGGGGTTCACAGGGGTGGGGGTGGGCGCAGGTGTGGGGGGTGCTGTGTGTGGGGGGATGGGGTGGTGGGGGGGGGTCATAGGGGATGGGGGTGGGGTTCACAGGGGGAGAGGGGCACATTAGGAGAGATGAGAGCAGTGTTGTGTTTTAAAAAAAAAAAATGGTCCACACTTGTTTTTATTTTGGAAGAGATTTACATAGAATAAAATTTCTTCTTTAAAATAAAAATTACTTACCAAACACCTCTATTTGTCTTGGTAAAAGCCAAAAACTGCAACCAAAACCCTATTAGTTTTTCCATCTTAACTAAAATCTGGAGCAGAAAATTAAATGTTAGAGCATTGATTCCATTAGCCTTGGTGAAAGCCGTAGATGTAATATCCATTTGATAGAATAATCAATCTTTTATTTGTTTTCCAGTTTTATGGTGAGCAGGTTGTCCTCACGATCATGATCTACTGATGGCTATTCAATATATATGGGGTTGGACATCTCTCCTGGTTCTTATATATGTAAATGGGTCTATATATATTGCATATGGGTGGCTCTCGTAATCAGCAGAGAAGCACATCCTCCTCCACTTTGTGTCGTTCAATTGTTCCTTATCCTTCACTCTAGCTATTGTGGCCCTACCTTCTTCTGGATCTATGTATTATGTGGGAATTCTTGACGGATCTATATATTGGATGTTAAAAACAGAAGTAAATACCTAGGAATTAAGGGATCACTTACCCAGCCTCACTCTGTTGTGAAAGAATGAATCAATTAGAAGCGTTATAAAACCCTCACTGAACAAGAAAAATAGATACCAACTTTGTCCAACAAGAGCAGGGCATATAGCAGAGGGAAGCAAAGACCAAGAGATGAAGTCTTGATTAGAGAGAGGTCAATGTAAAAGAAGCTTATGCATCGATGACTTGATTGCATTCCCTATGGACATGTTGTGCAACCAACCAAGCAATTAAGCATATTGCGAAGAGTCCTCCAGTGGAAGGATGACAATTAGGGCCAGCACCTTTGTTAACAGAATTCACAAGAGTTTACCGATCAGTGTAGGCGAGAGAAAACATGAAAACTTAATCAATGGCAATCCGAAGGCCATCACAAGTAGATTGGATCCATCAACTACAGAATAACATCCTTTACCTCATGGCTAGTTTGGAGTTTAAGGGTAATTTTTAGATATAGAATTCACAACCAACTAGTCCGAAATAGAGGATAGTAGAGTACTAAGGGTGTGTTTGATAACACTTATCATATATCTATTGTCTGAAGTGGTCACACATTACATTTTTAGACTATTTGATAACATCTCTTAATTAATATCTGAAAAGATATCTTGTGTCTTAATTACCTCTTAAAAAAAGTGAGGCTAGGGCACTTTTTTTGGTCCAGATCGTCTCTCTTTTAGCCACGCCATCCTCTGCGCCTCCTCCTTCAAGGCCCTCCTACATCGACATCCTTACCGGGCTGGCACCGAACTCCTCTGCTGAAGTCCCCAACGGATTCCTCTCTGCCCTCCACTACTCCTTCTCCCTTCCATCTCGCCAGCCGCCTCCGCTTCGCCAACGAGCACTGGTGACCTGATCTGCGACGAGATCTACTCCACCACCATCTCCGACCGCCCCGCCTTCAACAGCCTCTCCAAGGACCTTGGCCTCCCAGCATCCACAGGGTCCTCTCCACAGTTCGGCAATCAAAACATATGTTGTAAAAGACTTTATACAAACTTATTAGAGCTATTCACAAGTACAACACGACAATTTGACCTCTCACGGTGATAGATCTATAGGAGGAAAACACAAGAACAAGACAGAATGTCTCAGAGGATTCGTAGAAGAAAGCATCAGCAGATCAACTAACTTAAATTTTAGACAATTGGATCGGAAAATATCACCCCCACTACCATCCTCTAGGAAATTTTAGATCATCTCAACAAGAACCAGCGTCAAATCGCACATCAACAAGCTCTCAGAAGAAGGGA
>CM024760.1:61703269-61749110 GCA_014218235.1 Colocasia esculenta
CGTAGCTAGTGTTCCTTGTCCAGGCGGAGTTCCCTCCATTTGTGTTTACTTGCCGTGTGGTGGTCACGACGAGCAGTCGTACGGAGTTTCTGACCGTGTGTACTTTCCGTACCGTGCTAGTTGTATTTTTGCTTCCGCACTTCCGTTTGTAGGTAGAAGATATAAACTGCTGTCATTCAATAGATATTTATATTCTCCTGCTTGTTTAGAGCCAGTAGGAGATTGGTAGTCCCTATTGAGCTTCTGTCGTGAAGCTCATCCCTCCTTTTCCCAGGTGAGACTTCTCAGCAGCGGCAGGGCGCGCGTCGGGCGGAGGAGATGGGGTGGTAGTCGGAGTCCCCATAGCTAGCAGTGGTTCCCCTTTTTCAGTGTACGTCACCCTCGGTGTATGCCCCTAAGGGACTTGTTCTTCCCCTGCCTTTTACTTGTACTAGCGTGCGTGCGTTGGGACTGTACTTTGAGTGGTATGTGGTGGTCTCACTCTCTTTTTTGTTTCCTCACATACACTTCTAGATTAGCAGTTGACGTTTATTCTGTTACATATCCTGTTAGACGTAGAATATAGCCCTTCCGGGTCCCTGGATCCGTGGGCGGCGAATGAGCTCGTTACAGAAGTGGCCTTTGTCTGACAAATCAGTAGGGCCACCAGGGCCAATTCTTGTTGAGAATGAGCTCGTTACAGAAGTGGTTGTTGCTGAGGAATCTGGGCCAGCAGGGCTGGCAGAGGATGCTTTAAGAAAAGAAGATCAGGCTATAGCTCTAGAGCTCCCTGTCCTTCCTACCCATCCAACTCCAGCCCCTCCATCTCCACCCACCTCATCCACTGCTCCTCCAGCTCCTCTCACCTTCAAACGACCCCGCTCTAGAACAATTTGCTCACCTACACCTTTTCCTTCCCAAACTCCATCATCTCCTACTTCCTCCACCGTTATCTTCTATTGAGGTTCCTTCCACAGCTTCTTCAGCTGGAGCATCTTCTAGTGGTCCTTCCTTTTCTTCTTCAGGACCATCTGATCTCCCTTCCATCACCCCTGCATCTATTTTCCATCCACAAACACCTCCTTCCTTCATTACTATTATTCCCGAGGGTGCCCAATTAGCTCACACAGAAATCCAGGACATCAAGGATGAATTTGAAGTAGCAATACTTCGTTCAGTCCTAGGGGTTCTCATATTGGAGAATGTTGGGTTACAACAAGTGCTTAAATGTTTTTGATGATGAGCAATACTAATTGATGTTATGTTTGTTTTTGATGATGAACATTTCATGAACAAGACAAAATTGATGTGTTATGAATGTGTGAAACATGATAAGAATGACAATTGGATGCAAATGAAACACATGTTTTATATGTTCATTATATCTCACTAATTATGTTTTTAATTTAGGTGTGAATGTACACAAGACAAAGCCCAAAATCCAAGTGCAAAAGAACAAGACAAGTTGCTGAAATAGTGCGCCTGTCAACAGATGATAGTGCATCTGTCAACAGATGAATAGTGCATCTGTCGACAGATGATTTTCGCCTGTCGACAGATCCACACAGAAATCTATTTCTAGAAAGCCCAGTCTTCTGGTTTTTGCAAACCTGTTAGTATCTGTCGACAGCAGCAAGTCGGTTGTCGACAGACGGAGTTTTGGGAAGATCTAATGGCCAGGATATGATCTATATTTTGGTGTTTCCTTTTAGCACGACTCTCTATGTTTGGACACCATTATATAAGGATCATATGAGGCTATTTTCGTAGTAAGAAGCCACCATACCAAAACCCTAAGCAAAGGTCAAGAAGAAGGCTCTCTTCATGCTGCTCTGCTTCAACTCTCTGCCCAGAACAAAGAAGAACAACCTTCCAAGCGGAATTGAAGCCGGTTCGTCTTCAAGTCAAGCTTCTCCATCATCACGTGGTCTTCAAAGACGTGAAGCTTGAAGTCTTCTAGACGACTACCACGAAGAGTTCTCATCTGGATTTGTTCTATATCTCAGAAATCTTCCTCTTCCATACTTTTCACCAATCTGTGTGTATGTGTGTATTGATTGGATATCAGTGCATGGATTTTGTGGAAGTGTGTAGTTTGTGATCTGTACAAGGGTTGTGTATAGATCATAGTGTGTGTGGTAGTGGTTCAAGCGTTCCTTGTGCTTGATCCATGTGTGGATTGTTGTTCTGATTGTGTGTTTGCATCAGACAACGTGTGTGTGGTGTGTTGGTCAGATCAAGGCTAGAGGATCTGATCTTTTGTGAACTTGATCTAGCGCGTGTGTGTGTGGTTGAGCAGGTGTGCTCGTGTGTGTGTTGTACTCAGTTCTTGAGTAGTGTGTCCTCACTGTGTGGGGGGTGGACGTAGGAGTCACGTGGTGTGATCTCCGAACCACCTAAAAAATCCCTTGTGCACTGTAGTTTGACTTGTGGTTTGCAATGTGTTGCGCTAGATGCATGCCTAGGGATTTCGTTCACACACTACTTGTTAATCTATTCACACACATTACATCAGATCAGAGGGGTTTTAATTGAGTAGATCTTTTAGTCTGAAGTAATTTTTAAATTGCTTAAGTTTCCGCTGCAAATCTATTCAACCCCCCCTTCTAGCTTTGCCATTACCGAACATCCGATCCTAACAATTGGTATCAGAGCGGGTTTTCTGTTCATCGGTTGTGATTTGGCATATTTGTTTACGTGTGATTAATTGCTCTGATCGGGTCTATAATTGATTCTGAACTGATCTGATTACTTTGGTTGTTGGTTTATTCATCTACAACATACTCAGAAATATGTCTAAGTTCTCGAGTATCATAAATAGACTAATGATTATTGAGTTTGATAACCATGTTGATAAAATGCAGGACTCCTTTAACAAGACAAGCAAGATTGCAAATAAAGCCAAAGATAAATGCTTCATTGCCCTTGGCAGCTCCAGAGGTTCTCCTAGTTCAGACAAATCTGAAAGATCATATCTCTCAGAGAAGTCAAGAAACTCTCAAAGGTCAGGTAAATCCAATTCAGACCCATTTGACGCATCAATATCTAATTCTGATTCAGAAGATGATATTTCCTATGATGAATTGACAGAATGCTATGAGCACTTGTCCAATCAATTTAAGAAGGTAAAATCTCAAAACAAGAAGTTAAAAGAAAAATTGTAGAAGAATGAAATGATAATTGATAATGCTCAAGCATTCTATGAAGAAAATGAAAAATTGAAAATGGAGAATGAAAAATTGGAAAATGAAGTCAAAAGCTATGAAATCAAGTTTTCTAAGTTGAAAGAAGATCATGATCATGTGGAATCTGATAATACTCATTTGAAAAATGAAAATGAAAAATTGATTGATCATAATGAGAATCTCTAAGTTGATAATGATCAATTGAACAAACAAATCTCCAACATGGCTCATGATCACCAAATAAAAGAAAAATGCAATCAACTGTTTGAGGAGAATAATCATCTGAAAAAGAAGATTGAAGGCTTGTATCATAACAGACCATTAAATGATGAATGGAACAATGCTAAGAGGAAAATTGCTGACTTGGAAAATCAAATTGTTCAAAGTGAAATTGAAAAGAACAAAATGAGAAATGGTCTGAATGTCATGATAAACCAACTTCAAACTTCTGAAAAAGAAATTGTTGCATTGAAAGCTGAAAAGAAAAAATTGAACAAAAAGGCTCCAAATAGGAAGAATCATGTTTCAATTAAAAACCAGAAAAAAAAAGAAGAAAACAAGAGTCTACAGGGTCTCTACACCTCCTCCAGAGGCCCAGAATGTTTCAAGGAAATCTCCAACTCCACATCACGCCAAGAGATACCAAAGGGTACCATCTCCTTCTTCTCAACCCAAGGATAGTCAAAGGTACTCTAAAGGACATCAGAGATTCCAGCAAACACATTCATACTATGGTAAGATTCAGGTAAATGCTCAACCCATTTGTTTTAAATACAATAGGCCTGGTCATCTTGCTAAATTATGCTGGAATAAAGGTCAACACTGTCATAATCATGCCAAACCAGTCCAATGCTTCCCATGTCATAAAATTGGTCATATTTCTAAGAAATGTTGGCATAAAAACCATGATTCTGTGCATGCTTCAAAGCTCCATAATAATCCATGTGTTCATACACACAAGGATAAACATCATATTCATAAAGATAAAAAAGTTCATGTATCTATGAACAGGAAAACTGCACAAAACAATAGAAATCCAAAAACCAAATCACTTTGGATTCTGAAATCTTCATTGTTAGATTCTAACATTAATGTCATTGCAGGACCCAAGCAAGTGTGGGTCCCAAAACAAGCTTGATTAACAAGCTGAGATGTCTTGCAGCCAAAAATTAGAAATGAATTCATGCCATTGGCTGTGCAAGGCAAGAAATGATGGAGAACAAAGGTAAAATTTTTTTTTTTGAGACTATGATTGATGACTGTTCAGGTAAAATCTCTTTATCACTTCAGTTTTGAACTGCAAGAATTGAAATGGATCTTTATCTTTATCTGAGCAATGAAAATGTGTCTTAATGCTACCCCCACATGACAATGCCACTTAGCAATTAGAATCATGCCATCCTGCTTGTGTAACTGTGCTCATGACCTCTTGGTATATCAAATGATGACATGTGGAAAACAAGTTATGCCTATTTGGAAACTATCATTATGCGTGAGTAAAATACTCCGCCAAGTATCAAAAGTCATGTAATGCATAAGGCTAGTTGAGTGCTCAATAATATGTGAATTGCTTGATACATTTACTATGCATGTGTCATGGGGGAGTAAATTTGAAAGTGCTCATATGCTCATGAATGCTCATGAAATCTATGTGCAAATGCTTGTCATGGATGTATATATATCATGTTTGAAAGTTGTCTCATCACATGCACATCTTATGGGGGAGTAAGTTCAAGGTAGGTTGAGTGAAATACTTGAGAGAAACCCTTCATATTCATTGTGTCATTAATTCTCAAAATCTTGTTCTTCATGTCACTCAATTCTATGCCTCAACACTGATTTTCTCAAGTATCTGTCGACAGGCACTATCACATCTGTCGACAGACATGCTCTCTCAGAACCAAGCCTTTCAGGCCTGTGTGCATCTGTCGACAGGCACATTCTTGCTGTCGAGAGATACACATTTTCTGTAAATTCTTCACCCTTCTTCATAATTTCTTCATGAGTATGTTCATATCATTGATGCAAGGGGAGAATTTGGACTTGCTATTCATTGCAACCTTTCATATTCACATAGTATCAAAGATATTGAATTAATCACAATGATTTTGATATAATATTTTGTGCTTGAGTCTAGGTTGTATCATCTAGAAAACATTGAACAAATCTAATGATTTTAACCTAACTCACTTGAATAACTCCCTTGTGGATGATCATGTTCCTATATGGATTGACAAGTAAGAAGGTTTTTGAACTTAATGTCTTTACATTGCCATTTGACCTTAATAAACATTTTGAACTTGATTATCCAATTTTAAAAAAAAGGGAGAAAAGCTACCTATTTCTAAAGTCAAAAATTAAATATGTGAATTGGGATAAAGGTAGAGCAATGATGAGCATGACTGAGTAACCGGGGACACGGGCATTACAAATGTCTATCTTCACGTCAAAAAGTCTATTCATTATCTCTGCATAATGGTATGATGGTCACTCACACTGAGTAACTGGGGGTACGGGCATCCCAAATGTCTACCTTCACGTCAAAAGGTAAAAGTGATCCTAATTATCACTTTTCCCACATAAACTTGACAAAAGAAATTGTTCAAATGCTTGAAATAGAGTGGAGCCTCCAAGACTTAAATCAAGGGCAATGGGTTGTCTATTGTCAATTGTTCATGTAGACATTGCCTTCATTTACCAACTGAACATCACCCACTAAGGTATATGATTTTTTTCAATGGTTTTATTCAAAAGGGTTATCTTATTTTCATATGTTTTTGAACGATGTATTCTAAATGCTATAACTTGAGATTCCCGAAGTATTATCTCTTAACCATTGTAGAATTTTTATGTGTCTTAATACTAGTGTTCATGACATTTTGTAGTGGGTATCAACCTATTCTCAACCGTGCAATCTCATTTGAACACTCATTCCCCACTCATATCTTTCACAATTCAGTTATGTGGTCACACAATTCTTTGCTTCATTCTCTTACTTGTGTGCACTCATTATCTTTTTGAATGTTGTCAAAAGGGGAAGAAACAACAATTGTGCATGAATTGAAAATTTAGTTATCATCAAAAAGGGGGAGAATGTTGGGTTCTCATATTGGAGAATGTTGGGTTACAACAAGTGCTTAAATGTTTTTGATGATGAGCAATACTAATTGATGTTATGTTTGTTTTTGATGATGAACATTTCATGAACAAGACAAAATGGATGTGTTATGAATGTGTGAAACATGATGAGAATGACAATTGGATGCAAATGAAACACATGTTTTATATGTTCATTATATCTCACTAATTATGACTTTTAATGTTGGTGTGAATGTACACAAGACAAAGCCCAAAATCCAAGTGCAAAAGAACAAGACAAGTTGCTGAAATAGTGCACCTGTCAACAGATGATAGTGCATCTGTCGACAGATCCACACAGAAATCTATTTCCAGAAAGCCCAGTCTTCTGGTTTTTGCAAACCTGTCAGCATCTGTCGACAGCAGCAAGTCGGCTGTCGACAGACGAAGTTTTGGGAAGATCTAATGGCCAGGATATGATCTATATTTTGGTGTTTCCTTTTAGCACGACTCTCTATGTTTGGACACCATTATATAAGGATCATATGAGGCTATTTCCGCAGCAAGAAGCCACCATACCAAAACCCTAAGCAAAGGTCAAGAAGAAGGCTCTCTTCAAGCTACTCTGCTTCAACTCTCTGCCCAGAACAAAGAAGAACAACCTTCCAAGCGGAGTTGAAGCGGTTCGTCTTCAAGTCAAGCTTCTCCATCATCACGTGGTCTTCAAAGATGTGAAGCTTGAAGTCTTCTAGACAACTACCACGAAGAGTTCTCATCTGGATTTGTTCTATATCTCAGAACTCTTCCTCTTCCATACTTTTCACCAATCTGTGTGTGTGTGTGTATTGATTGGATATCAGTGCGTGGATTTTGTGGAAGTGTGTGGTTTGTGATCTGTACAAGGGTTGTGTATAGATCATTATGTGTGCGGTAGTGGTTCAAGCGTTCCTTGTGCTTGATCCACTGGTGGATTGTTGTTTTGCTTGCGTGTTTGCATCAGACAACGTGTGTGTGGTGTGTTGGTCAGATCAAGGCTAGAGGATCTGATCTTTTGTGAACTTTATCTAGCGTGTGTGTGTGGTTGAGCCGGTGTACTAGTGTGTGCGTAGTACTTAGTTCTTGTGTAGTGTGTCCTCACTGTGTGGGGGGTGGACGTAGTAGTCACGTGGTGTGATCTCCGAACCACCTAAAAAATCCCTTGTGCACTGTGGTTTGACTTATGGTTTGCATTGTGTTGCGCTAGATGCATGCCTAGGGATTTCGTTCACACACTACTTGTTAATCTATTCACACACATTACATCAGATCAGAGGGGTTTTAATTGAGTAGATCTTTTAGTCTGAAGTAATTTTTAAATTGCTTAAGTTTCTGCTGCAAATCTATTCAACCCCCCTTCTAGCTTTGCCATTACCGAACATCTGATCCTAACATCTTCAGCTGGAGCATCTTCTAGTGGTCCTTCTTTTTCTTCTTCAGGACCATCTGATCTCCCTTCCATCACCCCTACATCTCTTTTCCATCCACAAACACCTCCTTCCTTCATTACTATTATTCCCGAGGGTGCCCAATTGGCTCACACAGAAATCCAGGACATCAAGGATGAATTTGAAGTAGCAATACTTCGTTCAGTCCTAGCTATTGGGACCCATTCTCATAGGACAAACTCTTCCAGTCATGTTCCTAAGAAGAGGAGACTCACTTCCACCCATCCTATCTCTTCTGAACCTTGTTATCCTCCACTTTGGTTTTCTCTTTCTATCACCAATAAGCAACAATCTATCTATGAGGAATTTCTTCAAAAGGTAGTGTTTGCTCACCTCCTTGGCCTTCCCTTCCAAAATCTTTCAGCCCATCTCAATACCATTTTCCCTTATGCCTTTCTTTCCAAGGCTCAACAGTCAAATTTTTTTTCCATGACTGAAGCCAAAACTGAGGAGCAGTGGGCTCGGAGCAACAGAGATCTGTACAATCAATTCCGTCGGACTCAAGCCGTCAGATATCCTCCATTAACAGCTCCTCTCTCTCTCTCTCTGAATGGTTTCAGATTCATCATAAAAATCTTTTTGGACCTTTCATTCAGAAGGAAATCAAGTTCATCCGACACTACAAAATGTACTGCGATTACTGCTATCTTAACAACATTCCAGAGGTGCAGCTGGGCCAGTTCAGGCAAGCCATCCGTGATCTCAGTTCTAGGGTTGCTCACACCGAACCACTTCGAGTTGATTTTGCCACCTTGGTAATTCCTGATGTGGTGTTCCTTCCTCCTCTTCACTCCCTGATCATGGACTCATCTGTGGGCACACTCATGTTTGAGAGAGCTGCTCAAGTTATGGCCAAGCTCTCTGTGCAAGAAGGTCATAACCTTGCTTTTCATAGATTTGTCTTCAAGCAGTATCTTCAGGTGTACCTCAAGGCCGATATCCTTGCCCCTATTCTATCTGCTCAATAGCTTAAAGAGTTGAATGCTTCTCAGGCTCGTTCCAATCAACCTCTTCTGTCTCCCGATGACTTTTTGGATGCAAATTCTCTTCACCTTGTCCGGGACTCCTTCATGAAATGAGAAGAACGGTACAAAGTCTTTCTAGAATTAAAGAAGGAACTTCGGCAGCATCAGCTCTTCTATCCCTTTAAAATTACTCAATTTCTTCAGTTTACCAGTTTTGGTTGCTTCACCCCCTACAAGGTAGCTCTTGGCAACGTCAAATATTGGGATTTCATATCAGATCAGAGGCACCTTCACATCAAGAGGATAGCTCCCACCATGGGACCCTCCTATTGCATTGAGCTTGGCTCATTTCAAGCCTTTTGAAGAGCAGGAACGCCAAGCGCTACCTGTCATTAGGCGCTTTGCATCTCTCTTGTCTCCGCCTTCTATCGCTCTGAACCCTCCAATGCTCAATAAATCTCTTTGTTCCTCTCTCTGTGCTCTTTTCTCTTCATCTTTGTCTCAAGCGTTTGATCTTTTTGCTTAAATGACAAAAGGGGGAGGAAATATTGCATTTCTGAAATACAATTTTCTTATGTTATTTCCTCAATTATGCTTAGACTTATTTCAGATCATCTTTGCTAATTGTTAAGTTTTGTCATCACCAAAAAGGGGGAGATTGATGATCAGTTATCCCCATGTAATTTAAATAAATTACATATCTATTTTGGTGATTAACAAAACTATGATAAAGGTTACTAACATACTTTCTATGAAGTCTAAACACCGGAAATAAACCAAGGGAAAACAAGCCTATCAAGTAAGTATTCATCACACTACAACAGTAAGAGTTCGAAGCATCAATATTTGTCTAAGTCCACATCGATTCTCTGTAAGTCATAACGATTTCTTTAGTGGTCACAACGATTCGATAAGTGATCGCAACGATTTGCCCTCACAACGATTCGATAAGTGATCGCAACGATTCTCCCTCACATCGATTTGTTAAGTATTCGTAACGATTTGCCCTCACAACGATTTGATAAATGATCGCAACGATTTTCCCTCACATCGATTTGTTAAGTATTCGTAACGATTTGCCCTCGTAACGATTTCTTTAGTGATCGTAACGATTTGCTAACACAACGATTTCTTTAGTAGACATAACGATTTGCTATCATAACGATTTGATCTCATATCGATTTCTTAAGTAATCATAACGATTTAGCCTCATATCGATTTCGTTAAGTGATCATAACGATTTGGTCTCAAATCGATTTCTTAAGTGATCATAATGATTTGGTCTCATATCAATTTCGTTAAGTGATCATAACAATTTGGTCTCATATCTATTTCGTTAAGTGATCATAACGATTTGGTCTCATATCAATTTCTTAAGTGATCATAACAATTTGGTCTCATATCGATTTCGTTAAGTGATCATAACGATTTGGTTTCATTTCGATTTCTTAAGTGATCATAACGATTTGGTCTCATATCGATTTCTTAAGTGATCATAACGATTTAGTCTCATATCGATTTCCTGAGTGATCATAACGATTTGTTAAGTGATCACAACGATTTGCTCTCATAACGATTCATCAAGTTAAATAACGACTTGGTCGTTGTAACGATTCAATACATTTCACAACGATTCGCTTACAACGATTGGATTATTAATATATATATATACGATTTGTGTATACATCTGTTTACTTATGATTGCATAATGATTCACTCATTTGCACAACGATTTCATAAGTCATGCATATAACGATTTCGTGAAATATAAAGATTCGATTTTTGAGCTATTTTTTTTTTAATACGTTGAAAAGTCAAAGTCTTCACGCTTATGTTTGTGACAGCTGTGCATTTATTACTATAGTACGTATCACTGCATGCATGCAGATAATATCTTCCATTCTCATGCTTATTCTGTAAACATCTTTTTAGAAGAACAAAATGGAACTTCTACTTCTGTATAAAATCAATCTAACGTTGACTGACAACAAGAGATAGCTTAGCTGTCCATTGTTCAAGCTTTAATTATGTGCAGGTCTCTGACAGCAACCATCATACAATGTTGGACAAAATGGAAGCCAAAGAAGGTTACAGAAGATCCTCTCTCTCTTTGCGTGCATGAAAGGATAAAGGACTGGTTGACTGGAAGCTTCCAAGGGTCAAGCAGTCTAACGTACACTTATGCATAGAGACAATGGACACTTCAACGTTCAAATTTTCAAATAGAAGATATATATATATAGAAGACTAAAGCTCTAGAAGCAATCATCCAGTTTTTTCAAAAACGAAAATCCGTGACAAGCTTTCTGTGAGCGTTCTGAAGAGAAAATCCTCACTCCCTTGTGTTTAAGCTCTTAGCTCTCTGCATTCAGTGTGTTAGTCTTGAGAGCTTCTATAAACTGAGAGTGTCCCTCACTGTAGATCTTCGTCTCAGTTAGCTTCAGATCTAGCATTGTATAAGCTTGATCTAGGGGCTTGATCTAATTTCATTTTTCCTGTGTTGTTCCCTTCGGTTGTGAAGGAAGACCTGGTGTCGCATCCAGGGTGTTGTTCCCTTTGGGTGAAGGAAGACCAGCTGGGGTGCTAGGTGTTGTAGTGTCCTTAAGGGGGATTGTACCCATGTTAGTGGAATCCTGAGATATTGCTCAGGGACTGGACGTAGGACTTCTGAGGCGAGGAGATCCGAACCTGGATAATTCTCTATGTCATGTGATTGTTTTTGTGTGTTTGATTTTTCCGTCACTAATACTGACAATCTGCGTAGTGTTTTTTTGTGACTTTTCTGTGAACAAGTTTTAAGTACTCATTAATTTTAATATCCCATTCACCCCCCCCCCTCTGGGCTAGCTACCTGGGCAACATAAGGAAGTAGTTGAGCTCTTCCATCATGATCATTTTAAATTCTCCATGCATTAGCTTTTCAAAATACTTGCACAAAGATTCATCAGTAGATCCGAAGATAATGTCATCTACATAGATTTGTACAATTAATATATTTTTAGCGTTAGATTTAATAAATAGAGTACTATCTACTTGTCATCTGATAAAACCATGGTTTAATAAAAATATACTAAATCTTTCATACCAAGCTCTAGGTACTTGTTTTAAACCATATAATACTTTATGTAATTTAAAAACATGATTAGGAAAAATGAATCATCAAAACCAAGAGGCTGTTTTATATAGACTTCCTCCTTTATAACACCATTCAAAAACGCTGATTTTACGTCCGTTTGAAAAAGTTTTAAATCTAATGCAGATGCGTAAGCAAGCGAAATTTGAATAGCCTGTAGTCTAGCAACTGGTGCATAGGTTTCATCAAAATCTATGCCTTCATCTTCGGAATAGCCTTGAGCAACAGTCTAGCCTTATTTCTAGTGATAACACCAGCTTCATCCAATTTGTTTCGGAACACCCATTTGATGCCGACCAAGGATGATCTGATGGCCTAGGAACAACGGACCAGACCTGATTTCACTTGAACTGATTCACTTCATCTTGCATGGCTAAAATCCAGGATTCATCACTTAGTGCTTCACTGACTGTCTTCGGCTCTATTTGAGAAACAAATGCTAGGTAATCACAAGAAATAACATTACCTCTAGTTCTTACCCCAACAGATGGATCTCTAATGATATTATCTTTTGGGTGATCCTTTTTATATCTCCATTTCATTGGAAGATAATTATGAATGATATCTTTTTGTCGCAGTTCTTCCAAGGGTGGATCTTCATCATCTTTGATGGTTGCTTCCTTCAATTTATTGGAAAGATTTTATGCATCTTCATCATCACTAATAATTTCATTTCAAGGAAGGGTTAGATTCATCAAAAATAACATGTACAGTCTGCTCAATTAATAAAATTCTCTTATTAAAAACTCTATATCCTTTGGGTTTAGAAGTGTAACCCATAAAAAATTCCTTCATCTGATTTGGGATTCAACTTACCAATATCTGTCTTACCATTATTGTGAATGAAGCATGGGCATCCAAATGTTCTGAGATGGCTAATCTTGGGCTTCTTTTGCTTGTATAGTTCGTATGATGTCTTCCTTAGAATGGACTTGATCATGGCTCTATATTATGTAGCAAGTTGTATTGATTACTTCTACCCAGAAATATCTTGGAAGATTATATTTAGATAATATTGTTGTTGCCATATCTAGAAGTGTTCTATTCTTCCTCTCAGCTATTCCATTTTGCTGTGGTGTTCTAGGTGCCGAGAAGTTGTGTTCTATGCCCAGATCATCACAAATTCTGCAAACCTGTCATTCTGAATTCTCCTCCATGATCTGATCAAATACTTATGATGCTGAAATTCTTATCTTTTTGAACTAACTTGCTAAACTTCACAAAGCTATCAAAGGTGTCATCTTTCTGCTCAATAAATGATACCTAAGTGTATCTAGAATAGTCATGAACAATAACAAATCTGAAATTCTTCTCTCCCAAACTTGTAGTTCTCATTAGTCTAAACAGGTCCATATGAAGTAGTTCTAGTAGTATGGAGGTATTTACAATTGTCTTGGATTTGAAAGAGTATTTCGCATGCTTTTCTTTTGCACACGGTTCACAGATGTTATTCAATCTTGAATTCATCTTTGGTAGACCTTCCACTAGATCATATTTGATGAGTTTTCTGATTCCATCCAAGCTGGCATGTAGCAACCTGGATTTTTCGAAAAAATAAAAATCTAAATTTATATTAAAAATTTTGATAATTAGAAAATCAAATAACAGAAAACTAATTAAATTAATTAGAAAATCAAAGAAAATAGAATAAATAAAACCCATCAAATGAAAATAAGTAATGAGCTTTATTAAATAGGACCCATTAGAAATTAGTGGGCTAAAATCGAGTTTTTTAAAAAGGGGAATAATAGATACTGATGGTAGTTAGGCTTCTTTTTCCTTGAAAGCCCTAATTTTCATCAACCCTACTTCGAGAATTAAATCTTTCATCTCTCCTATATACAGATTCATGTTCTTCATGTTTAACTTAGATGGACGATGTCGAAACCATGATTGTCCTCAAATTCCTAATTACTGGGAATACTATTGCATGTCTGGATTCGTTTGCAACTGGTTTCATAATTTTTCACCGCTTGTACCATTAGTTCTTAATTTTCAAACGACCCTGTGGCAAAACATGGTAAGTTTGGACCAAGAACCAAGAACATGTTAGATCTCTTTCGGACTCGGGCCAAGGACCTGAGAACGCGACGGCCGATAGGCTGTGTTCTCAAGCAGATCGCGACTTGAATCCCCGTTGCGATCTGATCACGACAGGACCACCGTCACGACCTGATCGCCTGGTCTGACAGCCCTGTCGCCTTCTTCATACGAACCTGTCGCGATCTGACCACCTGTCATGACCGACCCGTCGCGATCCATCTAAACACCTGTCGTGATCTACCCTGAACCCATCGCGACCCTTACTGGGGTGCGTCCCATTCACCGGATTTTTGCAAAAAAAAACCCTGATTTGCAATGATCTAATTGCCTATTGTGCTTATACCCTTTAATCTGAGTTATACCCGCAGTAATTTCACTTAATATAAATTGAACATTTATATTTGATTTAAAATACATACACACGACTAATTTCATCCATGATTTCATGTCACATACACACACTTTGAAACCATCCAAATCTGTCTTAATTGGCATGAATATGATACATAACATATCTGGCAATTATTGCAATTAATTGCCTTATTTTAAAAATAACTTGTTTACGACTCTTGCGTTGTTTTGGAACACCGATACCGATGCTCCACTGCCCTAGAATTTTTCTAGAAGGTCGATCACTTGTTTCTATACACACTCTCTTGACTTGGACAAACTCTCGGTCGGGTATTCCATCTGCCGGACTAGTGAATCCTTGTTCAAGGCCTCCGTAAGTCTCCTCTATCCATGGATTCCCACGTGGTCGACAAGCCGGTTGTACCCTAACACCTATTACACCCATTAGGGATCAAAATGATCTAAACAGCCATTAGAAGTTCACTCTCGTCTTGAATCACGCCGGACCTCTGGACCTGTGCATAACAAGGCCAGTGGTAGGGTTGTGAATTTCCACCTGACTGCCAACACCGAGTGCGCATGCTGTCCACCTGTTACTATCGCCTATTTACTCGACGTGTTACGAGCAATGTCCACTATCTCTCATCTATGCTCTACTCGCTCATCTATTCACATTCTCTCTATTGCCTCGTTTGTTCATCTAGTACTCTCATATTTTCTTGGTACTCTCTATTGGCCATTGACTGATTGTCTAAAGATAAACAATATAACCAATGCCAGCGCAATGGAGCCCGATCTGGTCCTGGGGAGAGCGCTCGAAAGTGCCATTTGCCCATGGGAGTTAAATGATCAAGATGTCGACATTACATCCAAATGCCATACTATCTAGATTAATCTAATGACAATCAAAAGTGCTATGTTCTCTCGTTGTCTGTTGACAACAAAGTGCTATGCTATACTCGTTGTGCTATTGCTATATTTTGTGCGATTTGTGCTATGGCCATCTTGCTATTTTGTGCTATACTCGACTCTCGTTCTATATTTGGAAAGTTGTGCTATTTCGTCCACGTGCTATCCTGCTATCTATTACTTGACTCTCTCTCTCTATCATTAGTTACTCTGCCTTTAATACATTAATCATTTAAAGCCTGCTTGACTATTAAGATTTAAGTCCTACTGGGCATTATCGCTCACCCTATGTTATTTGTCGTTGTGTTCTCAGGTGAGACCGAGGATGAACTATACACTCAAGAGGACAAGAATGACCAGGAGTGACGTCACGAGTACCCTAGTGTCCTAGTACTATGATAGAGTCTTAGTTTAGTCTTTTGCTTATTTCAATGTAATTGGGCCCTATAGAATGGCTCTGATACTAGTAGTTGTAACTAGACATTGGAAAGTTATTAATGAGAAATATTTTCTTTAGCATTTATTCTTGTGCAATGGTTTAATGTCTAGTACTTGCTCTTACCCATTTACTTGCAACTGCCTCGCGTTCCGATAATCCGCGTTGGGGCGTGACAGTTTTGTGGTATCAGAGCCTAGGTTATTCTTAGGTATAGGATGATCTACTTTGACCTGCCTCGACTAGAGTCAATTATCCTACCTATGTGAGTTGTGGTTAGAGCCAAGGGTAACTAGCTAAAATAAACTCACACACGCACGAATTAAATTTCACATCAATATCATAACAGTAAGTTATTTTTGTAGGAACTAAGCAACAAAGATGACGGCTGAACATGCTCAAATGAGGGGCATGCAACAAACCATCTAAGAGTTGACTCGTGCCATTATGCAAGCTACCCAAGGCGAGGGAAATCGTGTCATTGTAGGTGATCTGCATCGTAACTTCAGAAGTCTTAACCCACCTAAGTTCAGTGGATCCACAGATCCGGATGAAGCAGAACACTGGCTGAAAGAAACGAAAAGGATTTTCTGTGTCATGCAATGCGCAGTGGGAGATAAGCTGCTACTAGTCACGTTCCAACTCGAAAAGGACGCCCGCGCTTGGTGGGAGTCAGTGGAAGCTACTAGAGAGAACATGCAATTCACCTGGAATGAGTTTAATGAAGCTTTCAACTCCAAATACTTCTCCGAGCATGTCCAAGAAAAGAAGGCTGCAGAATTTGCTGCTCTGAAACAGAGGAGCCTAATTGTGGATGAATATGAGGCCCAATTCTCTAGACTGGCAAGGTATGCGGCACACCTGGTAGCTACTGAATGAATGAAGGCTAAGCACTTTCTCAGCGGCCTTAAGCCACAATACATCACCCAACTAGCACCTCTCGACATCCAGACCTATGCTGAGATGGTAAAGAAAGCTCAGCTGTTGGAAGATGTTACGAACATCACCGACCGTATCAAAGGGAAGTTTGTGAAGGAGGAATTGACCTCGTGTCAATCATCTGCTAGGTCAAACAATGGCAAGAAGCATCCCCTCAACCTCACAAAGGGTCCTATCTAAGAAAGGAAACCCAAGGCGATAGTCCCATACACTCCAATGAAAAGCAACTGCAAACACTGCGACAAGCCGGGTCACACGGCTGATGAATGCGGGAGGAAGGTCGGCGCATGTCTACGCTGTGGAAGTCGCAAGCACCGCATCTCTGATTGACCGCTAATAAATGAGAATGAGAGGCACCACAATGCACCTAAAAAACAGGGCCGACTACAAGCCCTGCATGATGAGGAGCCCGCTACGGACGGTGGCATGGTAGAAGGTACTCTATAAGTTTTCTCCTTATCAGCATTTGTCTTATTTGATACTGGAGCAACTCATTCATTTATATCTCAACACTTTGCTAATACCCTAACTGCAAAACCTATATCCATGGGTTGTGAGTTCTCTATCACAACGCCACTAGGGTAAATGGGGAAATTGAAAAAATACTTTCCATCTGCCGATGTAATGATCGGAGACCATAACCTAAAAGCCGACCTGGTGTGTATGCCCATGGAAGGCTATGATGTAATCTTAGGAGCCGACTGGTTGTCCGCTTATGGGGCAAGCATCGATTGTAAGAAGGGTAGGGTGATGTTCAGTGACTTTCCTAATTTGGCAATCTCGGGGATTAGGCATAAGAGATGGATGTCTCTAATCTCCACCATAAAAGCTCATAGCATGATAAGGAAAGGGTGTATCGCTTTCCAAGCAGCCGTTGTCATGAAAAAAAAGGTTCTAAGATAGAAGACATCCACATAGTTCAGGATTACCCCGATGTGTTTCCTGAAGATCTGCTAGGGATTCCCCCGGAACGTGATGTCAACTTCGCCATAGAGTTGATCCCTAGAGCTGCCCCGGTATCACGTCAACCGTACCGGATGTCACCTGCCGAGCTAAAAGAGTTGAAGACGCAGCTGATGGAGCTATTAGAGAAGGGGTTAATTAGACCAAGCACTTCCCCATAGGGAGTGCCTGTGCTGTTCATCAAGAAGAAGGATGGATCGATGAGGCTCTGCATCGACTATCGACAACTCAATCAACTCACCATCAAGAACAAGTACCCTTTGCCCAGAGTCGATGAACTGTTCGACCAAATATCTGGAGCTCAATATTTCTCCAAGATCGATCTTCGATCTGGCTATCACCAAATGAGGATCAAGGATGATGATATCTTCAAGACGGCTTTCAGGAGCAGGTACGTGCACTATGAATTCATTGTTATGCCTTTTGGTCTAACCAGTGCTCCTGCAGCCTTTATGCAACTCATGAACAGCATATATCGGCCATACCTTGATAAGTTCGTGGTCGTCTTCATCGACGACATCCTCATTTATTCAAAGACCAAAGAAGAGCATGAAGAACATCTGAAGATTGCACTGCAAGTCTTGTGAGACAACAAACTGTACGCAAAGCTGAGCAAGTGTGAGTTCTGGCTCGAAGAAGTGTCCTTCTTGGGCCATGTCATCTCAAAGGACTGCATCTCAGTTGATCCCTCCAAGGTCGAAGCTGTACTCAATTGGGAGAGACCAACCAATGTCACAAAAATCAGAAGTTTCTTGGGGCTGGCTGGCTACTACAGGCAGTTCATCAAGGACTTCTCAAAGATCGCCGTTCCTCTCACGCCTCTGACACGAAAGGAGAATCCCTACTCCTAGAGTAAAGAGTGTGAGAAAAGGTTCCAAACTCTTAAAGATTGCCTGACTCCGCACATGTTCTCGCTCTGCCAATAGAGGGAGAAGGTTTCTCTGTCTACGCGATGCCTCGGGAATTGGGCTAGGGTGTGTATTGATGCAAAAGGAGAAAGTCATCGCCTACTCTTCAAGGCAACTGAAGACGCATGAAGTCAACTACCCTGTGCATGATCTGGAGTTGGCAGCCGTGGTCTTCGCCGTATAGATCTGGAGACACTACTTGTATGGAGAGAAATTCACTGTCTACTCATACCATAAAAGTTTTAAGTATTTATTCTCCCAGAAAAAACTCAACATGAGACAGAGAAGATGGCTAGAATACCTCAAAGATTTCGACTTCAACATTCAATACCATCCAGGCAAGGGAAACGCCGTGGTTGATGCTCTTAGTAGAAAGCCGATGGCATCTGTTTCAAGTCTAGTCCTTGGCGAGATGCAACTACTAGAACAATTCGCAAGGTTAGACTTAAATATTAAACATAGGGATGATCGAGTCTTGGTTGCCAATATCAAGATTCAATCTGATCTACTAGAGGAGATCAAAGCTCAACAAGATGATGATCCATTCTTAGTTCACGTCAAGGAAACTTTAGCCGAAAGATCGGACTTTGCAATGACTGAAGATGAAAGGCTTTTCTTTCAAAGAAGGACATGTGTTCCTGACAATGAAGAACTGAAGAGAAGATTAATGGATGAACCTCACAAGACAAAGTACACTATTCATCCAGGAGGTACCAAAATGTATCAAGACATGAAAAGGACATTTTGGTGGCCGAACATGAAGAGAGAGGTAGTGGAACATGCCGCTCACTGCCTTACTTGCCAACAAGTAAAAGCGGAACACCTATGCCCTGTTGGTGTACTCAGACCGCTAGATATTCCAGAATGGAAATGGGAAAGCATTGGCATGGATTTCATCATGGGTTTACCCAAGACTCGTGGTGGACTCGACGTCATATGGGTTATTGTAGACCGACTAACCAAATCTACCCACTTCCTAGCCATAAAGAGTAAGTGGTCAGTGGAGGTACTAGCTGCCTTATATGTCAAGGAGATTGTAAGACTACATGGCATCCCATCATCTATTGTTTCAGATCGAGACCCGAGATTTACAACTCATTTTTGGAAAGGATTGCAAGGTGCACTGGGTACTAAACTCAACTTTAGTACCGCGTTCCATCCACAAACTGATGGGAAAACTGAAAGAACCAACCAAATAGTGGAAGACATGTTGAGAGCTTGCACTATATATTTACAAGGATATTAGAACGAACACTTATCCCTTATTGAGTTTGCCTATAACAACATTTACCCGGCGATCATCAAGATGGCACCGTTCGAAGCGCTCTACAGAAGGAATTATAGGTCTCCTGCATGCTAGAATGAGGTTGGAGAACAGCAATGGCTAGGCCCAAACATGGTGCAATGTACCACAAAGGACATACAAGTGATTAGAGACGGACTTAAGACTGCTCAGTCCAGACAAAAGAGCTATGGCGACAAAAGAAGGCGAGACTTAGAATTCAAGTCGGTGATCATGTGTTCTTAAATGTGTCACCTACACGTGGCATCCAAAGATTTGGAGTGAAAGGAAAGCTCAGTCCTAGGTTCATTGGTCCTTTTGAAGTACTCGAAAGGATTGGTGAGGTTGCATACCGACTAGCATTGCCACCGGATCTGGCATGTGTACACAATGTGTTCCATGTCTCCATGCTCAGGAAGTATGTCTATGACCCTACCCACATCATTCACCATGAGAAGTTGGTGTTAAACAAAGATGTGTCATATGAAGAGAAGCCAGTCAAGATACTGGAACGGAAGCAACAACAGCTCAGGAACCGTCCCATTCACGTGGTTAAAGTCTTATGGAATAACCGCGGAATGGAAGAAGCTACATGGGAACCGGAAGGAATCATCAAACGGAATTACCCCGATCTTTTCAGTAAGACATTTCCTCCCTTATGATCATATGAATTTGGGGACCAAATTCTTTTAAGAGGGGGAGGATGTAGCAATCTGGAATTTTTCCGAAAAATAAAATAAAATTTTATATTAAAAATTTTGATAATTAGAAAATCAAATAAAAGAAAACTAATTAAATTAATTAGAAAATCAATGAAAAGAGAATTAAATAAAACCCATCAAATGAAAATAAGTAATGGGCTTTATTAAATGGACCCATTAGAAATTAGTGGGATAAAACAGATATTTTTAAAAAGGGGAATAATAGAAAAATATCTAAAATTTGTAACTAAAATTACTAAATAAAAAGAGGGTATTTAATGTATTAAAATAGTGATTTGAGTTGGATTTGGAATCCTAAACATACCCCAATTGCTTGGCCATGAAATCCCCTCTATCTCAACCCAATTAGGAGATCTCTTGCTTAAAAAGGGGAGAGGAAAATAGGAAACTCTAAATTTAAGGGAATTAGAGTCCAAATAGGAAATAGAAAGAGAAGAAGCTTAAATACTCTCCTAAAACCCTCATGGCCGGCCCTAGCTCGTGCCAAGGGGTTGCTGGACCAGGAAGAGAGGCCAAGAGGAGGAGAATTCGTGGAGAAGGGGGATCTCCCAAGTTCTTCCCCGAGTTCTTCAAGTTCTTGCCCTAGAGAAGTGAAATGACCAAAGGTAGGCATTCTCATGAGCATAAACTATGGAAAATTATCTGTAGGATATTCCAATCATCATGAACAAACCCCTTAAATTTCGTATTTTCTTTTCAACCAATCTTTTGTTCTTAAATTTCAAAGTTCTGCAACTTATATGACCCCACGCCCCCTTCTTAACTCTTGATCTCCATGTATACTAAATCACAGGCGACGAAAATTTTACGGCAGATATAGATGGTAGTTAGGCTTCTTTTGCCCTTGAAAGCCCTAATTGTCATCAACCATACTTCGAGAATTAAATCTTTCATCTCTCCTATACATAGATTCATGTTCTTCATGTTTAACTTAGATGGACGATGTCGAAACCATGATTGTCCTCAAATTCCTAATTATGGGAATACTATTGCATGTCTGGATTCATTTGCAACTGGTTTCATAATTTTTCACCGCTTGTACCATTTGTTCTTAATTTTCAAACGACCCTGTGGCAAAACATGGTAAGTTTGGACAAGAACCAAGAATATGTTAGATCTCTATCAGACTCGGGCCAAGGACCTGACAACGCGACGGCCCGATAGGTTGTAGTCTTAGGCAGATCGTGACTTGAATCCCCATTACGATCTGATCGCGACAGGACCACCGTCGTGACCTGATCACCTGGTCTGACAGCCCTGTCACCTTTTTCATACGAACCTGTCGCGATCTGACCATCTGTCATGATCGACCCATCGCGATCCATCTAAACACCTATCGTGATCTACCCTGAACCCGTCGCGACCCTTAGTGGGGTGCGTCCCGTTCACAGGATTTTTGCAGAAAAACCCCTGATTTGCAATGATCTAATTGCCTATTGTGCTTATACCCTTTAATCCGAGTTATACCCGGAGTAATTTCACTTAATATAAATTGAACAGTTATATGTGATTTAAAATACATACACACGACTAATTTCCATCCATGATTTCATGTCACATGCACACACTTTGAAACCATCCAAATCTGTCTTAATTGGCATGAATATGATACATAACATATCTGACAATTATTGCAATTAATTGCCTTATTTTAAAAATAACTTGTTTATGACTCTTGCGATGTTTTGGAACACCGATACCGATGCTCCACTGCCCTAGAATTCCTCTAGAAGGTCGAGCACTTGTTTCTATACACACTCTCTGACTTGGACGAACTCTCCATCGGGTATCCCATCTGCCGGACTAGTGAATCCTTGTTCAAGGCCTCCGTAAGTCTCCTCTATCCATGATTCCCACATGGTCGATAAGCCGGTGTACCCTAACACCTATTACACCCTTTAGGGATCAATATGATCTAAACAGCCATTAGAAGTTCACTCTCGTCTTGAATCACGCCGGACCTCTGGACCTGTGCATAACAAGGCCAGTGGTAGGTTGTGAATTTCCACCTGACTGCCAACACCGAGTGCGCATGTTGTCCACCTGTTACTATCGCCTATTTACTCGACTGTTACGAGCAATGTCCACTATCTCTCATCTATGCTCTACTCGCTCATCTATTCACATTCTCTCTATTGCCTCGTCTGTTCATCTAGTACTCTCATATTTTCTTGGTACTATCTATTGGCCATTGACTGATTGTCTAAAGATAAACAATATACCAATGCCAGCGCAATGGGGCCCGATCTGGTCCTGGGGGAGCGCCCGAAAGTGCCATTTGCCCATGGGAGTTAAATGATCAGGATGTCGATATTACATCCAAGTGTCATACTATCTAGATTAATCTAGTGACAATCAAAAGTGCTATGTTCTCTCGTCTATTGACAACAAAGTGCTATGCTATATCGTTGTGCTATTGCTATATTTTGTGCGATTTGTGCTATGGCCATCTTGCTATTTTGTGCTATACTCGACTCTCGTTCTATATTTGGAAAGTTGTGCTATTTCGTCCACGTGCTATCTGCTATCTATTACTTGACTCTCTCGCTCTATCATTAGTTACTCTGCCTTTAATACATTAATCATTTAAAGCCTGCTTGACTATTGAGATTTAAGTCCTACTGGGCGTTATCACTCACTCTGCGTTATTTGTCGTTGTGTTCTCAGGTGAGACCGAGGATGAACTATACACTCAAGAGGACGGGAATGACCAGGAGTGACGTCACGAGTACCCTAGTGTCCTAGTACCATGATAGAGCCTTAGTTTAGTCTTTTGCTTATTTCAATGTAATTGGGCCCTATAGAATGGATCTGATACTAGTGGTTGTAACTAGACATTGGAAAGTTTATTATGAGAAAGATTTTCTTTAGCATTTATTCTTATGCAATGGTTTGATGTCTAATACTTGCTCTGTGCCCGTTTACTTGCAACTGCCTCGCGTTCTGATATTCCGTGTCGGGGCGTGACATGGCATGACCTAGTCTTCTATGCCATAGTTCAGCATTTTGCTCTTTGCCGGCTGCCAGAAAGATGTCTTGACTCTTCAAATCTTCTAGATGTAACACATACAGATTTTTCTCTCTGCAGGCTTCAAAAATTGTTGCTCCATCTTTGATGATTAGGCATTTAGATTCCTAAAATTTGATCTGATGACCCTTATCGCATAGCTGACTGATGTTGATTAAGTTATGATTGAGTCCTTCGATGCAAATAACATCATCTATCAGTGTCTTGTTTTTGCTTCCAATTGTTCCACAACCAATGACGGATCCTTTACCATTGTCTCCATAAGTTACTGTTCCTTCTTCATTTTTGAAAGATGAGAATAGCCTTTTGTTGCCTCTCATACACCTTGAGCACCCGCTGTCTAGGTACCACTTCGATGCTCTAAGACTTCCCTGTAATAAATCACTGAAGTTTAGGTACACAAGTTCTTTTGGGTCCTGGTTGGTTAGCTTCTTCAGAGTTTCTTTTCGGAATCCTTTTAGATGTTTAGTTGTACGGGTAATTTTTGTATGACCTAATTTGTGACAATGAGTGAAACAGGAAAAGTTAATTATTATTTTATTTGGCTTATTGTTTTTACTTGAGTTTGATTTATAATTAGGATTTAGTTCAGCTACAAATTTTGGCATTGGATTTACTTTGGGATAAACAACTGTTTCTTCATTATCTGGTGGAGTATACCCGATTCCATACTTTTTTCATACGTGATTGTCTTGCTCCTTTTAGTATTAAAGAAGATCTTCTATTTGTTAATTTTTCATTTGTGGCAGTCAAATATTCATTATCTTTTGTTAATACATTAATTTCACTTTTAAATTTACTTATGGTTTCCTGACTTTCTAGACTTGATATCTTTTCATTTTTAATTTTTACATCTTCACATAGCAACTCGTTTCTCCTTTTTAGTTCCGAATATTTTTTTAGAATTGTTCAGTTCCTGTTTTTAAATCTGAGTTGGTTATTTCGAGGCATGCATAATTTTCCTTGACTGATTTTAATTGTTTACAAACGTCTTTATAGTTACTGTATAGCTCATTGAATGCATCTTCTAAACTATCAGAATCAGATTCATTACACGAAGTAAAAGATGAATCTGAAGTTACCTTATCATCGATATTGGCCATGAACGCCAAGTTGGCCTTTTCTTCACTACACGAAGAGGCACTACACCACCTGATTCAATAGGTCTTCCTTCTTACCAAAGGGAACAACCACCCATTCCACACTAGGTCCTCTCTTCACAGATGAAAAGGATCACTTAAGAATGAGTAAAGAAGGACGACCCCTAGACCAAGCTAATAGCAAATGCTTGATCTGAGGTGGACACTGAGAGACAACAGAATAGCACAGGAAGAAGGTCTCTCAAATCTAAACAAGCTCCCAAAAATCTAAATGACAGCACTGTGGAGAGTTGAGAGCAAAGAGTGATTTTTTCAATGACGGAGGGAGCTCTTCTTGCTTTTTCTTCAAGGTGTCAAGTATATCTTCATGGAGTCAACAATCTTCTATTTATCTTCTCTTTAAAGAATTAACCGTTGAAGTATCTGTTGTCTCTCATCTTCAAGCACATTAGATGAGTCTGGTCCGATGTAAGAATCAAGAAAACCTGTAGCCATTAAATGCTGGGATAGACACATACAAAGAGAAAGATTATCTGAATCTCTTCTTGCTTCTATCAGAGTGACAGGTCCAATGTTGTAACAAGTGTGACCACCGAAACCTACACACAATAAATTCTGAAGCATAGACAACTTAATTGTGTCTAAACTGTCAGTCAACGTCAGTGGCCATACATTAGATGATATATCAAAGAGGAAATTCCATTCTGTCATCCTATAAAGCTTTACTTTATGTGACATGAATATGGTAAACCATAAGATATGTCGTGAAGAGATATTGTACCAAACACAATAAATTTTGAGTACACAAGATATACATGGTTCGCGGGAAGATTTGAAATACGCAGTGATTTGAAAATATTTGAATATCACGAAGGATAGATTATATTCACTACTATCTTGAATGATTATAATAATAATATCCATCAACTGTCTAAAACATAATCGTTGTAAAAAAAAGTCGATGTTTAAGACAGTCTATGTAAAGGTAGTCGATGTCCAAGCACAACTGATGTAGTTGTTGTGAGTGGAATCAAAGTTAGAATGAAATCAATGTTGAGATATAACCATAATCTATGTGGAGATATAATCCATGTTGACATGAAATCGATGTGAACATAATCCATGTATAGATGTAGTTGATGTTGAAGCGTAATCGATGTATAGAGGGAAGTCGATGTTCTGTATGAAATCGTTGTTTAACTGAAGTCAATGTTCAAGTGAAATCGTTGTTGAACTGAAATCGATGTTTGACTGAAGTCGATGTTCAAATGAAATCGTTATTAAACTGAAATTGATGTTTGACTAAAGTCGATGTTCAAATGAAATCATTGTTTAAAGTGGAGTCGATGTTCTTAGATGAAATCGATGTTGAACCGAAATCGTTGTTCAGGTAAAGTCGATGTTGAACCGAAATCGATGTTCAAGTAAGTCGATGTTCTAATAAAATTGATGTTGAATTGAATCGATGTTCTAAATAAAGTCGATGTTCTAATATAAAGTCGATGTAGAACCAAAATCGATGTTCTAATATGAAGTTGATGTTGAACCGAAATCGATGTTCTAATGTGAAGTCGATGTAGACTTAAACAAATTATATGCAATTGACTTCAAATAACAATGAGTGTAGATGACTTACTGAGTTTGTTTTATTTGAGACCTGTTGACAAACTTTAGAAAATAGTGTTAGTCAATAATTTCCAGAGTTTTGTTAATCACTAAAAATACATATAATAATTAACAAATTATATGGAGATGGACAGAACATCACTTCTTAGAAGTCTTTTTCTATTGGGTGGCATCTTCTGATTGTAGATCTTTCTATGTCCACCCACTTAGATTCAGAAAGTGTTAGAGCTTCAATTCTCATTTGTATTCCTTTTTGTTTCTATGTGTCAGCTCATTTTTATGAGTAGGCACTCAAGTGTTTTTTCCTTACTTCTGTGATCAGATAACCCGTAGGGGGTTTGTTCCCTGCAGTGCCCCTCTTGTGTAGGGAAGTCCTACTGGTGTAGGTAGTCTTTGTACCCGTTTGAAGGGAAGACTTGCTAGGGAGCAAGTGGGATTGTAATACCTCTTAGGTTGGGAGAAGGCCAAGTTCTCTTGGTAGTTTAGTGAAATCCCAAGAGGTTGCTTGGGGACTGGACATAGGACTTCCATATGAGAAGGGCCGAACCAGGATAAAATCTCTTGTGCATTTGTGTGATTGTTTCCGCCAAGTTTTCACTTGTTTCACACACACTACACTAAATAGTAACAACTCTATTTAGTGTTTTTTATTTTCAGGTTTTTTTTAAGCGCAAGAAGTCCTATTCACCCCCCTTTGGGACATCATTAGTGCAATCTCGATCCAACAATATTGACTTTTAATGCTTAGGTCAGCTGGTATAAGAATCTGAACTTTCAATTGACGAGCAGAACTGATATTGGCTTCTAATGCCTAAGTCAACTATGTCGATCATTATAACAAAGGATAAACGAAGAAACTTAGTTTGAACTTCTTCATCATCAGTACTTCTACCATAGGTTAGAATATATTGGTTCTTAATTCTTACCCTTGCATTAAGTTTGATCAAGATATATATATATAGGGAGAGAGAGAGAGATCATGAATGGTAAGATTTTAATATGAATCAAATTCAATCGACTGATTTTAAAGATGAATCAAATTTAATAGACCAATTCTAACTTACTTATAATAACTGGGATCTTGATGAATGTAATTATATATATATGGTGTGTTTTTGTGTGTGTGTGTGTGGTGATCAGTTGATCAGTTTGCTTCATGAGTATATTCTTTCAAACATATAATTTACTCTGTTCTCAAATTCTAATTGTTAGATAATAAAATTTTATTACATATTTAATTATAAGAATAATTTTTATAATATAATTATTAATTAAATATTTATGTAAATTAACTCACTACTCTAGAAACCATAGAAATATATATAAACACATATGTATATATGTTCACTAAATTTGTGTATATTTATATTTATAAGTTAGTGACACATATATATTTATATTTGAGATTACAAGTATATATATCTAGCACAAATATACATATATATTATAAATATAAAATATGTATATATATATATCACTAAACTAAAATAAATTATTATTAAAAATTTATTTGTTCTATATATTTCTTATTGTAGTTTTTTATTTTAATAACAAATAAATTTTAACTTTTATATTTGTCAGCGCCTTGCTGTAGTTATATCACTGTTGACTAATACTGTCAGCGGCTCCCTTTAGCCGCAGACATTTTATGTATATCAGCAGTTTCTAGAACCGCATACATAACAACTATATGTCAGCGACTAATATAGCCGCGGAAGACTATACGTCTGTGGTCGTACGTAGCCAAGGCCTTAACTTCACATTTGTCCGCGGTTATATTTTATCCGCTGACGTATGCTAAACTTTTGTCAGCGAGTTGTATCACTACAATGAAATGTGTTTTGCATGCAGTCATGGGTTTCCTTGCGACTGCTCTGTCTATTATGTAAGATTGTTTGATGCATACTTCTTATCATTTATATGGCAGGTTTTTAGGCTTTCATCATGTTCTTGGAGGGTAGGATCCGAGGTTAACAATGCCTAAGTTTATTTTTGCCAAAGCAGTCAGTTTAATGTGCTGGTTTCATCTCTTTTCAGTGTTGTGTGCAATCTCCAAGTTTTATTCTTTCTTATGTGCTCCATTTACCACAATTTTCTATGAATTTAATTTTTGTAGAACATATGCTGCTCCCACCATTTCTCCTTCTAAATTTGGACCAAGGGGACATGACGTCTAGAGTTTAGTTACCCCTCTTCATTCCTGGAATTTACTTCCTTTATTTTCTAGCCCAATTGTTGTTAGATATAAGCAAACGTGTGGTTGGGCAAAAAAAAAAGGGAATACTTCTGTTACTGTCTCCGAATGTTCATAAAACTGTTCAGGAACAAATACATGAAAAGAGATTGGGGGATAAGAACAGAAGAACAAAAAAACCTAAAACAAAAGGGTATAAGCAACATGGAACAGCCAGGTATGGGCTGGGAAACCACAAGTTTCAGTTTGATGAGATCTCGGCACTTGTCACCCAATATTTTTATTACTTTTTCAAGTTATACTTATACATGCTCAATATTTTTTTTATGTTTTGGATTTTTCATACATGTACAGTTGATTGGTTGGCCAAACACATCATTATTTGTTAAGGATCAATTAGGAAAAGGTTGAGTGATGTTCTGGGAAGCCACATTTTATGGTTAAAGGACTATGTAAGTAGTTAAATATTGCTAGACGAACTTTTTATTTTGAGATACACTGGCCCTTTTTGTCGAGATAGATTTTTTATTTTGAGATACACTTAACTTTTTTTTAAAGTAGACTTTTGATTTTGGAATACACACGTGGCCTCTTTTTCTTTGTCATGACTTTTTATTTTGTATATGAAGGTCAGGTGCTTGTATATGGTTGCCATGGGCCTTTACTGGAAATCCCCTCTTATATATGGACACACTTGCTTGATATATAGAGGCCATGTATGTATGGATGCTATATGCTTTGTTCTTTCTTGATATGGATGCAAGATCTTATATTGTTTCAAGAAAATATGAACTGTGAACTGCAGGGTCAGTTGTACTCAGATGGATTTGTATGTCTTCTTGTGTAGAATGCCACTCAAATGGCATGTTAGGTGATGTCTTACCACAGCTTTCCATGAATTTAATTTTGATAGATGCGCGTTCTTATCTTTTTTAAAAAAAATTGTATACAAGGGGAATCAATCTTCAAATAAGATTGGCTATGTGACCATTTCCTATTTTCTCATACATTGTTTTTGGTTTGGTAAAATTAGCTGTAAATGTTTGTATTTTTCACTTCTTCATTTATTGTAAAGTCACATGCCATTTTTTTCATTTTAGAGTATTCGTTTATGAAGTTTATTCTCCCAGTTTACATCCTTTTAGTAGCATTTTGACAAATTATACATTAGGTTTGAGAAACCTTCTGCAATTCAGCAAGGGGAATAGTTCTGGAACTTGATGTCATCCAGCAGGCACAATCTGGTACTAGAAAAACTGCAACCTTCTGTTCTAGAATTCTATAGCAACTGAACTATATGGTTCAGTTGAATGCCAAGCACTTGTCCTGGCACCAATTGAACTGTAGGATCTCAATTGATGCTCGTCAATATGATGCCAAATTGAATGAGTTAGATTCTATTTTAATTTTCACTGCCAATCAATTACTTGGGATTCATTCCCAACCAATCCAACATATCATTTCAACCCACCTAAAAAGAAAAAAAATGAAACTCTTGTCTCTTTGGAGCTGCAGTGAGGGGCCCCAACATTAAGGGTGTAAAAAAGAAAAAAAAAGATACCTTGTGATGGTTTTTCGATTAAATGGAGCCATCTTGGTTACTGCTTGGTGATTAAGGAGCCCTCTAGTTGTTGGAGCCTTGGAGGAAGATTTTTATATGCTTTTGGACCTCATGTAGCTAATATTCACATATTATATCACCATATGAATATTAATAGGCAAGTGGGTCTCTATCTCTAAAGTACCTTCCTTTTCTTATCATTCATATCTTTCTTTCACTTTGCTTGAGAAATAAAACATGGTAGTGTCGTAGCTGCAACTACGACTGCCCATTGCTTAGGTCAGCTCCATCACTGTTCAACTGGGATGTGAATACCCAACTCAGATGTCAGCAAAAAGCTCTGAAGTCTGAACCATGGAACATCTCAGCCGCATGCCCTTTTTCTTCAATAGAATTTGTCTACTTCTAGGCTCTAGCATAGAAACAGAAGAAAAAACCAATATCTACACATTACTCAATTTAGCCACTGAAATTTGCATTTAATCATAAAAAATCAGGGCTATGGCACCAAGAAGAACATAATTCACTACTCTGGACCATTGATGCCTCCTGGTGAAAATATTGAGGACATGCTGAAAGAAGGCCTATTGCCTTTCTCCCTCGCAGCAATAATGTACAAGTTAACAGGTTTTACCTCATCATTTGATTGCTCCCACACCAAGGTCTGGAACTGTGATCATCAAGAACAACAAACATCAATGGCACACATTTGTGGGACAACTTTGTCTTCCATGAGACCGTGAGAAGCTATGCTATTTATCTAAACACAAAGTGGAATTCTATTAAATTGTGTACTGCAACAGGAAGCACTGGTAACCTCTGGAACATGTCTGTGGTGGTATGGTATCTGGTACCTGGAATCTTATCTCATATGACCTGTAATCTGGAGTGGGTAAAAAAGAGATTGACAACAGCAGCTTGTATATTTACTGGAGATCCTTATTTGATAATGAGGGAGTTTCCCATTGTTCTACAACGGGAGATCTGTGTAAATTTTCTGCGAAGGGTTCTCATTACTATCTTCATCTTCTGTAAGCAAAGCAATCATCCAAAAGAGAATAGAAAAGAGAATTTGATATGATGCGCAGCAGTCCCTATTTTACCTGGTGCAGATGATATTATGATTTTATTAATGCTGGATATTTGAGTGGACATGTGAATGTTATGGATGTGAATGTGAATTTGATATGATGCGCAGCAGTCCCTATTTTACCTGGTGCAGATGATATTATGATTTTTTATTAATGATGGATATTTGAGTGGACATGTGAATGTTGTGGATGTGAATGTGAATATTATGGATTTTAATGTTGTTTTGCCTATGTGATGCAGATGAGTGGATATGGATTTGAGTTTTATTTTAGCCATGTTAATATATCTGTATTTGTATTTCATGTTTACATCAGATGTGGACAGGTATTTAGTTTATATTTGTAAAAAAAAAAAAAAACAATACACCTACGGTTTTTAATATTCATGACTAACTATCATTACACACAATATTTTAAAGCCGTAAGTATATATATTACTACGGTTATGAAACAATCAGTATAGATGATCTCTATACTTACATTTATTTATCATCATCTCAAAAATATATTACTACGGTTATAAAACCATAAGTATAGATAGCAATACCTATGCTTTTTAGGAAATTTACCTATAATTTATATAACTCTTTACATACGGTTAATATTTGTATGAATAACCCGATATATACCTACGATTATTTTTCTGTGGGTATAGTCTTTAGTCACGGGCGCATGCGTGTCGGATTCAAACTGTAGCGCGTTCCGTAGGTAAATGGTTTTACCTTCGGATTTGTGGCATATACCTACGGTTATTATGCGAAGCTATATGTCATTTTTTTTGTAGTGTATTAACCGTGGACAAAATATTTTTATGGAAGCGGTCTATTATAGCCGCTGCTTTATCCGTTTTGTCCTTGAACTTCTAACCGCGGACATATAGTCGTTGATAAATGTCGGTTCTTTTGTAGTGTCGGAAGGTATATATATATATATATATATATATATATATATATATATTGTCGCATGGTGTGATGACTGATTACTGGGGTACAAGTACCCCACTCGACCAATGGGCTAGTATTATATTTACAACTACTCGATTAATGCAGGTGTTAAAACGGGTCCCAACACATTGAGACACAGTAATTATTAATTTTCGGTAATATGTGCATGCAAAAATGGCGAATAATCCGAATTTCTGTAAATAAGAACTAAGCAAATATATATACCATTTGTTCTTTTGTTCAGTGATCTAGGAAGGATCACTGCAAGGTACCTGATCAGCCTGTTTGACGTCTATCGTATCTTGCAGAAGAGGTGGCATCTTGCCGATAGATAACCTCCATTTAGGTATTAACATGTGAGTTTCAGTTAGTAATCAAGACCCTACTGATCAATTTGATGCCCCTTACATGATTGTGTAAATACGCTTAATCATGCACATTATGATTATAATATATATACACGGCAGTTATCTGATCCCACAAATTATATACCCTTAAGAACAGTCTGCACGGTTTCCTTTTCTTGTGTCCATGAGATCAAATTAACTAAGATGGATGCACATCACATACCGTGGAGGTAGCACATAATATGCCCTTTCGCACAGCTGTATGCTTCTTTCCGGAGACTATTCATTACCTTATGGAAACTCTTGTGAGATTCTTACATGTATCAGGTTAGCTGTCTCGTTGTCTAGATATATATCGTCATGCATGTGCCACTGACCTACGAACCTGCAGACAATAGCACTGTTGGAGGGAAGTGTAGATTGTCCGTTGCACTAATTTAGCTTGGTCCAGATGGGGGTGTGTGTGTGTGTATTATTTAATACTTAATTAATATAATTTAGTTTAACAAAAGGTAAGCCTCAAACTTAGATATATAGCTGTGACCTTATAAAATGAAAACTTTTAGATTGACGCATACACATTCACAATAAGGTGTCAGTTCTTGTTACAAAACAGCAAGCATCCTAAATATAAACTCAATATTGAGGCCATGTAGTGGGTTAATTTGATCGATCTTCCAATTAAGAGATACCTGGGAGAACGCCACGTCTAACTCCTCATGATCACTGAAGCCGGCGGATCTTAATTAGGTTCCCAACGACAAATTCTAGCTAAGCGAAGTGACCTATTGTTGGAACAGGTGAAAGACATCGATGGCACACAGTCAGCATAAGCATGCTGGTATGTCTAAAGAAGGAGAAAGATTTTGTGCACTTTCAAAGTACACAAAGTGCAAGTCACATGGGCAAATTGCCCATGTGGCACCATGCACATGGGCAAGTTGCCCATGTGACACCAAAAAAGTTAGTGCCACATGGACATTTGCCCATGTGGTTGCACTTTGTGCACTTTTGAAAGTGCACAAAATCTTTCTCCTAAAGAAGAGTGCACCTGCATCATGGACGGGGACAAATTTTTCCAAGAATAAAATAAATAAATTAAACTTTCAAAAGAATAAATGAATTAAAATTAAGTTCCATATTAATGGGCTCAAATAATAGTCCATATTAAAATTATTGGGCCAAAAATTAGCATAGAATAAACGAGTTAAAATAAACTTCAACAAGTAAAACTATGGTAATGGGCCTAATTAGGGGTCCATAATAGAATTATTGGTCCAAAATAGGAGTTAGAATTAGATAATAATAGGAAATTATTATTTAATTCATAAGACCATTATCCCCTTACTTAAATGTGAAAGATAAACTTAAATAAAGATCATAATTATCTAAACTTGAGTCTCATCACTACCCTAACAAGTTAATCACATTTTCTCAAGTCTATCTCAACCCAATTAGAGTTCGGAAGGCTAAGAGATGAAGATTAACATGAAAACTCATAATTTATGAGAGTTAGAGTTGTATTAGAAAATAGGAAGACAATTCCTATAAATACACCTAAAATCCCCTCATGGCCAACCCTCACTACAAGAAAAAGTGGGATTACCGACGGACTGAATTCGTCGGAAATCCGTCGGTATTCCGTCGGAAAAAGCACCTTCCGACCGCTTTCCGTCCAAAGCTCGTCGGAAACCTTCCGTCGGAAATACTTGGTCAGAAATTTCCGACGGATAACAATTCCGTCGGAATTCGGTCGAAACCTCCGACAAATATAATCCGTCGGTAAAGTCGTCAGTAGTTTCCGACGGAATTGCCGACGGTGTTTAGCCGTCGGTAATTTATCAGTTCCGACGGATACTTATCCGTTGGCCAATCCGTCAGTATTTTCCGACGGGATTACCGACGGTCTTTTTCCGTCGGTAATTTATAAGTTCCGACGGATACTTATCCGTCGGAAAATACACATATTTTTTTTTAAATAAGCAAATAAAAATGATTTGTCAACATTGCTACAATGTCAAACCTGCTACAATATTCATAAATTTAACAAATACTAACAATCAACATAAAATCATAAAATACAATAAATATAAAATCATATAGAATAATGAATACAAAAATCAACATAGATCTGCTGGATCGTCTGCTGTCCCTGCCTCGTCATCGTCTGAAGCTGGATCCTATATTAAAACAATTAAAATGAGAAACATTAATAATAAATAAAAGACATACAGTATTTTCAAAATGAAATTTAAAACATGTGATTATTTCTCAAGCTTAATACAATACTATTTTTAGATCCATCATTTTCTTGGGTGTTTTTAGATCCGTCCTTTGAATGCCCAACCCAATCCGGAGATCCAAATTGGATTCCGTCAGTTCCCACACGTCACTTTAACCCACCCGGTCGTGTCGGAGAAAACGGCACGTCGATCGGATCCCTATTTGGGATTTTGGACCCCTGTGTTGTGTGTTTTAACCTTTTATATATACTTGCATGTTTTTAGATCCGTCATTGAATGCCCAACCAATCCGGAGATCCAAATTGGATTCCGTCAGTTCCCACACGTCACTTTAACCCACCCGGTCGTGTCGGAGAAAACGGCACGTCGATCGGATCCCTATTTGGGATTTTGGACCCCTGTGTTGTGTGTTTTAACCTTTTATATATACTTGCATGTTTTTAGATCCGTCAATTGAATGCCCAACCCAATCCGGGGATCCAAATGGATTCCGTCAGTTTCTACACGTCACTTTAACCCACCCGGTCGTGTCGGAGAAAACGGCACGTCGATCCGATCCCTATTTGGGATTTTGAACCCCGGGTTGTGTGTTTTAACCTTTTATATATACTTGGGTGTTTTTAGATCCGTCCTTTGAATGCCCAACCCAATCCGGAGATCCAAATTGGATTCCGTCAGTTCCACACGTCACTTAACCCACCCGGTCGTGTCGGAGAAAACGACACGTCGATCGGATCCCTATTGGGATTTTGGACCCCCGGGTTGCGTGTTTTGACCATTTATATATGTTTGGCCGTGTTTTTAGATCCGTCCTTTGAATGCCCAACCCAATCCGGAGATCCAAATTGGATTCCGTCAGTTTCTACACGTCACTTTAACCCACCCGGTCGTGTTGGAGAAAACGGCACGTCGATCCGATCCCTATTTGGATTTTGGACCCCCGGGTTGTGTGTTTTAACCTTTTATATATACTTGGGTGTTTTTAAATCCGTCCTTTGAATGCCCAACCCAATCCGGAGATCCAAATTGGATTCCGTCAGTTCTCACACCTCACTTTAACCCACCCGGTCATGTTGGAGAAAACGGCACGTCGATCGGATCCCTATTTGGGATTTTGGACCCCCGGGTTGCGTGTTTTGACCATTTATATATGTTTGGCCATGTTTTTAAATCCGTCCTTTAAATGCCCAACCCAATCCTGGGATCTAAATTGGATTCCGTCAGTTTCTACACGTCACTTTAACCCACCGGTCGTGTTGGAGTAAACGGCACATCGATCCGATCCCTATTTGAGATTTTGGACCCCCGGGTTGCGTGTTTTGACCATTTATATATGCTTGGCCGTGTTTTTAGATCCGTCCTTTGAATGCCCAACCCAATCCGGGGATCCAAATTGGATTCCGTCAGTTTCTACAAGTCACTTTAACCCACATGGTCGTGTCGGAGAAAACGGCACGTCGATCGGATCCCTATTTGGGATTTTGGACCCCCGGGTTGTGTGTTTTAACCTTTTATATATACTTGTCTATTTTTAGATCCGTCAATTGAATGTCCAACCCAATCTGGGGATCCAAATTGGATTCCGTCAGTTTCTACACGTCACTTTAATCCACCCGGTCGTGTCAGAGAAAACGGCACGTCGATCCGATCCCTATATGGGATTTTGGACCCCCGGGTTGTGTGTTTTAACCTTTTATATACTTGGGTGTTTTTACATCCGTCCTTTGAATGCCCAACCCAATCCAGAGATCCAAATTGGATTCCGTCAGTTCTCACACGTCACTTTAACCCACCCGGTCATGTTGGAGAAAACGGCACGTCGATCGGATCCCTATTTGGGATTTTGGACCCCCGGGTTGCGTGTTTTGACCATTTATATATGTTTGGCCATGTTTTTAAATCCGTTCTTTAAATGCCCAACCCAATCCTGGGATCCAAATTGGATTCCGTCAGTTTCTACATGTCACTTTAACCCACCCGGTCGTGTCGGAGAAAACAGCACACCGATCCGATCCCTATTTGGGATTTTGGACCCCCGGGTTGTTTGTTTTAACCTTTTATATATACTTGGGTGTTTTTAGATCCGTCCTTTGAATGCCCAACCCAATCCGGAGATCCAAATGGATTCCGTCAGTTCCCACACGTCACTTTAAGTATATGAACGTCCGACCCAATCTAAGTATATGAAATTAATACTAATACTGACCTAAGCTGCTGGCTGTGTGGGGCGTACTCCTTGCATTATTGAGAGGAATGCTGAAGCATATCGCTGAACTGCGTCTGTAGCTCTGTACGTAGCTCCTCTCGAATGATGCCTCTAATGTCCTCTACACCACTGACGGGCGGCGCAGAAGATGAACTCGCGTGTGCCGGAGGAGCGATCGAACTGGCATATGAGGACAACACTCGATGAGTATCCAAGCTGTCCCCAAAGTCGTACACTCGACCCTTCCTCGGCACTCCTGCTGCCTCGACCCAAGCGTCCGCATCCAAATCTGGCTGGGGAGTGCCCTCTGTGTAGCGCTCCGCCATCGTCCTGTCGTACGTCTCCTGTAAAATAATTTAAAATTCAATTATTGAAATCAAATTACTTGAATATCATAATTGAATTCATAATTTAAAGCTTGACTTACAGCAATCGTGCGGGCATTGTCGGTAACATACTCATCCGTCCCCTTCCGCTTATGAGTCCGGTCAAATAACTCGCGGAAAGTAGGGGCACGCTCCAGGTCGTGATGCTTAAAATTCAACAAAATTAGTTAGTTTCACAATAATAATCTATATGTATATATGAATCGAACATAAATTACTTACCAATTTTTGACTGTGGGTCGCATAAGATACGGATCCACTAGTATGCACATTCTTCTCCGGTTGAGTTGCTCTGTTGCGTATTGCCGCCTGTGACCGCTGCTGCCATGGTCCAGCAGCCCAACGCGCGCAAAGGGACTCCCATAGTCCCTCCGCAGCCAAACAGGGCCGTAATCCACCCAAGCCATAGGATCCCGGTTGCCTGTGGTCTTCATTGCCTTGTCCCGCGCCTCCCACATCGACTTTCTTAAATTAGTCTGGGCAGTAGACTCCCAGATGGTGCGAGCTCGAGGGAGATCCTCGGGTCTCGTGAACGCGAACCTCCGATGTAAAGAATAAAATTAATCAACGTTCTGCAATAAACCTAAATTAATAATAATTGAATAAATGACTTCAACTCTTCTAAAAAATAAAAATACCGTAAACATGTCAAATAATAAATCCCGGACTGGCACGAGAAGTCTCTCCAGGCATCCACTGGTCCAGGAATATGTGCGTGGACCAGCGTCGTAATATAGCGGGAAGCAGGACTGGGATCTATCTTCCCCCTGCAATTCCACATTAATTTTTTACATGAAATGTATATCCTAAATAACAAATACAGTAACACTGAGATGATAAACTTTACCCTGAGATCCAGCATGGTTGTCGTCCTGGTAGCTGAGGCCCCTCCTCAGCTGCTGGATGCTGGCTCTCCACCTCTGTTGAAAACAATTTAGTACACTGAGATTATGAATTTCAAATAACAAGAATATAGAAATTTACCTGTCGCTGGGACGACGGGCGTGGACGGGGAGGCAGTCCCTGCAAAATTTCATACAGATTAGAAATTATGAATTTGAAATAAATAAGAATATAGAAATTTACCTGTCGCTGGGACGACGGGCGTGGACGGAGAGGCAGTCCCTGCAAAATTCATACACATTAGAAATTATGAATTTCAAATAAACAACAATGTAGAAAATTACCTGTCGCTGGGACGACGGGCGTGGACGGGAGGTAGTCCCTGTAAAATTATGTACGTTAGTTCTCGTGAAATCAATATAAACAATAATACCCATATGGATTTTTGTGTACATATGCATATACCTGTCGTGGACCTGGAGGCAGACGTGGACGGGGAGGCAGACGTGGACGGGGAGGCAGTCCCTCTGCCAACGGACGTGGCAACCGTCCGACTGCGTCCTCCACGTACCATATCTCTATTGATACAAATAAAGATATAGCAAGTCATCAGCACTCAATTTGAAGTAACAATTTATTATGAACATGTAATGAACAACAACACCAATTTCTTACAAAATATGCAGTATATTATCTATATTCATCATCAGATGCTGAAGACATGTTTAATTCAGCATCATCTTCATCATCATCCTGGAATTCATCCTCATCATCTTGGGAGTCTTTCTCCACATCAGACTCCACCTCCCGCTCAGCGACATTTGGGTCAACTTCTTCTTGTTTGTTATCCTTATGTAAGGAATTGTTTCATTTATATCATGAACATTGTACTGCGTAGAAGCTGCCAACTCTCGTGCGTCACTCCGATCTGATTGGAAAAAGTTGTCATTAACACCTTCGAGCTCATCATCAGTTGGGAGAAGCTCATACTCAGGGAATAGTCTTGATTTCACTCTACATGCAGCCCACCAATCTCTTAATTTGAGGGATGTATAATTTGAATAATAAACTTGTTGGGCTTGTGCCGCCAGGATGAATGGCTCATATGTACTCAATTTGGACTTATGCTTCACATCGATTAAGCCATATGTTGTGTCATGACGAATAGATGTCGAGTCAAACCAATGACACTTGAACAGAAATACATTGTTGTCTTGACCCAAAAATTGCAGTTCAATGACTTCTTCGAGAATGCCATAATAGTCAATTTCATTTTCATTGTAGGCACTTCCCTTCACACATACGCCGCTGTTCATCGTAGACTTATTCCGTCCATAATCTCTCATGTGAAATCTGTATTCATTCACAATGTAGCCTGGATAGACACGTATAATCTTCGAGGGGCCAAAAATAATCTGTTGTACTCTTGAATCGGGAATGAAGCCTTGTTCAACCTATTATGAGATAAATAGACAAACATTGAATAAATGACTTCAACTCAGTCTGCATAAAAACATAACACTTATGTTTCAAAATAATTATACACATACTCGAGATCTTAACCAAGTAGGAAAAGACTTCTCCCGTTCCTTTTCAACCTGCACGTCAGTTAGACGTGGATTCCGTCGCAATATGACCGAGTCAAACTCTCTGCAATGTAAATGTCACACAACCGTTAGGTTGTGCATCAATGCACGCAAATGATGATGAATAAGCGTGGAGAGCTTACTGAATGTAAGGGTCTAGTTCTTCGCAATTCATGAACACGTAGATCTCCGCAGCTACCAACTCTCTGTCTTAGAGTGCGCGAGTAGATGAAGATCCGAACGCCCATCCGGCACACTTGAATACAGAGAGTTGGTCTGACACCTCGGAATCTCCACCATCATCATTACGTGGAGGTTGAGTGTCGGGTTCGTATTTCCGTGTCAAAGTACATCGAACAGAAGTTCGATATCTCCTCAATGAGGTACGTCTGAGTAATGGAGCCCTCAACTTGTGCTTTGTTACGGACTTTCATCTTAAGATCGTGCATGCACCTACGACAATAATTCAAATGCATACATAAGTAATATAAAAGATCGTCGTAATGGCAATAAATTGAGATGTAGAAATATACCTCTCAAACGGATACATCCATCGAAATTGTACTGGTCCTCCGACCCTTGCCTCATATGGTAAATGGATGATCAGGTGCTCCATTGAATCAAAGAATGCTGGAGGAAATATCTTCTCTAATTTGCAGACTGTCTGAATTATATTTTGCTCTATATTTTGCAAGTCATGAATTTTGAGTTCTGATGCAGATAAAATCCTGAAGAATTGACTCAGCTCAGTCATGCTGCCCATATTTGTTTCGGCAACAACTCACGAAAAGGAAGAGGCATCAGTCTTTGCATGAAAACATGGCAGTCATGACTCTTCATTCCGTATATTTTTTCCTCGTTGACATTTACACAACGCGCAATATTCGAGACACATCCATCCAGAAAATCTCAATTTCTTTAACCATTTCAACACTTCCTTAATCTGTCTGGCCCCAAGCACATATGCAGCTTTAGGTTGCACCACTTTTCCTTGAACATGTTGTAGCTCTAGTTCTGGACGTTTGCAAAGTACTTTCAAATCGACCCGTGCCTTGACGTTATCCTTCGTTTTACCTTTGACGTCCATAACTGTGTTGAACACATTATCAAAAACATTCTTCCTATATGCATGATGTCTAAGTTATGACGTATCAAAAGTGTTGACCAATAAGGCAATTCCCAAAAAATGCTTTGCTTCACCCAATTGTGATCCTTCCCAAAGCCAGGGATTTGTCGGGTACTACCAGCCAGTTGTGTTACAGTCGGTAAGTTCTGAACCCGCCTCGCCATGTTTCCACCAGACACCCGTTCCATATCTACCTCCTCCATCACAGTTGTATTTTTAATAAAAGAATCCTTTTGCTTTCGAAAAGGATGGTCACTGGGTAGAAACCGCCGATGACAATCGAACGAACAAGATTTTCCCCCAGATTTCAACACAAATGATTTAGAATCCTCCATGCAATAAGGACATGCCAACCTCCCATGTGTGCTCCAGCCAGATAACATGTCGTAGGCTGGAAAGTCACTTATTGTCCACATTAATGCAGCCTTCAGATTGAAATTCTATTTTCTGGATGCATCATAAGACTGCACACCATCTGACCATAACAATTCATCTCATCAATCAATGGTCTGAGATATATGTCTATATTCTTTCCTGGACTTTTTGGACCCGGAATCAGCAATGAAAGGAACAGATTCTCACGCTTCATGCACATGCCTGGCGGAAGGTTATACGGTGTTAAGAATACTGGCCAACATGAGTAAGATGCCACCGAGCCTCCGAAAGGATTGAAACCATCTGTGCATAAACCAAGCCGTACGTTGCGTGGATCCCTGAGAAGTAAGGATGAGTACGGCTAAAATGAGCCCAATCTTCACCATCGGCAGGATGACTCATTTCACCTTCGTCGCGATGGACTCTTTCCGCATGCCATGTCATATGTCCAGCTGTCCTCGAGGACATGAACAATCGCTGCAATCTGGGTGTGATAGGAAAGTACCGCAATGACTTATACGGAACATCCTTCTGCTTTGACTTGTCCCCTCTCTTGGGCTTGAACATATCATGCTTACAAATATAGCATGATGTCTTATCTGCATCCTCTTTGTAGTACAACATACAGTGATTCAGACATGCATCAATTTTCATAAAACCAAGCCCCAAATCATTCACCATCTTCTTCGCACGGTAAAAGTCAACAGGTAACCTCTCTGATTGAGGAAGCATGCTCTTGACCAGTAAGAGAAGCGGTCAAAACAACTCTCGCTCATATGAATTTCAGATTTCAAATTCAATAGCTGCGACACTGCAGACAACCGTGTATGCTTCTCACAACCATCCCATAATGGCTCATCAGCATCTCGAAGTAACTGATAAAATCTCTGAGCTGTATCATTCGGCACTTCCTCATTTGTTTGATCTTCATGAATATTGAACTCCAGACCAGCAGCATCGACAACCATGTCTACGTACGTACTTGTGGAGGCAAAGTAATTAGCTGGTGCAGACGACTGAATATTCAACTCACCATGACACGACCATAACTCATAATGGCCAACAAATCCTCTCGTATACAGATGATGCTGCACATTCCATGTCGATATCCACTTTCTGTTCTTACAAGCCGAACACGGACATCGGATGTTACCATCGGATCAACTGCTACTGATGTATTACTCAATGCAAACTCAATAAAACTGTCAACTCCGTCTTTAAACTCCTCGGTCACAACTCCATTCACTATTCCACGGTACATCCATGATCGATTCTCCGACATTTTTCCTACATATTAAATGTCATGTCCCGAGTTAAAATCCAACACACCCTCACATCATTCAAGTACCATACATACGTTATATGGAGAGTCCTAGAGCTAATGGGTGAAATAAAGCGTTGACGTAAAGATAAATGAAGAGTAAACATACATGAATATCAAATAAATTTGAGCACTATATAAATACTTATGGTATTGAACATTAAAAAAACACAAACCGTGATGTCTTTATATTAGGCCACCACCACTTGATCGGCTCTTTATTCACCAGCTTCTCAGTAGATTTTCTAGGGAGTGAACTAACCATTGATATCCCTAAATATAGTTTGCCAAATACATCTCTTCGTATATAATGGGAAGACATAACTTTGAGAATGTCAAGTTCTTTGACACAATTATTTTCACAAATTTACACCAGTCTTTTCCAATAAACATGTACATACTACCACACCATCTGTGTCGTAAGATTACATAATATCGCACTCCTTTTTCATCTTGAACAATAACAGATAATCCACTTTTATTTTCTAAACTTTGTCTTTCTTCTTTCCGAATAATCTTTATGATTTTCGTCATCTTCTCTTTCACCAAAAGTAAACCATCATGCAATCTTCGAATATCGAGCGGAAAATTTACGTTCAAACAAACAAGTACTTTGATAGTGGACATTTGTTATTCTTTGAGTCTAATTTCCAATCGCGAACTCTCATCACTAATTACAAAAAAAAAATTATAACATTTTATTCATGAGTAATTTAAAATATGAAATTAAATCATAATATGGTAAATATGAAAAAAATCTCTCAAATGCCTACAAATAAACATACGAATGTTGAATGATTAACTTGCAGTGTGAAATTTGTGAAAGTAAACAATATGTTTAACAAAGAAAGTCATTGCATGTTTATTTTCATGTCAAGCGTAAAAAAATAACAGCGAGCAAGATAAATAAAAATAACTTAATTTACCAAAAGCTTTGAATATAAGCAATTAGGAGAAGGAACTTGTAGGGGAAGGGGGGGCCCAGGAATGGGAAGGGGGTGCTGGGACGGGGAGGGGGAGGGGGGGCATTTGTACTCGACGAATTGTACTCTTATCCTTCTTCTGGCGTCTTGTATGTAATTTTTTGTTTAGTTTCTATTATTGGTAGAATACACATTTTCTGAATAGTACTCTTATCCTTCTGCTGGCGTCTTGTATGTAATTTTTAATCCTCATTTTGATATTTTCTTTATATATATATATATATATGAAATGCGATAATTCTTATATATAATATCCCTAAATTTTTATTCATCGCCTACACCCCATAGTTAACTATATTTCCTTATATACATAATGTTATTTACTAGATCTATCCAATGATAATTAAATGGATGTTGAAAACGGACTAACCTGCCCCTCCCTTTAAAATCCCACCAAGCATAATGGATAGAGAAATGCTGGTTGGTTTTTGGGCCCCTGGGTAACCCAGCTGAGCTGGATCGGCCGTACGGCTGATCCACGTCAGCCAACTCTACATTTGGCATGTAAAAAAAATGGGGACAAAGGTGATTAAATATTTTGAAGATATCCAAAAAAAATAGATGTAAGTGGGGAATAAGTCATCCCCTAATTCCCATCTCTTATCCCCGTTTTCTTATTTTATTTTAAGATTTTTCAGAACCTTAAAAAAGGGAGGGGGTCGACTTGTTTCTATTTTTATTTTAAGTACGACAATAGTTTAGTATTTTCTTGTGGAACAAAAACTTAACAATGATGGTTTACATTTTAAAAATTTTAATGAGATTATTAAAATACAATATGCATTACCAAATCTAACAAATCACTCCAAAAATGCAAAGAGATTATATCTCTATGGCTTTCATGTAGTCATTTCATACAAAAATATCACAAAGAACTAAGTCTCACAGGCGGCCTTAAATATAATTCAACATGTGTAATTATAAGCAAAATAATAAATTCTTCTTTCATTATTAAACAATTTGCATCTTTCATATATGCAACAAAGTAATCTCCTTAAATTAATTAGCATCATCAACATATAATATGTAGTAATGTACAACAAGAGTCACAATCGGCCTATGACATACAGAACATGAGAATATGTTGCTTCATTTAAATCTTGTCCTCTGTTTGAACAACAATAGATCCATGTAATTGTAAAATATATATTAATACATGCAAACCATTAAGGAATTAATCATAATTGATTTAAATTAACATTGATTAATTACTTGTGACAACCATTCTCTTTTACCAAAACCATGGTCTATGTGAGTTCCTGTACAATAAAAAAATTAATATAAAAAGATGGTAGATGGTAGCACATATAGTACAATAAAAAAGTAATAAAGAAAAGTAGTTAGGGTTAACCCCAACTCGTTTTAAATTTTCTCTACATCTGATTAGACTTTATAACAAACAAATATAGTATTTTATATAGTTGACGACCATTCTAATAGAAAGTTAAATGGGTGGTGAAAAGTAACTAATTAAATTAAGTTTTTTTAGATATTTATTTAAAATAGATTAGTACATGTTAATTATGTTAATATCACATGTTAATTCTTAATTATATTTATTTAGATTACATGTATTAATTTATTAGGGTGCAGGAGGGAGGGGGGGCCGGGTGCAGGGGGGGAGGGGGGCCGGGTGGGAAGGGGAGGGGGGTGTGTGTGCAGGGGAGGGGGGCCGGGTGGGGGGGGAGGGGGCAGGGTGGGGGGGGAAGGGGAGGGGGGTGTGTGCAGGGAGGGGAGGGGGGCGGGGGGGTGGGGGGCATCGGAGGGGGCCAGGTGGGGGGTGGGAAGGGGAGGGGGGCGGGTGGGGGGGGGGCATCCCGAGGGGGCCAGGGGGTGGGAAGGGGAGGGGGGGGTGTGTGCAGGGGAGGGGGGCGGGTGGGGGGGGGGGCCATCCCGGAGGCGGCCGCGTGGGGGGGGGAGGGGGCCGGGTGCGCGGGGGGGGGGGGGGGGGGGGGGGCATCCCGCATTGGGGAGGCGGAGGGTGGGGGGGGGGCATCCCGCAGGGGGGAGGGGGCAGGGTGGGGGGGGGGAAGCCGGGTGAGGGGGGGGGGGCAATCCCGCAGGGGGGAGGGGGGCCAGGGAAGGGGAGGTGCGACGGGGTGGTATGCGGCGGCGGGACCTCGGGGCGACGAGGGCGGGTCTCCGCGGCGGGCGAGGGAGCGGCGGGTGGCGGGAGCTTGGGGCGACGGCGGCAGGCTGCAGGCGGCGAGAGAGAGAGAGAGAGGAGAGAGAGAGAGGAGAGAGGATGAGAGGATGAGAGAGAGAGAGAGAGAGGAGAGAAGAGGAAGAGAGAGGAGAGAGAGAGAGAGAGAAGAGAGAGGAGAGAGAGAGAGAGAGAGAGAGAGGGAGGAGAGTGAGAGCGAGAGAGAGAGAGAGAGAGAGAGCGGGCGTGGGAAAGAGGGGGAGGGGGAAGAAGGGGGGTTTCGCGGGATTGGGAATTGTGGTATTACCGAAGATATTCCGACCGTTTTATTTCCGTCGGAATATCCGTCGGTATTATATTA
>CM024760.1:61749210-61826321 GCA_014218235.1 Colocasia esculenta
GCAGAGTCGTCTCACCGGCGATCGCGCGCACCTCCTGCCCCGACAGAGTCATTTCAGAAGCAGCATGCTGATTCGCCGCGGAGGTCGCGCCGTGCCCCGTCTGATGAACGAGCACCGGAGTGCCGCGGCCGTTCACCCCATCGCTCCGCGGCGGCCCCGTGTGTTGCCCGGTTTGGCGAACCCAGAGGGGGTGAATGGGTCTTTAAAATATTTACTTAGTTAAAACCTGAACTTAACAAACACAAAAACGTTCTTGGAAGAGATTAGTGATGGTTAGTAAAGAACAATCACACGAAGAAGACAATTACACAACACACAGATTTATCCTGGTTCGGATCTCCTCTCCTTAGGAGTCCTACGTTCAGTCCTGAGCAACCCTCAGGATTCCACTATCTAGGTACAGTCCCCCTATGGACAAAACAAACACCCAGCTCAGCTGGTCTTCCTTCACACTCAAAGGGAACACAACACCCTGGTACCACCAGGTCTTCCTTCACTCCTGAGGGAAAGAAAAACACCACCCTGGAAACCACCAGGTCTTCCTTCACACACCCGAGGGAAACAAACAAGGGAATCTGAAAAAGGATTGACTACCCCTAGATCAAGCTTAACCGAACTCGATCTGAAGCTACAAGCACTGAGAGTTACAAATCTACACAGGTGCTCTTTCTCAGAACTATTCTAGCTCTCTTTTGATTTTTCTCACAGCACAGGGAGCTAAGAGCCAAGGCGGAATGGAATGAAGAATACTGGCTCTAGAATTCTTGAGAAGACTTGAAAGACTGCTAAGTTGTTTTTATCTCTTGATCCTCTCTATATGTATTCAAATCTTCTGTCTTGTATATATATATCTTCATCTTGAATGTAGACGATGAGATAGCCGTTGTCTCACAGCTTTGGTGAACGTTAGACTGAAGGATTTGTGGAAGCTTCCAGTCAACAGTCTTTTGTTCTTTTGAGCACGCAAAGTGATGAGATCTTCTGAGGTGACTTGCAGTTCTTTCTATGTCCAACGTTGTAAGATGGTACAACTTCAAGGTTCTGCAAAAGTTGAGCTTTAATGGTAGACAACTAACACTATCTCCAGATATTAGAGCAAGTAAACACAGATATAGTAGTGACAGTTTACCGTTCTAAAAAGATACATGCAGAGAATACACGATAATGGAAGATATGTTCTGCGTGCATGCCGAGATACGTTCAGTCTTCATTAAATGCATAGCAGTCAAACAGGTGAGATACGACTTTGACTATTCAACGTATTTCAAATCAAGGTAACATTTATTTGATGGAAACATGACTTATGAAATCGTTATGAGATCATGATAGTCTAAGAGAGTCGTTATGAATCATAACAAATCGTTATAGACTCAGAAGAAGTCGTTATGATAACTTACGAAATCGTTATGACAAGCAAATCGTTAAACTTCTGAAGGAATCGTATGATAACTTATGAAATCGTTATGACGAGCAAGTCGTTATAACTTCTGAAGGAATCGTTATGATAACTTATGAAATCGTTATGACAAGCAAATCGTTATAACTTCTGAAAGAATCGTTACGATGACTTATGAAGTCGTTATGACGAGCAAGTCGTTATAACTTCTGAAAGAATCGTTACGATGACTTATGAAATCGTTATGACGAGCAAGTCGTTACGAGTTCTAAAGGAATCGTTACGATGACTTATGAAATTGTTATGACTGGCAAGTCGTTACGAGTTCTAAAGGAATCGTTACGATGACTTATGAAGTCGTTATGACTGGAAAGTCGTTACGAGTTCTAAAGGAATTGTTACGATGACTTATGAAATCGTTATGACTGCAAGTCGTTACGAGTTCTAAAGGAGTCGTTACGATGACTTATGAGTCGTTATGACTGGCAAGTCGTTACGAGTTCTAAAGGAATCGTTACGATGACTTATGAAGCGTTTATGACTGGCAAGTCGTTACGAGTTTAAAGGATCGTTACGATGACTTATGAAATCGTTATGATATCGACTTGATTGAACTTTAGAACTTACAAAGAAGTCGTTACAACTTTACTGGAATCAATGCATATATGTACTTACCATAAGTGCTTGATCTTCTTTGAAGATTTCCTGTGCTTAAGGCTAAATGAAATGTAGTTAGAAGACTTTTGACAGAGTTTTGTTTATCACCAAAATAAGTATGTAATTGATTTAAAATTACATGGGGATGGACTGTTCATCAATCTCCCCCTTTTTGGTGATGACAAAACTTAATCAAAACTTAATCAATATCTTAACAGTAAGCAGAAATAAAAGTACTCAAAGTATGTTTCAAAGATGTTTCAGACAATGTAAGTATTTTCTCCCCCTTTTTGTCATTAAGCAAAAAGAAATAGGACTGAGACAAAGAATAAGAGACAATGAGGAGAAGAACACAATCTTTTCATTAAGCTTGAAGAGGTACAAGCAAATAATATGCAGGAGAGAGAAGAGAGGCAAAGAGAAATGGCTTCCCAGGCCTGCTCTTCCTGCCTATCAAAAAATTGCCTAAAAGCTCCATCAAAATAGAGAAAGATGGTCCCATGGTAGAAGCCATCCGAGACAGGTAGATGCTGCGCTGCTTGGAGAGAAAGTTGGCATACTGATCAGCATCCATGGAGCACCGGATGAAGGAGGTTTTTCCAAAGCTTGCACAGGCAAGGAATTGATCCATGGTAACAGGGTAGAAAATCTTTTTCTCCTTGAGGACTTGGCGTAGAGCTACAAACACCTTGTATCTTTCAGCCCATAGTTGTAGGGATCAAGTACAAGATGGATGGAGTTCATGTCCAAGAAGGTGGCAGCAGAGACAGGGGCTTTTCCTTCCCTGGCCTGAGCAACATTGAGATGAGCTAACTACTGAGCGACAAGGATACAATTCGGACCATTCTGAGGAGTTTAGCCTTTCACATTCTGAGAGGATAGGAGCAAGAACTTCAGATGTCACAAACCCTCTATGATATTCCCGGAATAGAAATCTGGAAAAACCAACTTGGAGACTTTTCTGAATTTTGATTCTGCCCATGATCCTTGCAAAACGTTCAAAGATAATGGATCCAACAGAAGATTCCATGATCAGGAAGTGAATCTGAGGCAAGAGATCTCTTCAGGCAAATGGAGTGTGGCAAAATCCACTCTCACTACTTCAGAGTGCCCAGAGCTGGATAGGACCTTGATGGCTCGCGTGAATTGGCTTAACTGAACTTTAGGTAATCTGTTGAGATACCTGTAGTTATTGAACATCTGAAAGTGCCTGATCATCTGATTTCCTTTCTTCTGGATAAAAGAAGCCCAGGTGTTCTGGTGATGAAATTTAAACCACTCAGAAAGGGTCAAGGAGTGATCCCTGGGAGGAAATCTGCTGCCTTAGCCTGAAGAAAGCGATTGTAAAGATCTTTTTGAGATCTAGCCCATTGCTCCTCAGTCTTGGAATGGGCAGAGGAAAAATTTTGGATTTTTCATTTTTGGAAAGAGGAGTGTAAGGAAGAATGACTTCAAGGTGGTCAGAGAGGTTGAGAAAAGGGAGGTTGATAAGGGTGGCAAAGACAACCTTTTGTAGATACTCTTTGTACAGTGATGTATGCTTGTTTGTCACTGTAAGAGAAAACCACAAAGGAGGGTAGAGGAGTGTCGGAGGAATTGAGTTTTCTTTTCTTGGAGACAGTACTGGAGGAGTCTGTCTTGGAAATGTGGTCTCCTACCTTTAGCACAGACCTAAGGATAGCTTCTTCAACTCATCCTTAATTTCTGTAAGAAAAGGAGAGTTGATTTGAGCACTCCTAGGAATAATAGTGATAAAGAGGGAGGTGCAGAAGGGTGAAGGAATCATCAGTGGTAGAATTGCCTACTTCTGGTACTGAAGAAGGACCAGAAGAGGATGAGGCTCCAGCTGAGGATGCTGGAGGGGCCTCAAAGCTAGGAGACGAAGGAAGATGAGAAGCGGAGGAAGTAGGGGAAGATGAAGTATTAGAGAAGGAAAAGGTGGGAAGAAGAAATAGGTCTGGATCTGGGTCTTTTGAAAGGAGGTGGAGCAGGTGGAGCTGTAAGGCTGTGGGTGGAGATGGAGGAATAGGAGTGAGGGTGGAAGTGGGAGCAGGGGGCAATGGATCTGAGACTACTTCTTCAGGCAAAGATTGCACAGAATCCAGCACTTCTGGCCCTAATGGCCCTGATTCCATCACAGTTGGCCCTGATGGCCCTGATTCCATCACAGCTGGCCCTGATGGCCCTGGTACTTCAGCCTCTGCTGCTGCCTGAACTGCATCTGCTGCTTCTACTGGTGCTGCTGTTGTTGTTTCTGCTGGTGCTGTTGTTGCTGTTTCTGCTAGTGCTGCTGTTGCTGTTTCTGCTGGTGCTGGTTCTTCTGCTGGTGCTGCTGCTGGTTCTTCTGCTGGTGCTACTGCTGGTTTTGATGGTCCAGATACACTCTCACCAGGTTCCTGAGCTGCTGGAGGAGAAGGAGCTTGAGCTCCAACTGCTTTAAATATTTCAGAGATCATGCTCTTCATGGTGCCCATCTCTTGATTGAACCACTTCATAGCATCGTGAATCTGAACATACTCGTTGCGGCTGAAGCCTGGCTCAGAATGTAGAATTCACATCTGATTGGAGTGTACATAGCAGTTCACCTTGCACATCCAGCCTCTCAATCACAGGTTTCAAGTTAATGATTATTTTCTGTTTGACCTGCCTTTCAAAAGGTGTGTCAGCTAAGAGAGGTACTTCAGGTGCAGTCTCTTTGTCTTTCTTCTTGCCCTCTTTGGCTGGAGGAGGTTGATCATCATCTTCATCAAAACTTGAGGAGCTAGCTGTCTCCCCTTCTCTGTTATCTAAGTTTGGAGAATCTCTGTGCATTTCCTCCTGACCACCACTGGATGAGGTGCTTCTACTGGTTTTTCTTGTAATTGCTCCCCCTCAATTTAAGCATCTTCTTCAACTGGAACTGACTCCCCCTGACAAGGAGCATCCATCATCACAGAGTCACCCTGAGGAATTGGGTGCTCTTCCTCTAGTGGAACCTTTTCAACATGGTGGCCTGATGCCACAGTCTCCTCTGTAACTGGCATAATATCTTCTGGGAGAATATCCTCAATTCTCCTTTCGGCAAAAACTCCAGCTGGCACTTCTGGAATTCCTGGAGCTGCTACTGACAGCCTTTCTTCTTCTTCTACTGCTGCAACCACTGACTGATTTTCGACCATAGATGGCCCTGCCTGCTCTGCTGCTACAATGGTTGGAACAGAAACTGATTCCATTGGCAATTCTGACATCTCAACAGCTGATTCCATCTGAGGGTGAGCACCTGAAGCATCGCCAATGTAAACTTCGCCTTCAGCAACTGAGGCCTTGGACCAGACCCCATTAACTACAGAGAAACCACTCTTCTTCAAATTTCTGGACCTGATAGCTTGGCCTATTTTCTCTACAACTGCCCCAGAGAGATCAACACCGAAGTGTTTGAAAATCTTGGTAAGTAAATGGGCATAGGGCAGTGACACATTCAGCTTGCTCTTGGTGTCCCAAATTTTGCTCTGGCAAATTTCATTCTTTCCATGATTACTGCGGCCATATTGATCTCCTTATTTGAATGGCCCAGAACATTAGGTCAGATCGGCCTTAGTGCAAGAAGAGAAGGTTGTGCTTCTGGGAACCAAAATCTGACAAACATGAAGTAAAGGAGGCGATTGAAGGCATTCAGCTGATTTATATCAAGTTTGTCTTCCCTCAATTTGAAGCCCGGCCCTACAATTCCCAAACCCTTCTCTTGAGCGTCCTCAGAGTGAACCCCACTAAAGCCTGATGTTTTCACTTCAAACAACATTCTCAGTAGCTCAGGGTCTATTTTGATCAGGGTGCCCTTTACCGAAGAGACAAGGGACCCATCTGCCTCTGTTCTTAAGCAAACGAAGAATGCCTTTACCAAGTCCGGATAACTAACCTCTGAGTAAGTGGTAACGCCCCTCCACTGCATCTGGTTGATCTTTTCGACTATGCTGCTCATTCCATTCTTCTTCAGATCTTCAATGTCTACTTCTTTATGACCACAGAGCTTCGTCTTCACAAAGGTGAAACGCTCATGCTGCTCAGGAGTGAGAAATTCGGCGCTGTAGCCACCCAAACTGCCGGCAATAGCTGGTGCGGCCATGGATTCAGGTGGGAAATGTTCTGAAGGGTTGTGGAGGAAGACGAGAAGGAACCCTCAAGAAATTTCGCGAGAAGAAAAAAAGAGCTTCAGACTTGCAGAGGATGGAGGTGAGAGTCGCTAGGGCATCGGCTCATGCAACGGACGAAAGAGGAAAAGAGGTGAACGAAGAAGAGGAATCGTTATCGCATCGATTAAAAAAAAATGCTCCAAAAGGTGAGGCGACAGAAAACGATAAACGAGGTTGACCGCCTCGAACGACTTTAGCTTAATTGAAAGGAGCGCTTAAACAGAGGTATTCGAAGTCTTTTCACTTTACAAAAGAGAGAGAGAGAGAACTTATTTAAATTCTGAAATTCTTTATATCAGTTTTAAAAAGATCTTTTCACAAAATACACATGCCTAACTCCCTTCTAAGAGATGTAAATCTCTCTTCAAGTAGGGCTTTGTGAAAATGTCTGCTAACTATTATATGTATCAATAAAGGATATTTCAATATTGCCATTAGCTACATGATCACGAATAAAATGGTATCTAACCTCAATGTGTTTGGTCCTGGAATGCTGAATTAGATTTTTGGTGAGGTTGATAGCACTGGTGTTGTCGCATAGCAGTGGAATGACTTGATTTTGAGTCCAAAATCCTCAAGTTGTTGCTTTATCCATAAGAGTTGTGTACAGTAACTTCCAGCAGCTACATATTCAGCCTCAGCTGTAGACAGTGTTACTGAATTTTGTTTCTTTGAGGACCATGATACTAAACACCCTGCAAGAAACTGACAACAACCACTTGTGCTCTTTCTATCTACCTTACATCCAGCATAGTCAGCATCAGAATATCCTACTAATTTACATCACAAGAGTTTGGATACTATAGACCTAAATCATGAGTTCTGGCTAAATAACAAAAAATTCTTTTTACAGAAATTAAATGTGACTCTCTAGGATCTGCTTGATATCTAGCACACATGCATACTAAATAATATGTCAGGTCTACTGCGGTTAAATAAAGTAATGAACCTATCATACCTCTGTAGACCTTTTGATCTACTTTCTTACCATCCTTGTCACTGTCCATCCTGGTTGATGTACCCATTGGTGTTGACAGTGGCTTGGTGTTATCAAATCCAAACTTTTCAACAGTTCTTTGGTGTACTTTGCTTGACAGATGTGAGTTCCTTCCTTTGCTTGTTTGATTTGAAGTCCAAGGAAGTAGTTGAGCTCCCCCATCATACTCATCTCAAATTCTCCCTGCATTAACTTTTCAAAATACTTGCACAGGATTCATCAGTAGATCCAAAGATGATGTCATCCACATAAATTTGAACCAACAATATATGTTTAACTTTTGTTTTTATAAAAAGAGTGCTATCTACTTGACCTCTACTGAAACCATGTTTTAAGAGAAAAGAGCTAAGCCTCTCATACCAGGCTCTAGGTGCTTGCTTTAAATCATACAAGTCTTATGCAATTTAAAAACATGATTTGGAAAGTCTATATCATCAAAACCCGGCGTTGTTCCACATACACTTCTTCTTTTATAAAACCATTTAAAAAGGCAGATTTAACATCCATTTGAAATAATTTTAAATCTAGAGCAGATGCGTAAGCTAATAATATTCTAATGGCCTCCAGTCTAGCTACAGGTGCATAGGTTTCATCAAAATCTATGCCTTCCTCTTGAGAATAGCCTTGAGCTACCAGTCTAGCCTTGTTTCTTAAGATTGCACCAGATTCATCTAGTTTATTTCTGAACACCCATTGGTGCCAATAACTGGATGATCTGACGGTCTAGGAACAAGTGACCATACTTGGTTTCTCTTGAACTGATTCAGTTCATCTTGCATGTCCATTATCCAAGATTCATCAGTAAGTGCTTCATTGACTGCCTTAGGCTCTATTTGAGATACAAAAGCAAGGTAATCACAAGGGATCACATTACCTCTTGTTCTTACCCCTGCAGATGGATCACCAATGATGTTTTCAGGTGGGTGATCTTTCTTGTATCTCCATTCCTTTGGAAGAGTTTCATGAGAAATTTCTTCTTGTTGTAATTCTTCCAGAGGCGGATCATCCTTGTCCTCGATTGATGTGTCTTTTAGTTTCTTGGACAATTCATCTGCATCATCATTATCACTATCTACTTTCTTTCTCAAGGAAGGGTTAGTTTCATCAAAAATAATGTGCACAGACTGTTCAATCAATAAGGTACGTTTATTAAACACTATATAGCCTTTGGGTTTAGAAGTGTACCCCATGAAGATGCCTTCATCTGATTTGGCATCCAACTTACCAATGTCCCTTTTTCCATTGTTGTGAATGAAGCATGGACATCCAAAGGTTCTGAGATGGCTGATCTGTGGCTTTTTCCCTTGAACAGTTCATAAGAGGTCTTCTTAAGAATTGGTCTGATCATTGCTCGGTTGACAATATAGCTTGCTGTGTTAACTGCTTCAGCCCAAAAATATCTTGGCAGATCATATTCTGAGAGCATAGTTCTCGCCATATCCAGTAGGGTTCTATTCTTTCTCTCGGCAATGCCATTTTGCTGTGGTGTTCTTGGTGCTGAGAAGTTGTGCTCAATTCCTTGACTCTCACAGAATCTAGCAAATTTTTCATTCTGAAACTCACCACCATGATCTGATCGGATAGACACAATGCTGAACTTTTGATCTTTTTGAACTTTCTTGCTGAAGTTGACAAAGTTATCGAAAGTGTCATCTTTATGCTCTAGGAATGAAACCCATGTAAATCTTAAACAAAGTTCTTTCCTCCAAGACTTGTAGTCCTCATTGGCCCAAATAGATCCATATGTAGGAGCTCTAAGGGTTTTGAGGTGGTTACCATGGTTTTGACTTGAAGGAGCTCTTGGTATGCTTTCCTTTAGCACAAGGTTTACAAACACCTTCCAATTTTCCACTGACTTTTGGTAGACCTTCCACAAGATTTTTCTTCAATAGTTTTCTTATGCCATCTATGCTGCAATGTCCAAGACGTCTGTGCCACAATTCAGTAGACTTGGCTTTACTAGCTGCCAGACAGACGTTTTGCTCTTTGAGTTCTTCAAGGTAGAGTACATATAAATTCTTTTCTCTATTAGCTTCAAAGATGATTTCTCCATCCTTCAGTATGCTACACTTAGATTCTTGAAACTTGATTTGATGGCCTCTGTCGCACAGTTGACTAATACTAATTAGATTGTGCTTCAATCCTTTGACCAATAGTACATCTTCAATGACTGTTTTTCCTTTGTTGTTCACAAACCCGCTGCCTACTACTGTGCCTTTCCCATTATCTCCATAGGTGACTGTCCCTTCTTCAGCTTGGAGGTGGGTGAAAAGCTTCTGATTTCCTGACATGTGCCTTGAGCATCCACTGTCCAAATACCATTTGGATGCTCGAGTGTTGACCTGAAATAGAAATCTCAAGTTTTAGGTACCCAAGTTTCATTGGGTCCTTGAGGGTTAGTAATAACATTTTCTTTTTTATTATCCATTTTTTTATGTCTTTTTGGACATATTTCTTTTATGACCTAACTTGTTGCAATGACTGCAACAAGACATTTTTGTTACTTTTTCAATATATTTAATGTTAGCTTTGTATGCAATGTCTTGTTCGGGTATAAATTTTGGAGTTGGATATGTTTTAGGGTAAATTGTTGTATCTTCATTGTCTGGAGGTGTATATCCTATTCCTCGTTTATTTTTACCTGATCTTCTAGCTCCTTTTAATATAAGGGAGTTTTTCCCATTTGTGAATTTTTCTAGAGTGCTTGCTAGTTTATTGTTTTCTTCATTTAGTTCTTTTACTGATTTTCTTAATTCATCTGAGCTTTCTTGTTTTTCTAGTTTAATGATTTGTTTATTCTTCTCTTTAAGTCTTCAGATAATAGTTCATTTCTTCTCTTAAACTCCGTTATTTGTTTTTCTAGTTCCTCATTTTCAGTTTTTAGATCTGAGTTAGTATTTTCAAGACAGGCATTATTCTTCTTACAAGCTTTTATAGTTTTTCATACATTTCTGTATTTGTCATATAGTTCATTAAAAGCTTCATCTATGTTATCTGAATCTGAATCATTATAGGAATCAAAAAGGAATCAGAAGTTACCTTATCCTCGGTATTGCCATAAAAGCCAGGTTGGCTTCTTCTCATCACTGCTGCAGCTTGACTCACTGTCTGAGTCGCTGCTGTTTTCCCATGCAGCTGCCATGGCTTTCTTCTTGTACCTTCTGAACTTTTTGGAGTTATCCTTCTTTCTAAACTCTGGCTTCTTGAGCTTTGGACACTCAGCCTTCATGTGTCCTGGCTTCTTGCACTCTCGTAGCAGAGTGGCTCATTTCTCTTCTGATCTTTTCCGTCTGTCTCTTGAAATCTTTATTTTTCTTGAAATACCTCCTACCGGACTGGAACTTTTCTTCTTGGCCAGGATCCTTTGCAATCTTCTTGACAGCATAGCTTCTTCACACTGTCTTTGCTGTCCTCACTGTTGTCCAAAGATTCTTCAGATGAGTCCTCATCAGCTTTGAGCGCATTGGACTGCTTCTTTCTACTAGGAGATTCTCCTAATCTCTCCATGTTTATCTCATGGGCCATGAGTGACCCAACTAGCTTTTCTAGAGACATTCTCTTCAGATCATTGGCTTCCTCAATGGCCGTTACTTTTGGAGTCCATGAGGATGGCAAGGATCTAAGAATTTTCCTGACCATATCTCCCATTTCATAGGTTTTTCCTAATCCGGCTAACCCATTAGTGATGTCTATGAATCTACTGAACGTTTGGGTTATGGATTCACCTGACTACATTTGAAATCGCTCATATTGAGTTACAAGAATATCTATTCTTGTCTCCTTGACCTTATCTGTGCCTTCATAAGTGATTCTGATCTTTTCCCACATTTACATTACGGATTGCAGGCTGAAACTCTGTTGAATTCTTTCTTACTTAGCGCACAACACAGCATGCTCTTGGCTTTACAATTTAGAGAAATTTTCTTTTTGTCTTCATCTGTCCATTGAGCTTTTTCATTTGTTACCAAAAGATCTCCTTCTTCTATTATCGACCAAATTTGATAATCATGTCCTTGCAGAAGTACTCCATTCTTGTCTTCCAATAGGTATAATCTTCACCATCGAACAAGGGAGGTCTGTTGACTGACTGACCTTCGTTGTGACCTTGGGCTGCCATGATCTTTACTCTTCAGATCGTTGGATCTTGGTCTTTGTCGAAGAGACTCGCTCTGATACCACTGTGTTGCCCGTTTTGGCGAACCCAGAGGGGGGTGAATGGTCTTTAAAATATTTACTTAGTTAAAACCTGAACTTAAACAAACACAAAAACGTTCTTGGAAGAGATTAGTGATGGTTACTAAAAGAACAATCAACAACAAAGAAGACAATCACACAACACACAAGTTTATCCTGGTTCGGATCTCCTCTCCTTATGAGTCCTACGTCCAGTCCCTGAGCAAACCTCAGGATTCCACTATCTAGGGTACAGTCCCCCTATGGACAAAACAAACACCCAGCTCAGCTGGTCTTCCTTCACACTCGAAGGGAACACAACACCCTGGTACCACCAGGTCTTCCTTCACTCCTGAAGGAAAGAAAAACACCACCCTGGAAACCACCAGGTCTTCCTTCACACCCGAAGGGAAACAAACAAGGGAATCTGAAAAGGATTGACTAGCCCCTAGATCAAGCTTAACAGAACTCGATCTGAAGCTACAAGCACTGAGAGTTACAAATCTACACAGGTGCTCTCTCTCAGAACTATTCTAGCTCTCTTCTGATTTTTCTCACAGCACAGGGAGCTAAGAGCCAAGGCGGAATGGAATGAAAATACTGGCTCTAGAATTCTTGAGAAGACTTGAAAGACTGCAGAGTTGTTTTTGTCTCTTGATCCTCTCTATCTGTATTCAAATCTTCTGTCTTGTATATATATATCTTCATCTTGAATGTAAACGATGAGATAGCCGTTGTCTCACAGCTTTGGTGAACGTTAGACTGAAGGATTTGTGGAAGCTTCCAGTCAACAGTCTTTTGTTCTTTTGAGCACGCAAAGTGATGAGATCTTCTGAGGTGACTTGTAGTTCTTTCTATGTCCAACGTTGTAAGATGGTACAACTTCAAGGTTCTGCAAAGTTGAGCTTTAATGGTAGACAACTAACACTATCTCCAGATGTTAGAGCAAGTAAACACAGATATAGTAGTGACAGTTTACCGTTCTAAAAAGATACATGCAGAGAATACACGATAATGGAAGATATTTCTGCGTGCATGCAGAGATACGTTCAGTCTTCATTAAATGCATAGCAGTCAAACAGGTGAGATACGACTTTGACTATTCAACGTATTTCAAATCAAGGTAAACATTTATTTGATGGAAACATGACTTATGAAATCGTTATGAGATCATGATAGTCTAAGAGAGTCGTTATGAATCATAACAAATCGTTATAGACTCAGAAGAAGTCGTTATGATAACTTACGAAATCGTTATGACAAGCAAATCGTTATAACTTCTGAAGGAATCGTTATGATAACTTATGAAATCGTTATGACGAGCAAGTCGTTATAACTTCTGAAGAATCGTTATGATAACTTATGAAATCGTTATGACAAGCAATCGTTATAACTTCTAAAGAATCGTTACGATGACTTATGAAGTCGTTATGACGAGCAAGTCGTTATAACTTCTGAAAGAATCGTTACGATGACTTATGAAATCGTTATGACGAGCAAGTCGTTACGAGTTCTAAAGAATCGTTACGATGACTTATGAAATCGTTATGACTGGCAAGTCGTTACGAGTTCTAAAGGAATCGTTACGATGACTTATGAAGTTGTTATGACTGGAAAGTCGTTACGAGTTCTAAAGGAATCGTTACGATGACTTATGAAATCGTTATGACTGGCAAGTCGTTACGAGTTCTAAAGGAATCGTTACAATGACTTATGAAATCGTTATGACTGGCAAGTCGTTACGAGTTCTAAGAGTCGTTACGATGACTTATGAAGTTGTTATGACTAGCAAGTCGTTACAAGTTCTAAAGGAATCGTTACGATGACTTATGAAGTCGTTATGACTGGCAAGTCGTTACGAGTTCTAAAGGGTCGTTACGATGACTTATGAAATCGTTATGATATCGACTTGATTGAACTTTAGAACTTACAAAGAAGTCGTTACAACTTTACTGGATCATGCATATATGTACTTACCATAAGTGCTTGATCTTCTTTGAAGATTTTCTGTGCTTAAGGCTAAATGAAATGTAGTTAGAAGACTTTTGACAGAGTTTTTTTATCACCAAAATAAGTATGTAATTGATTTAAAATTACATGGGGATGGACTGTTCATCACCGTGCCCGCCGCGCTCGGTCGTGGGAGCCAATTCCCATAGGACTGGGCGTGCGGATTTGGTCCACTCTGAACAGGACTTGGCCAGGCGCTTGCGCCGCGTCGTCGACCTGGAACGTCGTGTGGATGTGATGGTCCAGCGTGCTGAGGGCAAAGCTCCGGCCGAAGAGGACCTGAACTTCCGCTTCCTGTTTATCGTGGAGATCCTGGAAGCTCGGGTCTCTCCCAAGCTCCCTCTGCCCACCATCACGCCGTACGATGGCACCTCCGACCCCGCCGACCACATTCACGGGTTCGAGTCGCATATGGTGTTCCATGGGGCATCTGATGCGGCCAAATGCCAGGCCTTCCTGGCCACCTTGAAGGAAACCACTCGGGCTTGGTTCGAAGCCCTCCCTGCAGGTTCCATCTCTTCCTTCCACCAACTGAAGAAGTCCTTTCGGGACAACTTCCTGGGCGGAAGGTCGCAACCACGCACCGCGGCCTCCCTTCTCGCTATTCGGCAGAAGAAGGGAGAAGCGCTCTGGGATTACGTCAAGAGGTTCCAGACCGAGGCGCTCCGCATCCCGCGCCTTGACGTCCCGTTAGCCACTAGTGCCCTCATCCAGGGCACTCGCGATGGCTTCCTACAAAGGACGCTGGGGGTGCAGCAGCCATCCACCCTTGCCGAGCTGCTTTCTACTGCGCAACGCCACGCCGCGTGCAAGGAGAGCCTAGCAGCCTGCCGAGCAGAGCAGGAGAATCGTCAGATAAGAAGAGACCTTCCGATAACGTTCCGACCATGACCGAAAGAAAGGACGGCACAACGGGGACTCGCCGCGCCGACCACGCCCCTTCACCGGCTACACCCCGCTCACGGTGGCGCCCGAACAGATCCTGGCAGAAATCCGAGACGAGCCCTATGTCCGGTGGCCACCAAGGATGCGCTCCGACCCCCGAAGGTGCAACCAAGAGAAGTATTGTCGCTTCCACCGCGATCACGGCCACGACACCTCCGAATGCCGCCAGCTCAAGGATGAAATCGAGTCCCTTATTAAGTTTGGCTACCTCGGATGGTTCGTGCGCTGGAATGAAGACCGCCCCAGACGCCGAGAGCAGACTCCCGAGCAACTGATCAACAATGAGCCCAATGGGCAAGAGATCAACGTGATCGCGGGAGGCTTCGGTGCAGGCAGAGAAAGCAATCAAAGCCGACGCGACTACGCTCGGAGGGTGCACGCAGTGGACAAGGCTCCAGTGCCTCGTCCAAACCCTTATCCCCCATGTGCACTTTCTGAGGAGGCTATAACCTTCTCGGATGAAGATCTTGTAGGAGTCTCTACTCCACACACTGATGCGCTGGTTGTGTCAGCCACCATCAATCATTGTAATGTGCGCCGGATCCTGGTGGATAATGGAAGTGCCCCCGACGTGTTAGCTTATGACTGCTACCTACTTATGGGACTGAAAACCGACCAGCTCACCCTTGTTGAGTCACCTTTGTTCGGCTTCTCAGGGGTCTCGGTCCAGCCCATGGGACGAGTACGCCTTCCAATAACTCTTGGGACGGCCCCAAGGAGTGTGACCAAGATAGTGGACTTCTTGGTCGTTCAAAACATGCCTGGTTATAACGCTATCCTCAGCAAGGTCTGATCGGCAAGCTCAGGGCGGTGCCTTCGTCTCTCCATCAGAAGATGAAGTTTCCCACTCCGTATGGGATCGGTGAGGTGCTCGGCGACCAACGAGAATCTCGACGGTGCTACGTCCTGTCACTGAGAGACAAGCAACCTCGCACATCGTGCCTCCGCAAGCCGATCAGCCTTCTACCAGCCGAGGAACTCCCGCCGAAGACTTGCTTCCTGTTCGGGTGGATGATGACCCCGAACACGTTCTCTATATTGGCGCACTTTTGCCGGAAGCCAAACAGCAGCACTACAAGGCATTCCTTCTAGCCAACTTGGATGTGTTCGCATGGTCAGATAGCGAGCTATCGGGCATCCCTCCAGAAGTGATGGTGCATCGCCGCCGCTTAGACCCACGGGTCCCACCAGTTCAACAAGGAGGTGACCCATCAACCGAGAACGGCAGACCGTGATCCATAATCACGTGGCCAAAAGCCGGATAGTTGGGCTCCTCCAGGAAGCCCCCTATCCAAGATGGATCTCCAATGTGGTCCTCGTACATAAAGCTAATGGTAAATGGCGCGTATGCGTGGACTACAAAGATCTTAACAAGGCTACACCCAAGGACAACTTTCCTCTGCCACGCATTGACCAGTTGGTGGACGCAACATCCGGACATGAGCTTCTCAGCTTTTTGGATGCATACTCTGGTTATCACCATATCAGCATGGATCCTCCAGACCAGGACGCCACCATGTTTGTCACCGACCTGGGCTTATACTGTTTTACCAGGATGCCCTTTGGTCTGAAAAATTCCGGTGCGACATACCAGCGGCTGGTCAACAAGATGTTCGAGCCGCAGATTGGGCGAAACATGGAGGTCTACATCAATGACATGTTGGTCAAAACGCTCCCAAGCGCCGACCACATCTCTGACCTCAAAGAGACCTTCGCGACTTTGCGAAGGTACAACATGAAGCTCAACCCATCCAAGTGTGCGTTTGGAGTGCGCTCAGGAAAGTTCCTCGGCTTCCTCATCTCAAACAGAGGAATAGAGGCCAACTCTGAGAAAATCCAAGCAATACTTGAAATGAGCAGCCCTAAAACGGTACGCGACGTCCAACATTTGACTGGACGTCTAGACGCACTCAACTGATTCATGTCCCGAGCAGCAGAGAGGAGCTTCAACTTCTTCAAATTACTGCGAGGACCTAGAGGCTCCTCACAGCAAGGGGGGCATGTACGGTGGTCCGAGGACTGCAAGGTTGCCTTAGATGAGTTAAAGGCATATCTGGCAGCCCCACCTGTTCTCTCGAAACTGTGCTTGGGGAACCCTTGTTCGTATACCTTTCGGTTACCGAACACTCCATCAGCACAGTGTTGATCAGAGAAGAGGAGCGGCCCAGCGTCCCGTTTACTACATCAGTAGGGTCCTTCAAGAAGCTAAAAGAAGGTACCCCCGAGCAGAGAAACTCACCCTTGCTCTGGTCACGGCTGCCTGGAAACTCAGGCCCTATTTTTAGGCCCACTCAATTACGGTTCTCACCGACCAGCCGTTGAAGTCTATCCATCAACGACCAGAGGCTTCCGGCCGGCTCATTAAATGGTCCATCGAGCTAGGCGAATTCGACATCAGCTATCGTCTGAGGGCGGCCATCAAAGCACAAGCATTGGTGGACTTCGTTGCGGAATGCACTCTCCCTACCGAGCAGGATCCCCCGCTGGCCAACGGGCCCCTATGGGAGCTCTACGTCGACGGATCCTCATGTGTCACAGGGAGCGGAGCTAGCTTGGTCCTCACCTCTCTAGAGGGTTTAGAATTCCAATATGCCCTCCGGTTCCGCTTTGCGGCCTCCAACAATGTCGCCGAATACGAAGCGTTGTTGTCCGGAATCCGAATGGCTAGACACCTTGGAGCCCTTCGACTTAAGGCCTTCAGAGATTCCCAATTGGTTGCCGGCCAGGTGAATAGACAGTTCGAAGCAAGGGAGCCACGCATGGCCCAGTACCTTCAACAGGTCAAGAACCGAGCAGGCCTCTGCTACTTCGAAGTTATACACATTCCACGAAAGCAGAACGCGCGAGCCGATGCACTTGCCAAATTGGCATCTTCAAGTGACATCGCCCCTTCTCGCTCTGTATTCATCGAAGAACTCGCTGCACACCGAGCACCGAAGTGGATGTGGCAGCCATTGGGTCCGACCCCCCAGTTCAGAACTGGATGGACCCTCTCCTGGCCTATCTACTTTGAGGCGAGCTTCCCCCTGAGCAAGGCGAAGCCCGGAAGGTCAGACTGTGTTCTCAGCGTTTCACCCTCATTGAAGGCAAGCTTTACCGATGGTCCCTTTCGAGACACCTCTTACAGTGTCTCAGCCCTGAAGAGGCCCTTTCGGCTATCGAAGAGGTTCACGAGGGATTGTGCGAAGCCACTTGGGGGGCAGAACGCTGGCATGCAGCATTATTCGAGCAGGGTTCTAGTGGCCTCTCTGCAAAAGGACTGTATGTCTTTTGTCAGAAGGTGCCGGAATGTCAGAAGTTCGGGCAGCTAATTAAGCAACCTGCCGAGCACTTCATACCCTGTTTGAGCCTTGTCCTTTCACCAGGTGGAGCATTGATATCCTAGGTCCCTTCCCAGAGGCCCATGGTCGGAAGAAGTTCTTTTTTGTGACCATCGACTACTTCACCAAGTGGATCGAAGCGGAACCCGTTACCACAATCACCGAACAAGCCGCGTGAAAGTTCGTCTGGAAGAACATCCTCTGTAGGTTTGGCGTCCCAAGAGTGATTATCTCCGACAAGGAAGCAGTTCGATAGCACCTTCTTCAAGAAGAAGTGCGCCGAACTCGGCATCTACAACACTTCACCTCCGTGGCACATCCTCAGGCAAACGGTCTGGTCGAAAATGCAACCGAACGTTGCTGCACGGATTCGCACGAGATTCGAAGCTGTCGGTAGTTCATGGATTGACGAGCTCCCTAATGTGTTGTGGTGCCACCGAACAACTGCTCGGTAGCCATCGGAGAGACCCCTTTCCATTTGGCCTACGGCACAGAGGCCATTATACATTTGGAAGTGGCTCTCCCCACTCTCCGGACAACTCACTTCGACAAGGCCGCCAATAATCGCGTGCTTAGGGAAAACTTAGACATGCTTGGCAAACGCCAAAGTGACACCAGCATCAGACTAGTCTCCTACCAATAGCGACTTGCACAATATTATAACTCCCGAGTTCGGGAAAGACACTTCTTCGAAGGGGACCTTGTTCTTCACCGTTGCTCGGCATCGGATCCCCGAAGAGCAGCCGGCAAACTCACCCCTAAATGGGAAGGACCTTATCAGGTCACCCAGGTTCTTGGAAAAGGCTCTTACAAGCTAACTACTCCTAGTGGCGGGGCCATACCCAGAACCTGGCATGTATCCAATTTGAAGGCTTACTACTTATAAAAGCCTTCTATTTGGCATCCTACTTCTCTTCCTCCCGCTCTTCTGGCCGCTAGCGACAAAGTCCAAAACATCCTCAGCTCGCAAGGATGTAGCGACATCTCCCAGCATGAAGTGGTTCCGCAAGCACCCTAGGCTGAAAACATCTTCAGTTCATAGCAACCTATGTGGTAATTGCGAACCCTTCTAAACGACCAACGAATTCCGATTCGGACAGAACACGTACAAGGAAGGAGATAGAAAAAGTGAAGCCACATTTTTTTTTCAAAAAAAAAAATGAGGAGATCTATTCAGATTCTGTACAAAAAACTCGCTTTGGCCGAGCTGCCAACAAAAAGGGAAGGATGATATATCCAAAGGACCTATCCGGAGGCATCGACGCCATCATCTGTAGGAGGCATTCGCCCTGATTGGAACTGGGCAAAGCGTACTCCGTCCAGACGAGCATCGTTAGGCTGGCGTTTGCACTCCCTCACTGCAGCCTCGAATGCCTCTTGGGCATGCTCGGTTGTTGCAAGCCCCCACCCGAGCTCCTTCCCAGCATCAAGGCCCACCTTGTAGCAGCGGGCCCCAAACTGCTCCAAGTCTTCCTTGAAGCATGGACTCGCCTTGTACTCGGCCACTCCTCGGTCCTTCGCGTCAGCCAGGACGCGGGCAAGCGCCTCCTTCTCTGCGCGTGCAACGGCCAAATGAAGCTCGGAAGTCCGAAGCGCGTCTTTGAGGTTAATCACCTCACTCAGCAGCTCGGCTTCGCGGGCCATATGTTGTTGTACCTGGTCGTTGCAGAAGGCGGACTCCGCCTCCCACAGTTGTTTTTGATTCTGGGCACGTATGGCAAGCTTCTTCAGCACGCCCAGGGAGTTCGTGATTTCTTCCGTCAACGCCCCTACATCAAGTCATCATCGTCATGATTAGTAGGGTGCTCTGGCGATAGAGTCCACTTGAGTGCTCGGGGGTCTCCTCCGGGCTCAGTCGCTGACACCGGCGCCAACACTTCCAACTGGGACACAGTTGGACACGGAGGAAGGACCCTCGAGGTTGGGCCCTCGAGGCGCTGTAGGGCCACTTCCAACATGGCCTCGAAAGGAAGCGTTGGCGACTTCTCCCTAGCACTTGGGAGAGGCCTCCGGTCTTCTTTGGAGGCGACCTGGTCCCCGGAAGCTTGGCTCATTTGCCCTGTAGAAGTGCCCCCTTCAACCACTCTGGGGACCTCGACCACCACCTCCTGGTTCTCCGCAACAGTGGAGATTTCTGGGCCCCCCCCCCCTCCTCAGTCTCGGCGACCTGTTCGGCCCCATCGCCACCCGCGCCGATTGTTTGTGCTATCGCCTCAACAGCCGCCTCAGTGGGGGGAATGGGGGGCAAGGTGTTTGTCGTCGCCGAGGTCCTCTCATCAGCAACCATCGTTGCTGAAATCCTCTCCAGGGCAGCGCGGCTGGCATCATCGAACTCCTTTTCATGACTACAGGGGCTGCCGTCGCTGAGGAGACGGCCCCCTCGGGTATTTCAGTAGTGCACGGGGCTTTCTCGCCCCCTTGCACGATTGACTCTTCTCCAACGCATGCGGCACTCCGCTCGTCGGCACCAATGCTCAAGGCCCCCGTTGGAGCCACCTCCTATGGATAATCCCCAACGGAGCCTAGGGTTGCAGATGTCCTCGTCCGCTCCTCGGACGAGCTCCCCGACTCGTCGCTCACCACGACGAGCCCCAGTTTGGTGGACATTTCAGATTTGCGCTTCTTCAGCACTTTAATATGAGGATCTCTCCCTCAATATCTTCTTCTTCATCCTCTTCCCACTCGCGGCGCGGTCTCCCCCAACTCCCTCCTCCTCTTCCTCCTCATCAGAGGTAGCTGGTCCACCTCCTCCTCTTCGGCTTCGCCCTCAGACATCTGCTGCTCGGAGACCACCAGTCTCCTCTTGGTGGTCTAAGGCTGGATTGCTCCTCCTTTTTCAGTCAAGGACAGCAGCACCGCTCTCGTAGAAGCCTTCATTACCACCTTCTTCTTCATCCGGATCTTCTTTGGCCTCTTAGCAGCGACTGGTGAGCCCCCCACGGGACGCCCCTCTGTAAGAGTCGGCGCGCCATGGCAGTTGTCACCGAGGAAGGAGCCCTCACTGCAGTAGGGATCCTTATCACGTCAGAAACGTCATCGCCCTCGAAAACCGAATGAGGGGTGACGGTGATCTGCTCGGCGTAATCCTCATTGGCCTCCTGGTCTCGACCAGTAGCTACCTCCTCGGCACCTGCAAGCCAAAGAGGGGGAAAGTACACAGTTAGAAGACAATTATGCGACAGACATACGATTGCAACGTGATCGAGTACTTACTCCATGGCCGGCTCAGACCATGCTGGACGAGTTGGAACTCTGTCAAGTAGCCCTCCCCGTTGCGCACGTACTCTCGGTTCAGGCTATCTGAAGCCTTCGCCTCATCTTGGATCAGGAAGGGGTATGTATCCTTCCTCGCCATTTGGACTCTGGTCGGGAACCCCCACTCCGCACCGTCGCGTCGCTTGACGAAGAAGAGTCGCTTCATCCAACCTTTGTTGTTGGAATACTTCTTCACCAACTCAATCTGCATCCTGTCCAGTCGGTGCTTGGTATAGTAAACACCAGCCTCGGCCCCTGGTGAGGAGGTGAGGAGGAATTGTGCCCGGAACACCTCCGCTGAGCCCCGGACATTCCGGAGCTTGCAGACGACGCAGAAAATGCAAATAGTACGCCATGAGTTTGGCGTAAGCTGGATCGGCGCAAGACCCCATCGGTTCAGCAGCGCCTTTGCCACCTCCGGCAGCGGCAGCTGGAATCTAGCCTCCATGTGGTCGAGCGATAGAGCGAGGCACCCTGGCCTGTGTTGGGTTGCATGTGAATATAATTCATTTCTCCTCACATTTTGATGATGACAAGTTGTGATTTTAATGCATAACCATTGGAACATGTGAAATACATCACCTGAAATTACAATATTCAAAAAGCATGTTTCCAAGCAAATTTATCATTGATATTCATGATAATATATTTATCTAATGATTTATGTGTTTATTTTCTCAGGAACAAACATTTTTTACAAAGGTAGTGTCGACACAACCATCCTTGGTGTCGACACAATGGTTCAGAACAAAGGCAGAAATGTGAAGAAAAGTCCATCTCAGGTCGACACGAGTCCAGAGCAGGTCGACACTAGAGACAGATTCCAAAGAAATATGTGAACAGATTGCCATCTCAGGTCGACACCAAATCAGGCAGTGTCGACACTAGATAGCCTTCCCAGAAGGCCTGTTTTGTTGTCTGGGACAGCAGGTCGACACTACCTCATCTCAGGTCGACACTAGAGACCTCTTCCAGGGAACTGTTTTGCCAGTCTGGGACAGTGTGTCGACACACCTCAAGCGCAGGTCGACACACTCCGGAATCTCTGTGACTTAAACATCCTCCTGGACACGTGGCACCCTAGGGAGATGTCAAATCAATCTTGGATCATGTGCCCACGTACCCCAAGGGTATCTTCCAGATACTTAGGGTATAAATACCCTCTTATTGGGCACTCATCCCAAGAGAATCTCTTCAGAGCCTCCAGAAACCTGCAAGCGGCGGCAAGAGAGTCTCACCTCCCTGTTTTGCTCACTCTTGTGCTTCCACACCTAATTATCCCTTCTCCAAGCACAAGGATCGAAGATTGATCAACATGAAGCACTAGGATCAACTTCAAAGGAGCAGATCAAGTAGAAGTCAGTATTTGCGAAGCTCTCAAGGAAGATCCCACGATCAAAGTTGCAGAGCATCGACCAAGGGACTTCAAGTGATCAAGATTCTTCCAATTCGGCCTCTAAAAGGGAGTTTTCTTGAAGAACAAGAATTGTCAACCTCGAGTCTTAAGTCTTTCTTGTTTCTTCTTGGCTATTCTAGAAATTGTGCATAATCTGTTGCACCAATTTTCTTGAATTGGCCTTAATAGATCAGATCATTGCTAGAGGATCTGGATCTTGTTGTTTTTGTTCTAACATGTGGTTGTGAGCCTGTGTGCTCGGGTTTTTGAGTCGTCACACTCAAGTTGTGTGGTTGAGCAGTCTTGCTCAGAGTCTAGAGTAGTCTTGCTCTAGGTAGTGTGTGAGTTGTCTAACTCAGTTGTGGAGTTGTCAGGCTCCAGTGTGGGTTGTGTTACCCAGGTTGTTAGTGGATCCTCACTGCGTGTGAGGGGTGGATGTAGGAGTCACATGGTGTGATTTTCGAACCACCTAAAAATCTCTGTGCATTGGTCTGTGTGTGTTTGAATTTTCTCTTCGTTAGATGAATGCACAGGATGTTTGAATCCATATAATCAACCTGTTTACTCACTCAAATTGCTTAACTCACTTAATTCTCTTCAGATCTGTGAAATTTGCTTTCAATCTAACTCTGATTCAAAGGACTTTCAAATTGTTTTAGCTTCCGCATTAGTTGGCATAGATCTATTCAACCCCCCCTCCCCCCCCCTTCTAGATCTTGTCCACATCCTTTATCGATCCTTCAATTGGTATCAGAGCGGGTTTACACTTGATCTGATCTGATCTGAGTAGTTTCTGAGTGTTCTGTGTTGCTTGTGTGCTTGATTGTTTGCTTACTGGTGTTTTCCTTCTTTGCACCATCATTTAATTAAATGATTCCAGAGGATTCATAGCTGAGAGTCATTCCATAAATAGACCACCATTCTTTAATGGAATGGACTATTCTTATTGGAAAATAGAATGCAAGTTTTTCTAAGAGCCCAAAATTATGAATCTGGAAAGTAGTGGAGGTAGGTCCCTATGAAAACCAGGGAGAAGAAGAAACCTGGACTAGGGAACAAATAAGAAGAGCTACATTGAATTATAGTGCCATGAACATGATTCAATGTGTTGTTCACCCCAAAGAGTACTCAAGAATCTCAATGTGCAAATCTGCCAAAGAGATGTGGGATAAACTTGAGTTACTCTATGAGGAAACATCTCAGGTTAAAGAACCAAGGCTAACATACTTGTCTCTGAATATGAATTGTTCATGATGAAGTCTAATGAGACAATCTCTGAAATGTTTGCCAGGTTTATGATCATAGTCAATGGACTGAAGGCCTTAGGTAAGGACTATACTGATGCTGACTTGGTAAGAAAAATTCTACGTTCTCTATCTTCAATTTGGCACACAAAGGCCACTGTTATTGAAGATTCTAAAGATCTATCCAAAATCTCTTTGCATGAATTAATAGGATCTTTAATGACATATGAAATCAACTTAAGAGAAATGAAGAACACATAATCAAAACCAAGCCAGTAGCATTGAAGGCCTCATCTAGTAACAAGGACAAAAGTCAGGATAAAACCAGTTCTGATGAGTCTGAGTCAAATGAGGATGAAATTGCCCTCATGACCAGGCAATTCAGAAATTCTTGAAATATAGAAAAGAAAAATTTTCTGGTAAAAAGAAATACTCTTCAGGTAAAAGAAACACATCATTTTCTAATGCAAACTCTAACAAGAATAAAAAATCTGACGATATTGTCATCTGCTACAGGTGCAACAAGCCAGGACATATGAAGGGAGAATGTCCTGAGAACAAGAAGGAGAAGCACAAGAAAATTCACAAATTCAAGAAGCCGAAGGCCATGGTAGCCACTTGGTCTGATGAGGACACAAGTGAAAATGAAGAAGAAGAAAAATCCTCAAGCTCTGGAAGTGAGGAGATTTGCTTCATGGCAAACAACTCAGATGGAAAGGTAGCACTTCTTTTGAAGATTTTTCTGTTGAAGATTGGCAGGATGCTTATGCTGAATTAGTTGAAAAATATTCTGAAATGAGAAAAGAAAACAAACACATCAAAAAGAAAATGAAAACATCTTGCACAACCATCCTTCAACAAAAGAATTTGTGAACTAGAAAATGAAGTGATAGAATTGAATGAAGAAAAAGAAAATCTTCTGAACTTGATTGATGAACTTAAGCTAGCCTCTCAAAAGGCCACCAATGAATTCAAAGACTTATCTGAAAAGCTGGAAAAAGAAAATCAAGATAAACAACAAAAGATTGAAGAAATCAAAATCTTGAAAACCAGCTAAGACAAAAAGATGAAGTCACTGAAACATTCACAATGGCAAAGATAATTTGGAGGCCTTGTTGGGAACAAATATGAAATCAATCTCTCATGGACTAGGGTTTGATAAACAAAACTAAGAAAGACAAATCTGGTGAAAAGAAGGATAAAGCACCACTAATCAAATTTGTTAAGGGCTCTAGTCTTGAAACAGTGAAATCAAACAAAAATCAAGCAAAACACAAAAGGTTCAAAAACTCAAAACAAAACAAGACAATCAGGTCGACACAATCACCTGACAAGTCGACACCAGTCCACAAGAAGAAGGCTTCTGTGGCTGTTGTGTCGACAACAGGTCGACTGCTCAACATCAACCAAGAAAAACCACAAAATAAAAAATTCAAATAAAAATCTAAAAATGAGAAAAATCCAAAGAAAATCATTGATAAAAACCTTGGACCTCCAAGACAGCATATCAAGCTGATTGGACCAATTCTTGGAGCCAATGGTATAAAATCCATGTTGGTATCATCCTCAATTTTTCTATCCAAACTTTCTGATGTACCAACAAAACCCTTGGATTCCACCTCCTCATCTGAATTCTCAGGCTCAAATGAAAAACACCCCTCCTATCAAAAATAAAAACATTGGTGTTTTCATTCCTAAAGAAAAGAAGAAAGTGAAAAAGTCAGAGAATGCCAATGTCATAAAACCAAAATAAAAAACAAGTCAAATTTGGATGAGAAAAGATTTGATAATGATGTCCAAACTTTCTGATGGTCCCAACTCTGTTTGGGTACCAAAATCTTCTCTCCACTATTGTTTTTGCAAGAAGGTCGTGCACCCAATTCAAATGTGTGGTTCCTTGACAGTGGGTGTTCACGACATATGACTGGAGATAGAGCCAAATTTTCTTTCATGCTAGAGAAGGAGGGAGGTTCAGTAACATTTGGAGGTAAAATAAAGGAAAGATCATAGGATCTGGAAAGGTTGTCAAACTTCCTCAACTCTGTCGATAATGTTTTATTAGTTGATGGTCTAGATTACAACTTGCTCAGTATCAGCCAACTATGTGACAAAGGTCACAAAGTTGTGTTTGAATCTGATTTTTGCAAAATAATTGATTCATCAACTGATAAAATTAAATTTTTTGGAAAAAGGGAAAACAATGTTTATATGATCAACCTTAATAAAAACTTTTCTGAAAATCTCTGTTTTGTTGCAAATAAAGATGAAATTGCATGGACTTGGCACAAAAGACTTGGCCATGCAAGTTTCAGAACAATGAATAAATTGTTAAGGCTGAATTAGGGGTGTCAACTGGACCGGGCCGGCCCGGAGGCCCGGCCCGGTATAACACGGGCTTGGGCTTCATTTTTTAGCCCATTTTTAAATTTCGGCCCGGCCCGCAATAAACTTGGGCCGATTTCGGGCTTTGCCCGGCCCGGCCCGCCCAGCCCGGTTTCTACTGTTCTCCTGAAAACCTAAACTCGGATTTGGTTTCTCTCGCAAGCGTCCGCCACTCCGCTCGGCTGCCTCCTGCTCTGGCGTTCCAGACTTCCAGTGAAGACGGAGAAGAAGATAGCCGCCTGCTGCCCTGCATCCCTCCTTTGCTTCCCCCCCCCCTCCACCGGTCGCCCCCCTGCTCCTCCATAACCCCACACCGGTCCCCCCACCTGCTCCCCCCCACCGTCGCCCCCCTGCTCCCCCCCCCCCCCCCACACCGGCGCCCCCCCACCGGCGCCCCCCCACCGGCGCCCCCCCACCGGCGCCCCCCCACCGGCGCCCCCCCACCGGCGCCCCCACTGGTCGCCCCCCTGCTCCCCCCCACCGGTCGCCCCTCCCCCCACACCAGCACCTCCCCACCGGTCGCCCCCCCCCCCCCCACACCGGCGCCCCCCCACTAGTCGCCCCCCTGCTCCCCTCACCGATCGCCCCCCCCCCCTCGCTCCCCCCACACCGGCGCCCCCCCACCGGCGCCCCCACTGGTCGCCCCCCTGCTCTTCCCCACCGGCGCCCCCCCACCGGTCGCCCCCCCACTAGTCGCCCCCCCAGCTCCCCCCACCGGTCGCCCCCTCATGCAGGCACCCGCACACTGCACACGCCCGCACTGCACACTACACACTTGCACACTACACACACCCGCACTGCACCCACGCACTGCACACGCCCACCCGCACACTGCACATGCGCCCACGCCCGCACACTCCAGAGCCGCACACTGCACACTGGGCCCCCGCCCTTTCGCACACTGCTTAAGCTAACAAAATTTCTCTTCATTGTGTAGCAATTTGGTGGAGTTCTACATCAGATCTGTCTGCAAATATATTGACAGTGAGGTATGTTCCCCAGTCTTTTAACATGTAAACTATGCACATAGCACATAATGTGTATGTTCTTATTGTTATTTGTTTATCTTGTTTAGAAATGTCTCAAGTGAATGACAATGTTAACAATACTGAAAATGAAAGTTTGGTGGCTGAGAATGCTAATGATACTACAAAGAGTTCTGATGATGTTGTCGAAACTGAAAGATCATCAAGTGTGGTGTCTAAGCGTGCTAGAAAGCTTAAGTCTCCTCATTGGGAACATTTTGAAATAAAGAATCAGGCTGATGGATCTAATAGGGCATTTTGCAAGTATTGCAATGCATCATTCACTTGTAATTCAGTGATGGAACTAGCCACCTTGGTAGACATGTCAGAATTGCGTGAAGCTTCTTTGGAAAACAAAAAACAAGCAACATTGACTTTCATCCCACATTCTAATGGTGGTGTCAATCTTACAAATACAAGTATGATGCAGATCTTTGTCGTTTAGAATTTGCAAGATTGGTCATTATTGATGAGTTGCCTTTCTCATTTTCTGAAAATCGAGGTTTTCGCCGATTTATGAAAGCTGTGCGTCCTGAATTTCAATTGGTGTCAAGAAACACATTGCGAAGTGATTGTGAAAAGATATATATGAAAGAGAAGCAAGCTTTATTAGATGCCCTAAAAAAATGTGAAAGGGTCAGTCTTACTACAGATTTATGGACTTCCAATCAAAATCTTGGATATTTATGTCTTACAGTTCATTACATTGATGATAATGGAAGTTGCACAAGAAGATTATTAAATTTTGCATGATTAGTTCACCACATACAGGTGTTTCAATTGGAAATGTCATCATAAAGCACTGACACAATGGGGCATTGATAAGAAGGTTCAAGTCTCACTTGTGACAATTGTACCATGAATGATGTTTTGTGTAGGGTGGTGAAGACAAATCTCATTGAAAAGAATGCCCTTTTGTTGGGAGGCTGTTTCTTTCAAAATCGATGTTGTGCTCATATTTTGAATATCATTGTTCAACATGGGCTTCGAGTGTTACATGATGCTATTGCAAGCATTCGTGATAGTGTTAAATATGTGAAAAGCTCAACTTCACGTGAACAAAATTTGATGAAGTGATGAATCAGGTTGGTTTGCAAAAAAGAGGAGTCTTACTCTAGATGTTCCAACAAGATGGAATTCAACTTATCTCATGTTAGAAAGTGCACTTTACTATAAAAGAGTTTTTTTGGTTTTAGAAACATGGGATTCTGACTATACACTCACACCTACATTGGATGATTGGAAGCAAGCAGAGTTTGTTTGCAAGTTTTTGAAGCCATTTTTTAATGCTACAAATGTGCTTTCAGCTAGTAAGGCTCCTTCTTCAAACATGTGTTTGCATGAAATTTGTTCAATTAGAAGTTTGTTGCATCAAGAAGTTGATTCTTCATATCCTATTATTCGAGAAATGGTGCCACAAATGCAGGTCAAGTTTGACAAATATTGGGGGGATTGTACTATTTTATATGCAATAACAACTGTGCTTGATCCTCGTTTTAAGATGCTATTCCTTCATTATGCTTTTAAGCAATTTATGGACTTCAATGTGCAAGCTTTGTTAGTGAGGTGACCGAGGCTATCCATGTCATTTTTATTGAGTACAAGGAGCAATATAATCAAAATATTATTAATCAAGCTTCACAAGAAAGTAGAGAAGGTGATGCACCTTGTGACGAGGAGATATTAGCAGATAATGAATTTCTTATTGGATACAATCAATTTTTGAGTCAACAGAACTTACAAGAATCAAGTCAGAACTGGAACGGTATCTTGATGAAAGTGTTGTTCCCCTCAATCAAAAGAGTTTTGACATCCTTAAGTGGTGGAGTGACAATTCTTTGGTGTATCCTACACTTTCCAAAATAGCTCGTGATTACCTAGCAATTCTGCATCTACTGTTGCTTCTGAGGCTGCATTTAGCAATGGTGGGAGAGTGCTAGATCAATATCGAAGTAGGTTGACACCAGACATTGTGGAAGCATTAATCTGCTGTGAAGATTGGCTTAGAGAAGAGGATCATATACAAGGTAATTAGAAGACTTAAATGTTGTTTTTGTCTTTCTACTGTTTGCCACATGTATTTATTTTGTGTATTTTTTTACAAGGTTCTACATGACTTTCACATGCCATGAATGGAGGCTAAAGTTTGCCATTGATTGGGACTTTGAAAAGGTGAGGTGTTAATATGATAATACCATCTTTATTTTACTCAACATGACTACATGAGATTTATTACACAACTTACTTTGTAGATCTTATGATTGGCTGATTGCATATATTTATTTTTTACATAGGTGATGGAGAAAGAAAGAAGATGGAGGTTGCTTGTGGTGATTCTCTTGAAGATAATGGACAGTTTTCATGAAGCCATTTTAATTATCAGTTATTTAGTTTTATCATTAATGACTCAAGTAATTTAGGTTGTATTCTGAAGCTTTAAGTGGAGTATATGAACACTGTCCAAACTCTAAATGTTTATTTCAGATTATCACACTGTCTAATGTTTATTTCAGATTGAATGGTTTAATATTTATTTCTGTTTATGAACACTTTCTAATGCTTATTTCAGATTGAATGGCTTAATGTTTATTTCTGTTTATGAACAGTTGAACACTGTCTAATGTTTATTTCAGATTTAATGAGTTAATGTTTATTTTTTATGTACAAAATGGGTCTTCATGGTGTCTGTATGGCTGTGTATCAATTGAGTGGGAGCATCGGATCCATGGACAGTTAAATTGGGCTTTTCTTATTTCTGAACCTTGCTTAACAAGGGATCTGGAGGATCTAAAATTTTTCATTGTGTTTGGGCCATTTGGCTCCATAGGTGGGAGGCCCTAATAAAGTTTGTGTGCTAATAAAATCTGTGTGCTCATCAATAGACAACAAAAGTATCATTAAAAAGTAAAACCGGCCGGGCCGGGCCTGGGCCGGGCCATCAAAAGCACCCCGGGCCGAGCCAATATCCTGAAAACTGGGCTTTTTTCCAGGCCTGGGCGGGCCTGGGCCTATCATCTAAAAACCGGGCTAGGCCTGGGCCAGCCCAGGCCCGTCCCAGGCCCGGCCCATTGACACCCCTAGCTGAATTTGGTTAAGGGTTTTCCTGAATCTTTCTCTAACACTGAAAGTCAAGTTTGTGGGATCTGTGCCCAAGGAAAACAAACAAGGAAATCTTTTAAGACCTTCAATGAAGTACTCACATCTAGGCCACTAGAACTACTCCACATGGACCTTTTTAGACCAACAAGAGTTCTAAGTCTAAGTGGCAAAGATATGGGTTCGTAATCATTGATGATTTTACCAGATTTACTTGGTTATCTTTTTGTCCCACAAAAGTGATTCTTGCCTTGAGTTCAAGAGATTCTGTACCACTGCCTTAACAAATTATTCATATAAAATCAAAAATATTTTGACTGATCATGGGGTGAATTTGAAAACCAATATTTTTCTGATTTGTGTGCTGAACTTCATATATTCCACAAGTTTTCTTCACCAAGAACTCCAGAACAAAATGGAGTTGTGGAAAGAAAGAATAGAACTCTTGTGGAGATGGCTAGATCTATGCTCTTAGAAAGTAAGTTGCCCAAATCCTTCTGGGCTGAAGCTGTAAACACAGCAAATCACATTCTAAATAGAGTCTTGATCAGACCAAAATCAGAAAAACCCCTTATGAATTATTGAAAAACAAAAAGCCACTGTTTCTTATTTCAAAACCTTTGGGTGCAAATGTTATGTACACAATAATAATAAAGAAAATCTTGACAAGTTTGAAGCTAAAAGTCAGGAAGCCATCTTCCTTGGCTATTCTGAAGTGCCAAGAGCTTTCAGAGTGTACATTTTGAAAAACAAAACTGTTGAAGAGTCTCCTCATATTATATTTGATGAAAATTCCTTTTCAACTAACACTTCTAAATCTTGCAGGGATAAACAAGACAGTGAAGAGGATGACTTCATTGTGGACTCTTCACCTACTGTTGAGGAACTTGAAGACACTGGTGAGAACTTGAACATGAATTCACCATCTTCAAGTGGATCAGGTACATTGCTCCAGATTTAGATAACCCTCAACAGGTAACTACTGAACATCGAATTTTGAGAGATCACCCATTGGATAATGTAGTTGGTAATTTGAATGATAGAGTTAGGACTAGATCATCATTTATGCTTGCTATTGAAGAAGATCCACTAGCTCTAATTTCCCAATTGAACCAAAGTCAATTGATGAAGCTTTATCAAGTTCTGATTGGATTAATGTCATGCATAATGAACTTCATCAATTTGAAAGAAATCAAGTATGGGAATTAGTACCTAGACCTAATGACCAAACAGTCATTGGCACTAGATGGGTCTTCAGAAATAAATTGAATGAATCTGGTCAAGTCATAAGAAATAAGCTAGGCTAGTTGCAAAGGGGTACAATCAAGAGTTTGGAATTGATTTTGAAGAGTCATATGCCCCTGTAGCTAGACTAGAAGCAATTAGAATTTTCCTTGCTTTTGCATCCTCCATGAAATTCAAAGTTTATCAAATGGATGTTAAAAGTGCATTTTTAAATGGATATATCAAGGAAAATGTTTTTGTTGAACAACCTCTTGGATTTGAAAATGAAAAACATCCTAACCATATTTTCAAGCTTCATAAGGCTCTATATGGTCTTAAACAAGCTCCAAGAGCTTGATATGACCGTTTGAGTTCTTTTTTTGCTTGAAAATGATACTCTAGAGGAACTGTTGATCAAACCTTGTTCATAAAAACAGTAAATAATCAAATAATTGTTGTCCAAATTTATGTTGATGACATAATATTTGGATCAACCAATAAAGGCCTGTGTAATGAATTTTCCAATCAAATGAAAAATGAATTTGAAATGAGTTTAATGGGAGATCTAAAAATTTTCTTGGGATTGCAGGTTAACCAAACTCATGAGGGGATCTTCATCAGTCAACCAAATATGTCAAAGAACTTCTGAAAAGGTTTGACTTTCAGAACCTCAGCACTCCAACACACCAATTGTTATAAATGCTAAACTAGAAGAAGACTCAAATGGTAAGTCAGTAGATCCAAAGACTTACAGAGGTATGATTGGTTCTCTACTTTATCTTACAACTTCTAGACCTGATATTCAATTTAGTGTGTGTTTGTGTGCTAGATTTCAATCAAATCCTAAAGAAAGTCACATGCTAGCTGTCAAAAGAATTTTCAAATATCTTATTGGAACATGTGATTTAGGAATTTGGTATCCTGCTAATTGCAAGTTAGATTTGATTGCCTATTGTGATGCTGATTATGCTGATTGTAAATTAGATAGAAAAAGCACAAGTGGCTTGTGTTTATACTTAGGTGGGTGTCTAATCTCTTGGGCTTCTAAGAAGCAACATTTAGTTGCTCTGTCCACTGCAGAGGCTGAGTATGTTGCAGCAGCTAGGTGTGGAACCCAAATTCTTTGGGTGAAACATCAACTTCTTGATTACAACCAAGAGTTAGGTTGTGTTCCCATCCTTTGTGATAACACAAGTGCAATAAATCTGTCTAAAAATCCTATTCAGCATTCCAGAACTAAGCATATTGAAATTAGGCATCATTTCTTGAGAGATGAGGTAGCAAAGAAATCTTTTGAACTCCATTTCATAGAAACTGAAAAGCAAATTGCTGACATTTTCACAAAACCCCTTCCTGATAGTAGATTCTCATCCTAAGGAGAGAACTTGGTCTTTGTAAATGTCCATTGGGATTGGGTTGAGTGTTAGGCATTTCCAGAGGGGGAGTTCATTGCATCATCATACTCATTTGCTTCCTTGATTCATCATATCTCTCTCCACTTCACCTCTAATTCTTTTGGTCAATGACACTTCACCTCACATTGTGTTGAACTTCTTGGTATATCAATGGTGATTTGAAGAAGGACAAGTTCTGCTTGTCTGGACACTTTCACTATGCGAGAGTATATGTCTCCGCCAAGTACCAAGAAATGAATATGCAATTGTTGAGGGGGAGTTTTTGTTGTTCAAGAGAATTATTTCTGATTTCAAAAACTTGCATATCTCTATTCTGATGAAAATGGTTGAAATCCTCATCTCAGGGGGAGCTAGAAAATTCACAAGTCATACATTTTGAAAAATTCAAACTTCTCTTGCATTACATCAATTTCCATACATGATGTCCTCATTCAGGTGTCTAGAGTCTCAAAATGATCCTTTGAGTGATCTATTATATTCATTTATCAACTCTCACATATATTCTTCAAAACAATAGAAATTCAGATTTCTTTCAAAGACTGAAGGATAATGTGTGCATTGAATCTAAACATGTTTTTGTTTGCAATTGATGTTGGATATAGATGATATTTTTTTTGTCAAAAATCTCCAAAATTTGTCAATTCAACAGAGCAATGGCACATGTGCTGAGAAACTGTACACCTTCACAATGAATGAAGTGCCATGTATGTCATAAGGCACTAATGCTATCTCTGTTCAAAGGGGGTTTAAAATTAAAATAAATGAAAAGAAAAACAAATGTGTCCTATTCCTTTTTGATGATGACTGAGTAACTGGAAATATTGGCGTCTAAAAAACGTATATTTTCATGTCAAAAGGTCATCATTTACCCCTTTGAGACTTGATAATGGATAAATCTTTAGTATCCAAGGACTATAGTGTGTGAAAAGTATTAGTTCTTGAGTGAACAAGATATATCTCATTTGATAGTTTGTTTCAAAAACAAAATGTGTATATCTTTGGAGAATTGTTTTTAAAAGAATCACTCTTGTCCATCATCAAGTTGTTCTTAAACATTGTTCACTTTCAACACACTTGATTTCTGTCTAAAAAGATTTTTTTTATTTCTTTGGACTTGAAGAATATGGTAGTGTGTAGTTGATTTATTAAATGTATTAAATCCCTCAAATCATTATTTTGATGACTCAAGTCATTGAATGTTCATATCTTGTTGTATATTGTGTAAAACTTGAATTGTGTTAAATTTTTTGGAAAATTTAACAAATAAATTTTTTAGTCTCTTAAATATCCTTGAAATGATAATTCCACCCATTTCTTATCATTATAAGATGTCCCACAACTCACATAATTTTTCCCTACTCAAAATCCAAATTTTTCATCAGGCCAGGTCGACACTACTCCATCTAGTGTCGACACACTTTGACTCAGGTCGACATTGCCATCCTCTAGCGTCGACACTGATCCCCTGCCAGACTCATTTAAACCGTGGGTGCCGGTTAAGCGCAAGTTGTTCCTGCGGGGTAGGTTATCCAAAACCCCTCTTTTCTCTTCTCCAGGTCGACCCGACAGTCACATTCTTCTTGGAATCCGGCAGGATTTTGAATCCTTTCCACCTTTTCTCTCCTCCATACCATCTCCATCCATCGTCTCTCATTCCTCTCTCTCTCCATCATCCCCGATTCCACTCTGCTTCCATGGCACCTAAGCATCTTCCTCGCCGTGGAGCAAAATCAAGGGCTTCGGCAAGGCCAAATCCGGCAGATGATGTTCTTCCCACTGAGAGGAGAACCAAGCGTCGCCATGATCCTGCAGAGCAGCCAGGATCTTCATCTGCTAAGAGAGGTAGGGCATCCTCCTCTGGTCGAGGTCAAGGGTCTATGTACCCTAGGAGGAAAACCCTAGAGTCTTCTCCTGAAGTTTCTGAGAAGTCCTCTTCCACATCATCATCCTCATCATCAGAGTCCTCCCACCCTCTAGGAGACCTCCTTCCAACCCCTAAGTGCCGGGAAGACCATCCTGAAACCCAGGGCAGTGGATTTGGATGACAGTGAACTCATTGCTGCATTTCCTGAAGTCTTGAACTTTTTAAATTCTAGTCTTGGCAGTCTTTCATATCAGAATTTCGTATCATTTACCCTAGACTTGTACAAGAATTCTATCAGAATTTGAAATGCATAGATGAAGGGTACATGTCAACGGTTAAGGGAATTGTCATAGACATCCCAACAGACATAGCAGCCTCTATCTTCAAGATTCCAGATGAAGGAGAAGACTACCATCACTTTGAATTCAACCTTCATGAAGCCTATTCTATCATGACTGGTTTGCCTGCAGATGAGACTGATGTTAAGCAAACCCATGTCATAAAATTCAATACCAACACCTTTCCACCTGTGTTGAGGCTTACTCATCACATGCTCACTACCATCATCACACCTCAAGGTGGTGGGAGAGATAGGCTAACAGACATCCAAAGATTTGTCCTTTTCTGTATGAGCAAGAACATCAAGATAAACCTCCATGTCATCATGTACCAGATTATCTCTGAGACCACTAGGGAAGACTTGCATAGATCCCTCCCATATGCAGCCCATTTGACTGCAGTTTTCAAGCACTTTGGTGTGCCTCTTGACAATAAGAAATCTGAGAAAATTCCTAAGTCCAACATCTATTGCTTTAAGCATGTTTAGAAATTCATGGGCTTTAGGATTGTTGGTGATCAGGTAAGGAGAGGTCCAGCTGCAGTAGAGGCCCCTGTGCCTCAGGAAGATCAGCCTCCAATTCAAGAGGAACAGCCTCCAGTTCCAGAGGAACAGCCTCTAGCTCCAGAGGATCAGCCTCAAGTTCATGAGGAACAACCTCCCATAAATGAGGATCAGCCTCATATGGCAGATGAAGTTGAGGAACCTTTCATTGCCCCTCACTCTCCTCAACCTCAGCCCTCCTCCTCCATGAACCTGAACCTGAAATCCCATCATTTTCTCCACCACCTCCAGTTCAAGCATCCTCTTCCTTTGGTGGACCTTCTGTTCCACCAGAGTTGTACACATTCCTAAATGACAAGTTTGATACTTTGAACACATCTATTCAAACCATGTCAGCAAATTTTGAATTGAGGATTCAGAGATTGGAGAACACAGTATTTGCTAAGTTCATTGAGCAAAAGGCAGCCTCAGACTATGCTGCCCAAAGGTTCAACAGGTTGATTGGGACAATGGCAGATGCTTCGATTGAGCTGAAGGAGCACCAACAAAAGCTGGAAATAGTTCTTCAGGGATTTTTGGCCAATTCCCAAGCTGATGTCTTCAACACCAAGCAGACACTATCTGAGATAAGCAAAACAAGACTTTCATTTGCTCATTTGGTAGATGACTTGGAGAGCATGAAGAATCTCTCTGCTCACATTGATGGAGAAATGTCTGCACTCAAGAAAGAATTCAAAGTATTGAATAGGCCTGGTTGGTCAACTGTTCATCTTCCTCTTCACAGCCAAGGTCAAATGAGTTCAGTGTACTTCAAGCTTCAATGTCAGAAAATTCAGAAAGAATGGAGAATCTTCTACACACAAGACTCTCAACTATCCAAGCCCAAATGAAGTTTAGTCTAACTTCAATGGAAAAGAGGCTAACGGATATTGAGACTATTTTGTTACCCATTCCTCCTCCTCCTCCTCCTCAGTAATGTAACTTCTTTTGATAATGTCAAGGGGAGAAGTCTGTTTGAAATATTGTAATGTTCACATCATGAATGAAATGAAATGAATAGAAATTTCTGTGCATATCTATTTGCCTTGATGTGATTGCAAATCTTTTGAATGAATTTGAATGTGATGAATGCTTGTCAAGCTGCTTGACCTGTGTATTTCAAATGTGTATAAATCTCAATGTCACTAAAAAATGTTCAAAGGTCCTTGACAAGTACAAATAAAAGAAAATGAAAATGCTTGAAATCACATCTCATTGAAATCTTCCAATTCCAAATGAACTTAATGTTGCCATCATCAAAAAGGGGGAGATTGTTGGGTTGAGTGTGAATATAATTCATTTCTCCTCACATTTTGATGATGACAAGTTGTGATTTTAATGCATAACCATTGGAACATGTAAAATACATCACCTGAAATTACAATATTCAAAAAGCATGTTTCCAAGCACATTTATTATTGATATTCATGATAATATATTTATCTAATGATTTATGTGTTTATTTTCTCAGGAACAAACATTTTCTACAAAGGTAGTGTCGACACAACCATCCTTGGTGTCGACACAATGGTTCAGAACAAAGGCAGAAATGTGAAGAAAAGTCCATCTCAGGTCGACACGAGTCCAGAGCAGGTCGACACTAGAGACAGTTCCAAAGAAATATGTGAACAGATTGCCATCAGGTCGACACCAAATCAGGCAGTGTCGACACTAGATAGCCTTCCAGAAGGCTTGTTTTGCTGTCTGGGATAGCAGGTCGACACTACCTCATCTCAGTCGACACTAGAGACCTCTTCTAGGAACTGTTTTGCCAGTCTGGGACAGTGTGTCGACACACCTCAAGGGCAGGTCGACACACTCCGGAATCTCTGTGACTTAACATCCTCCTGGACACGTGGCACCCTAGGGAGATGTCAGATCAATCTTGGATCATGTGCCCACGTACCCCAAGGGTATCTTCCGATACTTAGGGTATAAATACCCTCTTATTGGGCACTCATCCCAAGAGAATCTCTTCAGAGCCTCCAGAAACCTGCAAGCGCGGCAAGAGAGTCTCACCTCCCTGTTTTGCTCTCTCTTGTGCTTCCACACCTCATTCTCCATTCTCCAAGCACAAGGATCGAAGATTGATCAACATGAAGCACTATGATCAACTTCAAAGGAGCAAATCAAGTAGAAGCCAGCATTTGCGAAGCTCTCAAGGAAGATCCCACTATCAAAGTTGTAGAGCATCGACCAAGGGACTTAAGTGATCAAGATTCTTCCAATTCGGCCTCTACAAGGGAGTTTTCTTGAAGAACAAGAATTGTCAACCTCGAGTCTTAAGTCTTTCTTGTTTCTTCTTCTTGCTATTCTAGAAATTGTGCATAATCTGTTGCACCAATTTTCTTGAATTGGCCTTAATAGATCAGATCATTGCTAGAGGATTTGGATCTTGTTGTTTTTGTTCTAGCATGTGGTTGTGAGCCTGTGTGCTCAGGTTTTTGAGTCGTCGCACTCAAGTTGTGTGATTGAGCAGTCTTGCTCAGAGTCTAGAGTAGTCTTGCTCTAGGTAGTGTGTGAGTTGTCTAACTCATTGTGGAGTTGTCAGGCTCCAGTGTGGTTGTGTTACCCAGGTTGTTAGTGGATCCTCACTGCGTGTGAGGGTGGATGTAGGAGTCACATGGTGTGATTTTCGAACCACCTAAAATCTCTGTGCATTGGTCTATTTGTGGTTTGAATTTTCTCTTCGTTAGATGAATGCATAGGAACGTTTGAATCCATATAATCAACCTGTTTACTCACTCAAATTGCTTAACTCACTTAATTCTCTTCAGATATGTGAAATTTGCTTTCATCTAACTCTGATTCAAAGGACTTCAAAATTGGTTTTAGCTTCCACATTAGTTGGCATAGATCTATTCAACACCCCCCCCCTTCTAGATCTTGTCCACATCCTTTATCGATCCTTCAGCCTGTTCGTCAGTTGCGAGTCCTCCTCCCTCGCCATCACGATCTTGTATTCATTGACAATCCGGAAGCACTCCTGAAGGCCCTCGTAATGGCGACATCGCGGCCCCCAAGCGTTCGCCGACGCCACTCCGCTCACTTCAGCAACTACGACAGCTTTTCCCTGGCTGGCCATCATCGGAAGTTGCAAAAACGAAGAAGGTGATCGCGAAGAAGAGGAAGAAGAAGATGCTTGGGGGGCAAGCAGGCTCTTCGAAAATTCTAAAGGCGTGGGTTCCCCGCCTGCGCCCTCCTCTTCCTTATAAGAAAAGGAGGGCGCGAAATTCAAATACCAAGGCGGCGCCCCCCGCTCTAAAGTGGCCGTTCAGATGTACTGCGGAGAGCCCCCTGGCTCGACACGTCACCCCCGCATCATGGGATTACCTCCGTTATCGAGGAGGTATGGTGAGCGTCGTCGCCTCGCCGCCACCCATACATCCGAGGTCATCGTCACATTTAATATAGAGGTGACGTTCGAGCAGGTTTCCGGCCTCGAGCATCCCGGTTCCCGAGCTTACTCGATGGCGTGGGGGGCAAGTGTGGTGGCTATTCCTAGCCACCTTCGTGCGCAAGGCCCATCATAGCCCAGCCCAATTCAGCAGACAACGTGGCCCTTCCGCATGGCGCCACGTCTTCTCAAGAGCAGCTTTAAGGTCCCGAGGCCGATCCTTGCATTCAGGTACCAACGGGACCCAAGAGTCGCCTCGGAACCTTATAGCTTGTTCGGCCCAGGGCCCTCTCTTCCGAGCAACGTCTGCTCGACGTGTGCCGAGCCTCTTCGGAACGAGCGACACTTCCTTGCATCAAACATCCAGCAGCAAGCCTTGCCTTGCCACCGAGCAGCAGGTTCCGTTTACCAAACAAGGCCACTGCCCGGTATCTCCGACCAAGAGGATTCAAACAACCCTCCGTCTCCTTGTAGCGGTTGCAACGGCTGCGTTATGCATGCCCCACGATTAAATGGTGCGTTAACTGCAAGGCCCCTCAACGGGCGCCTCCCCGCCAATGGCGCTAACAGGCGCGCCCTTTGTGGCATTGATCAGGGACGTTTCGTCCCTCTCCCTCAACACTTCTGCCTATAAAAGGCCCTAATAAGCATCCATTCAGAGGTACGCAATCTAAGACACATCGCTCCTCTCACACCTGAACCCTTCTTCTCCAAGCCTTTACTGACTTAGACATCGGAAGGTTCTCCCCGGTTCTTCAACCGGACCCCCCTGATTTCGTTCTGGTTTTGTAGGCATCCGTCGGCTACCGGCGGTCTTCTTCCCTATCTCCAAATGTAGGCCCGCTTGGCTCCGGCCCAAGCAGAAAAATACCTCCATATATATATATATATATATTATATATATATATATATATATATATTAGGCGCTTATTTGATATGTTTAACTATGTTTGGCTCGGCTTCATTCCGAAGCAGTTGCTGGCTTATCTAGTTGTCCTGAAGGAGTATGTTAGATTTTGAAAGCTATGCATGTAGTTTTTTTTCATTAATTTCAGGTGGAAGGTAAAAGATACAAATTTAAAGTATTATAAATTAGAGACAATCAAATTATTGGGGAAAATCAATTATTGGAAGGTGTGACTTGTGTGCATGCACCAATAATTATAACTATTTTCATACAAGTTTTTACATGTTGAGAATGAAACCCAAGTAGCTCCAAAAATACACGTCCCATCAAACACGCCCCAAACTTTGGATTAAATATGTGCAGGAAAAAAATGAGCTGAGATGTACGAATATTGTCATGCCTAAAACACGCCTTGTTGATCAATACCACAAAAATAGCCAACATACTCTTCTCCTTGACTACATAACAGTTACTTGCAAAAATACTCACCTTTACAAGTTTATTTATGGGAATATGATTTATGAGGTTCGATTTCTAAGGACCTTACTACATTAAAATTCCCTTGCCTCTCTCTTTTTGAACCTTGATTAACATTATTTTTAAAAAAAAAAGCCCAAGATGCCCTTAATCTCTCTCTCTCACTCTCCCCAACATCTCAGAGGTTAAAGTTTTTTTTTTTTTTTTTAAGTGAATGGTACCACTAGTATTATAAAAGAAAAAAGGTATATATGAGCAGGGGGAAGCTCCCACCAAGTCTCCGAAGAAAAAGATGAAAAACCAAAATCTGCCATGGGAGCAAGAAACAAACAGCATTCACCTACACACTAGTACCTCCTCAGTACACAAACAGCAGCAGCCAAGCAGCACCACACATCATTGAGACGCCACCCTCAACAAATTAAGAGCACCCGAAAAAGCCACACAAGAGAAAGGCAAGCAGGCACGTCGGAGGTCTCTTTTGGCTCCACAGTGAGAAACCTATGCATCGTTAATCTTTAGTGCTCCTTTCTTGACAACCGCATCAGTCTTCTTCTTTCTAATAATATCAGTCATCTATCAATATTTGATCAAAAATAGTGTGGATTTCAAACTTTTATCCACACCTTTGTCAACAGAAACATCTATCAATCTTGTAGTGCTGCTTGACCTTGGACAAAATATCCATAATCTCCCCCTCAGTAAGAATAATCTCATTGTCCTCGGAGGTGAACTCCTCCACTTGAGAAGATATGCCAACCTGCCGCACTCATATCTTCTTCTACCACTGAGGTGGGGCAGGAAGGCCAAGGCCTTTTGGTGAGTGGCTACCTCCTCCACTGGCCCGTCAGCCAGATGTGCAGGAGGTAGGCACAAAATCGGGTTTCCCGAAGTTGGTGGTCGACCAGAAAGGACAAGGGGAGAAGATGGAGAAGCACAACACACTCTCCTCTCCACCCCTTGCCAGATACCGTACCACTTCCAGTTCCCTCACAGTCACTGAGGAGTTGGCTCCAAATGCTGCTCCTCCAGAGAGGTCTGCGTCTGGGTCTGGGTCTGAGAGAAGGAAACCCTCCCCAACCCTTCGCCAGCACCCTTATCCTCCGCAAATGAGCTCGGGATGATGTTGTCGCCCGGTTGCTCTCTGCCTTGGACAAATGGGGCCAGCCACGGGGCTTCGTGCTCCCCTATACCAATCTATTGCTGAGTCTGCGCCTGCACGGGATCATGCAGTTGGTCGTCCATCTGCAGGCGACTCACGCCCCCCAAACAAAAACATGGTTTGATCCGGCCCATACAGCGAATTCGACCCACCGAAGGACCAGCTCCCTAGTCAGCATCTAAGCCCGACAGCAGCTAATTAACCCCCTCCGATGTAGCCACTCCATCTCCTACTGCCTTGGACTAGCATCCACACCCCTGGGCGGGACAATTCGAAATCGAATCGCCCGCCCACAGGTTGTCTTCTTCCCCCGGCCGTGATGCAAGAAACCCTCGCCCGGCCCTCTACTGCTGCCCCACCGGACTACAGAACACCCTCATAGTCATAGCAACTCTACCCCCCCCCCCCTAATAACTACAAGGACAATTGCGAGCACACTTGTTAATACGGATACTCTGCTCTGCCACCACAATCGCCTATGATAAAAGAGATGTTCTGCGCCTCCGAGATCAAACGTAGGGTCCCCGCCTTCAACCTCCCAACCCCCCCTTGACTAGAAAATAAAAAGTCCAGCCTCATCGCACAAAGGGAGTGGAGTGGCACTGGCAGTCTGGCACCCCCACCCCACTAGTTTCACGCAGATCTCCTTCTTGCCCCACAAGGGGTTATGTACCCCTCTCAAGCGACCATATGATGAGGAACCCGACGACTTCGACCTCCTTCACGCCTTTAATGCAAGAGCAGATGGCCAGCAACCCCTCCCTCTGGACTGGACACACCGGCCTAACCACCCAGGACTAGCCACCTCGAGGCCATCTCTCTTGTAAAGTAGACTTCACAGCATCCCTAAGGCCGGCAAAATCCATAGGCATGCCAGGCCTCCAAACTCTCACTTGGGCATGTACCGCCTCTCTCGAGACCACCAGAGAAGATGGCGAGGCTTTTACTGCCTCCACGTACGACGTCGGTCTCCAATGAAACTGCCCAATGGTTTACCACGACGAGAGAGAACACGCCGTAGCCAAAGTATCCAAAGCCGGAGGAATCTCCGAGCCCGGAGAGACGAGGCCCGAGGAATGAAAAACTTCAGGCTTCTCTCTCTAGAGATGTTTAGAGAGAGAGAAAGTAATTGTAAAGATATATTTAACACTAATGGTTTCATGTAACAAGGTTATTGAAACAATGTGGAAAGACTATAAGGCAATTCTATAAACAAACTATGCACTTTTGCGTATTTTTGAAAGTAACCCTGTACATAAACACTTGTTAAGTTTTCATACATACAACAACAAGAGAATCAGACGTCACTGACAAAAGTCATTTTGACACTCATTACATGTATGGCCAGCCCATTTAGGCATCTAAAAGCTGATGACCGAAAAAGCCAGCAAATCAATTGTTTCATCTAAAACGTAAAAGAATTTGAATCTCCTGGAATCTTTCTTACAGCATTTTGCACAACACATGATAAATGCGTATATTTGTCTTCCTTTCTCTCATTGCAGACCCCAATCTCTCAAGAGGATCAGACAGACCCAATATAAACCTTCTTTCCTGCCTCAAACGAGAGACGGTTTCTTTGCAAACATGAAAGAATTAGAATATCCTCGTCAGCTTACAACAATTTTCTCAACACCATGCCTGAATAACGTGTGTATTTCTCTCATTTTCTGTATGTTTCAAGCCTTTTAAAAGCCTACTTCCATCACAACCAGTGAAGCAACGCGTCCCTCTCTGCCTCAAATAATGGAGATAGACGTTGATGGAACAGAGTCTCAAGGCGTTACTTCAGAGCAAGACCATCCCACAGTTTTGTTTGTCTCCTCTCTTGTTAACAGTGCCTTAGCCTGCAAGACTGTTGTTTTATCAATTTATAAGTGGAAGGGTGCTCTCGTGCCACCAGAGAAAACTTATCGCCATAGCGTTCTTGCATTCCTTCGACCATTAATTGCCAGATCAAGGCCCCCGCTCCAGCTTCCCCCTTCTTCCCAGACTCATATATTTTATCATAAACTGTCTTCAAGAAAACATCCCTGTCATGTATTCCTTGCTTGTCAACATGCAGATAAGAACCGATCTCTGCAAAAAGAACTGGCTTTTTCAAGATATACTGGCTATCATTCACATGGGTATCTACCCAATTACCAAGGTACTTCACCTTTTCCTCCAGCACAGTATTCGGTATCCTACAAAGAATTAGAGAGAGAAAATAATGACCGTAGGAGTGAAAACAAATGTGAGACTTACGGAAGACAGAAATGCCATGGCTCGCATTTCCTAGAAGTATGCCTCAGTACTTACTGACCAGCTGTCAGGATATGCATGAACTGAAGCGAAATCAATTGCTTCAATTGCTGAGTTTTGCACAAAATCTGAACCAAGTGAAGCCGCCCACTCGCCAGGGTTGGCTCCCAGTCTTTTAGTTCTGGGGCCATAAATCCCTCTAGTCCAACCGTTACAAGATGTTTTTGGTCCAACGACTTGACATATGCAGCCATCTCAGCGATCCAAGCCTGTTGGGCACCATAGTCACATTGAGAATCATCTGCAAATTTGGGGTTTTTCTGAAATGGATATATAGTAATGCTACATACTGGAACCAAGAAGAGAAGGAAATGATTAAGCTCTTACCTGAAGAAGAGGAGCAGATGTGTTGGATGAACAACGAGGCTCATTCATGAGTTCCCAAGCAAATATGGTAGGTTCATCCAAGTATTTGATACCACTATATGAATTCCTTCTTGTTAAGATAGCCTGCAAGAAAAAACACAGCATGTAGATTGTGTAAGACATGATGGTTTCTGCATGGCCAAAAATTCGTTTGACCAGATATGAGCCAGTAACTGAAGGCACCAAAACATGACACTGCAACTCTATAAGATCAAGAACGAGAAGGATGGAAGTGCTTGATGACATTAGATCAAAATAATGAAGGAAAGAAAAGAAGTGAAGTGCTTTTCTAGAAGTACAACAGACTGATCAAATCTAGGCTCATGCAGTTCCAGATAAACAATGTGAGCGCCCCCTTCGGGCCAATGCTTACATTACAAGTTTAAATGTACTCCCCCTTCTTTGCCTCAAACATAAAATTACAGAGTAGCTTAAATACAGAGTCAGCATCGGGTCCCTTTCTCTCAAGGACAAAGCCACTCCGGAAGAACAAACAAGCGCAGAGGCATAGCCACTTCTTCCTCAACCACTTTTCTAGCCAACTTCACATTTTGCAACTATCACTTGCTCCAAACAGTTTGGTGCAAGTGCATTTCTGAACTCCACGCTCCAAGGTCACATGTAACCACAGCTTTCCACCCACCAGGCACTCATCATATAAGATCTTCACCTCTAAAGACAATATTGCTTGAGCATTTGACACCTATCTTATGTTGTATGTAATTATACTTATTGCTATATTAAGAAAAATAATTCTTAGACTTCGGAGACACTCCTTTTGATCAATCTTGAGATTTACTCAAAATGGCACATAGATCCTGCTTGTAGTCCCCTCAGCATCTTCCTCTAACCATCCCACCTAAAAAGTGTATTTACCTGTGATGTATTTCCTTTGCATTCCAAGTCAACAAAAGGTAATTCCACAAACAGAAGAAAAAGAAAGGATATTGGATAATGCTGTATATTTTTTGCTCCTCAGGAAACACAGGAGACGCAGTCCCAGAAGTTTTAGCACCATCACAAGGATGTTCCAATGGACCTTGATACATGAACATGATCAGTCAGAAGTGTCGTTCTTTCCTATAGTTGTAGAAGTTATGGCAAGTGTCATAGGCACTCAGCTAAAACAAATATGGGGAAACCAATATAAAAGAACAACAGGACATTTTTTTCCCACAGAAGCAGAAAGAGAACAGGACTAAAGGCATTTGGATTGACCACATTTATTCTATTTCTTAAATAAGCTGATTTCAGGTTTGTGTGCAATTAGTTCGCATTTAGCGGAACTTACTGGTGGCATGGGTTAGGTCGTTGATGTACAATACTATCAGAAAACTGTAAGGATCAGGCTTACAGATGCCTAGGGTTAAGGAATAATACTAAACAAAGGGGACGCTCAGCTCTGGGGTAAGGTTTATATACCTTCTGGGCTGTTGGCTGTTGGTTGTCAGTTACTTGGGTGAATGTGTATTTGTGCCCTCTGGTTATCATACATTCTCTGCTAGTGTGGTTTGCAACAGATAACCAAGGAGTCTATTTGGTTGAGCAGTTAGCGGATAAATTGCATGGTTACTTATTACATAGGATTAGCTCACATAATAACTTGTTTCTTAATCGGCATGTTTGGTAGGCCATGACAGGTGAGACCATAGCTAAATAAATGTTCCATAAGTGGCGGAGCCACCTTGAAGCCAGTGGGGTCCTGTGACCCCACTAGATGGAAAAAGCTTTCATTAGTGAGGTAAAATTTCACCATTAGTGACCCACTAGATCAAGAAATATGTCTAAGGGTGCACCCACTGAATAAAAATTCTAAATCCGCCACTGCATAGAGATATGGTGGTAGACCATGATGACGTGCAGGTGGCTGAGAAGGGATATGGTGGTCTTCAATGCAGATAATAGGACTCTGGTGAATAAAAAAAGATAACAAGACACAAAGTGCACAGGTTTTCAGCTTTGGGTGCAAAAAGAGTGGACTCCTTCTCTTTATGCATCTACCTACAATGTGCTCTGCTCCTAATTGCAGCTGCTGTGATTCTCCACTTTGATCGTATTCTCATTCTTCAATTCTGTCAACCAGCTTGTTATGATGGATGTCTACATCATCAGATTTTACTTGCACTGGAACTTTTTCTGTCTTGACCATGTCGTTCATCACCATTGACAACTCTAAAAATCATATAAACTCCTCCTCTAGGAAATACGAATAGCACTTGGCAGGTAAGATCCAACAACCTGCCTCATTCAAGACAGATTGTCTTTTCTAGCCTTTCAACAAAACTGATGGTTTTATGTTTTCGTATTAATTATAGCAACACTGTCAAAATGTTTTTGCTACTAAAGTAACTAAACCATATGCATTTGAAGGTTGAAAAAAATGTCATACTGAGTGGGGAGAGGCAATACAAGCATCAAAACTCCAATACCATTATCAATTAATCTTGCTTCATACATGCAGTATGAAACAACATGGAAAAGGTCCTGACATTTCCATGTAGCAGACAATCAGTTCAAAATGCTATCCTTGCTTCTTTCAAACTGACACGATGTCATTTTTTCACAGACACTAGACAACCTGCACTGCGCATACAATGCATTCTAACCTCTCAACTTTGAAAGAGGGAAGATTGTGCGTGATATATTGCGCTCTCGTGTTGAAAAAGAACAAAGATGTAGAGATGATCGTTCCATGAGGATACATACAACTATATATTAGCTCCACCATTACTCAATCCCAAGAATCTACCAGACAAGAAGGATGAATGGCTAATTTATCCAACGTCAACCACTCATTCTCAACCCCCTGCCCCCAAACAGGAAAAGGACGTTGATAAGCATATAACATATGAATCAAATGGACCCATGACCCTCAGCAATGCCGAGTCAACATGAACACCATCAGAATAAACAACATCGACCTTCCCTTCTCCTCCCACTGCTCAAAGTTCAAAGATGCAGTTTTGAAAGCAAATTATGGAGAAAATAGGTTTCTTTTATTCTTTTGTAAATCATGAAGCTCCACAATTCAGTCATGAATCAAGCATGTAGAAGAAAACCTAAGGAGTAGGATTAGATATAGTAACACATTCATAATCAGAAAACTGTCACTTGGTATACCTTAATGTAGCCCTTCAAGTAACGTTTAATCACGGGATGAGAGAAGAATGGATCGCTCAAGGATGTCAAATTGACCCCGGCAGCCTCTGCCCACCTCACATACTGAGCTTTCCCACCAAATGCATCCAGATTATTCACAAGACAAAGGATCAACCTTACGCCATTCCTCCTTGCTTCGTAGATAACGTAGTCCAGTGCCTGCCATCAATCAAAATAAAACTTTTAGCAAAACGATATCCCGGAAAATCATTCAAAAAGCTCTGTACAATCAAATAACGACGAGGGTTACTCTGGGTATTCCAAGGAAAAAAAATGCGGCCTCAGGCCGTGGCAATAAACTTACCTGGAACACTTGCTCGTTGAAGCGGCCAGGCGAGATCTGGAGGGCGCTGCCCTCGCCACCGTCGTTGAACGCCCATGTCCGGCAGACATCCATCCCCATCGCCCTCCCCCGCCGCAGCATCTCCCGCACCAGAGCTCTCTCCTGCGAGTCCACCGACGCCGCCGCCCCCATCAGCCAGTACGAATTCCACCCATTCACGTACAGCCACTCGGCCGCCCCGCCGCCCTCACCCTCCGCCGGAAGCACCACGAATCGTGTGCCGTTGCGGCTCACGAAACCCATCCGCGGCTGCATCCACGGGATCGGGATGCGTAGCCGGGAGGGGTCAAAGCCGCCGCCCGACCAGTTGAAGTAAACAAACGCCGCAAGCAGGAGGACGCCGAAGAGCGGATAGGAGCTGCACGCCCTCCCCATCGGCCCCCTTCCCAACCCCCCTGACCTGAGGACAACAGATCGCTCTAAACAACCCACACCTCTGTTCGTCTCTTCTCTGCCAAGTTCCCACCTACCCAGGAGGGCATCCTCTCACCATTTGTGTGCTTACCCCTGTGAAAAGGCCACGAGGTCGGCCCGGACTAAATAGACTACACACTGACAGTGATGCAACAGCTTGCGCCGCAGGTGCGCACAGGAGTAATCAGGGGGACGCGGCGCAGTTGAAAGGTTAAACAAATAAAAAACGTTGCTTTCCCGACCAGCTGCTCGTCACCTCTGGAGCACTCGCTGCCCTTTTGACAGCCAGGAGGAGGACTCAACGAAAAACTCTCCTCCCCCCCCCCCCCCCCCCCCCCCCCCGCGGGAGCACTCCCTCGGTGATCACCCGGTTTCGGATTCCAAGCTGACACCTGGATGAAGCAGGTGAGGAGGTTTTGTATGCTCTGGCGGGGCCCAGTGACCTTGCCGAGCACCTCGCGGGTGTGTCTTCCATTGCGCCTGGTTGCAGCTGCTGCCATGTTGGTCGGGAACTCATCATGTGTGGTAAAAGGGCACATTACGTACAGGTGATGGCGTAGTCGCCGCATAGATGGAGGGGGTCCCCCCGCGAAAGGAGGCTCATCGGAGAGCACAAGACTGGGAATGTCGGCACGGAAGAGAGTACCAAGGACGGTAATGTGCGGTGACGGAAAAAAAAAAAAAAAAAAAAAAGAGAACTGCAAAGAGTGAATCTTTTCTTCTTTTTTTTCTTATTAATAGGGTGTTTGGTTGTAATTTTTTACTTATTTTTTTCTAAATTTTAAAAAATATAGAAGACAGACATGAAGACACGTTTGGCAAGCATTTTTTTTTTAGAACAAAATTTTTTCCTATGTAAATCTCTCTAGAAAAAAAAATAAGTCTGACCCTATTTTTATTTTAAGAACACTAGTTCCTTCTCCTCTTCGCCCCCTCACCCCACCTCCTCCTCCCCTCCCCCCCCCCCCCCACACCCCTCCCCTCCCCCAACACCCCTGCCCCCCCCCTCCCCCAACACCCCTAACCCCCCCCCCCGGCCCACCCCCCCCCACAGCACCCCCCCCCACACCCCTGCCCACCCCCCCCCAGCAACCACCCCCCCCCACAGACCCCTGCGCCCCCCCCCACCTCCTCTCCCCTCACCCTCCCCCAACCCCCTGCCCACATCCCCCCCCCCCAACAACCCCCTACCCACCCCCCCCGCCCCACCCCCCCCCAGCAGCACCCCCCCCCACACCCCTGCCCTCCCCCCCCCACCCCACCCCCCCAGCAGCAGCACCCCCCCCCAACCCCACCTCCTCCTCCCCTCCCCCCCTAACACCCCTGCGCCCCCCCCCCCCCCCACCAGCAGCCCCCTGCCCACCCCCCCCCCCCCACGACCCCTGCGGACCCTGCGCCCTCCCCACCCAACCCACCCAACAACACCCCCCCCCCAACCCCACCTCCTCCTCCCCTCCCCCCCCCCCCCCTAACACCCCTGCACCCCCCCACCCCCACCCCACCACAGCCCCCACCCCCTGGGCCTCCACCCCCCCCACCACCTCCTCCCCCCTCCCCCACCCAGCACCCCCCCCCCCCCCAACCCCATTGCGCCCTCCCCATTCCCCCTACCTTATGCCCCCCCTAGCCCACCGGTCTTTAAACAAAATAAAAAAAACACTTCTTACCGCAGATAAGATCACTTTTTTATAATTTTAAATTTTTAGTAGAAAGTAAAGACGTCGTTAATTTTTAGATAGAAATCATTTTTTAAAAAAAACTACTTCCAAACCCCTATAAACTTCAGATTAATGTACAATTCCACGAAAATTCCCTCGTGTCCTCTGATTAATGCATATTTTATATATGATTTTGTGTTAAATTGATTTTACAAATAATTATTTATATCAGACATTGTATTAAAAATGAAACTTATATACCACCATTCCATATTTGGGAATCGACTGTGAAACAAAACCAATAAACCTTACTATAGTCCAGGAAACAATTTAAGTTGGTTTGACCTACCAATAAGACGGGGACAGATCAACAAGTTTTGGATGACAGAATAATAAGATGTTTTTAGAACACTTTTTTTAAAGCTATTTTTATTTCTTCAAATTAAAATTGAGAAAAAAATGGCACTATATGTTTGGCAGAAGTGCCATAATATTTAAATTTTGTAAGACTATTTGGAAAATACTTTTCATTATTTTTTAAATTATTAAAATGGCAAAAATAGTTAGAAGGACAATGTTATTCTTCATAAAAGAAAAAATAGCAATTAAATAAACTATCATATAGTGTCATAAGTTCATTAACATAAACATGATGTTAAAAAAGTTACAATCATCAAGATCTGTGCATTATGCTCACATAATCTTTCCACATTTTTAATGTAATTTTATTTTAAGGTAGGTTCAAACATTTTGATCGATGAATCTGTTAGTTCTCGTACTATCTCTAGATGACAAGTGTCTAATGAATTTTGCTTTGTCTTGTGATTGCTACAAAGGAGGTGAGGCAACATGTACATCAAATCAAATCGATAGACATAATAAATATTCAAAATATGATTGTCACAAGGAATGTGGGGCTTTTATGAGGAACACCAAAAAGTATGGGAGAGATAGTAGGGGCTGGGGCAAGGCGGCTAGCGGGGCACCAGTGGCGGGGACGAAGGGAACGCAAGGAAGGGGGACTTTTTTAAGGAATGTCAAGAAGCAATAGAGGGATAGTGGAGATAGAGGGGTAAGATAGTTGACAGGGCACTTGTGGCGTAAGATGGAGAGTAACAGGGGTAGAGGACAATGCAATTGGTGAGTGTAGAGGCTATCTCTAGCCTCCTACGCCTGCAGGGCCCATCATGACCCATCAAAGCACCAGGGCTCCGGCTGTGGCGCCACGTGCCCTCGGGTTCAGCCCAAAGATTCTGAGCACGTTCCGTCTACCAAGGCGTTCAAGGGTCCCCAAGGGTGATCTCCGAGCACCCCGCAGCCTGTTTGGTCTAAGTATGTCCTACCGAACATACTCTGCGCGAACACGTTGCGGTCCCATCAACGCAAGCTATGCTTCCGAGCACCAACCATCGAGTAGCCAGTCCAGTGACCGAGTAGGTCCCTGCTCGGTACCTTTCGACCAGAAGGTTCAGGGAAGCCCTTCGCCTCCCAGCGATAGTTACTATAACGGCGCAGCACACGCCCTACGATCCAGGGGGGCATTAACCACAAAGGTCCTCAACGGGCGCCTCAATGGATAACTCCCCACTAAGGCCGCCAACTGACGCATCCTTTCCAGCGTCATCAAAGGACGTCACATCCTACCCTTTCAGGACCTTCGCCTATAAAAGGCGCATGTAATCCCCATGCAAAGGTACGCAATCTCTGTCACACACGCCCTCACGCGAGACACACACCAGTAAACCCTCATCTTCAAGCCTCTCTGCAGTCCAATCTGACTTAGACATCGGAGGGTTCCCCCTGGTTCTTCAACTGGGTCCCCCTAATCCTCTTTTGGTTTTGCAAGCCTTCGTCTGCATCGGGACCGTCTTCCCTCTCTCTTCTCTTAGTGGAGGCCCGTTTGGCTCAGGCCCAAATAGGAAAACGCATCCACATTTTTGGCGCCGTCTGTGGGAAGGACAACAGCCATGGCTCGTAGACGAACCTCTCACCAGAACCCTGGAAGTAGGGCAACACGCTCTCTCCAGTCACGCGCGGGCTTGCATGATCAAGCCCTTCTTGCCGACGACAACACTACCCCTGCCGGAGTGATTGACAACGGACCTGCTACCGGCACTCCGGCAACTGCCCAGGAGGTAGCGGAACTCCGGGGCCAAGTTCAGCAGCTCGTGGGCGTCTGTCAGGGCCTTCAGGCGCAACTGGCTAGGCAGTCAGCCCTGATAGTCCCCCCACCGCCGGAGCAGCAGGCGGAATCATCGCGTCGGCGACCTCCTGCACCATCAGCCTAGCAAGAGCAGCATGCGGAGTCGCCCCGACGGTCACGGAGGTTCCATCAGTGCGCCGAACATTGGAACGGCGGAATAACTCTCCTCACCGTTCCGCGGCAGTTCTGCCTCCCCCGCGTTCTGTCGTCGGAGCCAACTCCCACGCATCCAGGCACGAGGGCTCGCACACTCCGACCAGGAACTGGTCAGACGCCTCCGCCGCGTTGCCGACCTAGAACGCCGCATGGGCGCGATGGTCCAAAAGGTAGAAGGCAGAGTTTTGGGGGACGATGACTTGGACTTCGCTCCCTGTTACCACGGAGATCTTGGAGGCCGGGTCCCCCCAAAACTGCCCCTACCTTCATCATGCCCTACGACGGACACCACTGACCCAGCGGACCACGTCCATTGAAGGAAGCGGCCAAATGTCGGGCTTCCCGGCCACATTGAAGGAAGCTGCGTGGGCTGGTTTGAGGCCTCCCGTGGGTTCCATCTCTTCTTCCACCGGTTGAAGAAGTCCTTCTGGAACAACTCCTGGGCGGAAGGGCATAGGCGCGCACAACGGCTTCTCTTTGTTCTGTTCGGCAGAAGAAAGACGAAGACTCTAGGACTACGTCAAGCGATTCCAGACTGAAGCACTTCGCATTCCGCACCTAGACGTCCCGTTAGCCACCAGTGCCCTCACCCAAGGCACTCGCGATGGCTTCCTACAAAGGACGCTAGGGGTGCAGCAGCCCTCCACCCTCGCTGAGCTTCTCTCTCAACTACCAGCGCCACGTACGTGCAAGGAGAGCCTGGCTGCCAGTCGAGCAGAGCAGGGCGACCAATTGGACAAGAAGAGGCCTTCTGAAAATGGTTCCGACCAGGACCAGAAGAAAGGCCGGTGCCACGGGGACTCACCGCGCCGATCACGCCCCTTCACCGAGTACACCCCGCTCACGATGGCCCCCGAACAGATCCTGGCCGAAATCCGGGATGAACAATATGTTCGGTGGCCACCCAGGATGCGCTCTGACCCCCGCAGGTGCAACCAGGACAAATACTGTCGCTTTCACCATGATCACGGCCACGACACCTTTGAGTGCCGCCAGCTTAAGTACGAGATCGAGTCCATGACAGCCGCGGCTACCTCGAACGGTACGTGTGCCGTAATGAAGACCGCCCAAGATGCCAAAAATGACCCCCCAGCAGCCCATCAACAATGACCCTAATAGGCAGGAGATCAATGTGATCATGGAAGGTTTCGACGTAGGCAGAGAGAGCAGTCAGAGCCGACGTGACTACGCTCCTCGGGTACACTTGGTGGAGAGGCGCCCCCCGCGCCTCGACCAAGCCCTTATCCCCCCAACCCTACATGTGCATGGTTCGAGGAGGCCATAACCTTCTCAGGCGAAGACCTTGTAGGAGTTTCAACTCCGCACACTGATGTGTTGGTCGTTTCGGCCACCATCAATCACTGTACCGTGCGTCGGATTTTGGTGGATAATGGAAGCGCCCTGGATGTGTTGGCTTACGATTGTTTCTTGCTGATGGGCTTGAAGACAGACTAGCTCACCCCTGTATAGTTGCCTCTGTTCAGCTTCTCTGGGGTCTCGGTGTGTAACGATCTGAGAACCCGACCCTCGGCCCACGCCGAGGACCCAATTTTCACAGTCGCCGCCCACGGATCCGGAGACCCGGAAGGGCTATAATATGCATCTAACAGGATATGTAACGGAAGTAAACGTCAACTGCTAAACTAGAAGCGAACATGCGGAAATAGAAAAGAGAACGAGACCGCTATGTACCGCTCTAAGTACAGTCCCAACGCACGCACGCTAGTACAAGTAAAGGAAGGGGAGGAACAAGTCCTTAGGGGCATACCCCAAGGGTGACATACACTGAAACAGGGGAACCACTGCTAGCTATGGGGACCACGCCTACCGCCCCGTCTCCTCTGCCCGGCGTGTGCCTTGCTGCTGCTGAGAAGTCTCACCTGGGAAAAGGAGGGATGAGCTTCACAATAGAAGCTCAGTAGGGATACCAATCTCTACTGGCTCTTAAACAGGTAGAAGAATATATATATATATAATATAATATATATATATAATATATAATATATATATAATAAATGCCAGCATTTTATATCTTCTACCTACAAACGGAAGTGCGGAAGCGAAGCCACAACTAGCACGGTACAGAAAGTACTCACGGTCGGAAACTCCGTACGAATGCTCGTCGTGACCACCACTCGGCTAGTAAACACAGACAGAGGGAACTTCTCCTGGACAAGGAACACTAGCTACGGAAAACACTACCACTAGTCAAAGGTCAAGTGCGCCCACCGGCGTCTTACCCTCGTCAGAGCGAGGTAGGAACCCAAAGCACACAACAGTAACCGTCGTAGTCTGGCCGGACTACGGTCCCACGCCTGACCTCTACAAACGGTTCTGGGGTCGCAAGGAGCGAGGTAGTGAGAAGAAGGACTGGCTGGCCTGTGCCGGTAGAACTCCTGACTGTCCTCGGCGTCCCAGACCACCCACGAGAGCTCTGCAAGTGACTCACACGCCACTGTCCTAACCACCATTTTCCCCTCGGCTCCAGAGTCTGCCTGCTAGGCTGCCAACTCAAGCACACTCGTAGCCTGGAGTACTCCCTCGACAGGCTCCCGAGGATGGGGGTCCCAGGTAATGGTAACAACCTCTCACATGGGACAAGCCCTTAAGTGCCGCGCACCGGGCGAACGACTAGTGTAGGACCATACTAGGAAACTAGCACAGGTGCCACGGGTACATTAAAAGAAGCGGAAACGACGAAGACCAAAACCTTTCTCGCGGCTGGCGTCACGACGTACCGGGCCGTCGCGACCATGTCGCGACACCGTCGTGGTGGCCCTAACCGTCGCAACTAGCTCACGGCACCCAAGAGCACCGCAATCCCGTCGTGGTCAGCCAGGCCACCGCGACAAGATCGCGTCCTCTAAAGGGGTCGCGTTCTCAGCAGGGAGAGCTCCGGAACCCTTCTTCTGAAAATCATTCCAAAGAACGAAATGGGCAAACCGCAGTGGGAGGGGAGCATGCTCAACATGCTAGAAAGTCATTAAAGCGTCCAAACCACCCTTAAAGCCCCACAGGCATGGATTTATACGAATCTACACTCAAGGAAAACCTCACTCAACCTCAAGCATGGAGTTCTCACACTCCCAATCCCCAAACCACTGAGGAAACACGATCTAGAGGGGGAGGGGAGCATGCTTAGGGCGAGAGGATCAAGGGTCCCTACCTCCACATGAAGAATGAACCCGTTAGGGCCTTCTCGTAGGAATGAATGCCTCCTCCTCGCTCCAAACGGCACGAACGTGTCCCCTACATGAGCGGGACGACACCACCTCAGCACGGACGCCTCAAGCACTAAGATCCGCCAAGAAACCACAAGAGAAACTCGAGAGGGAAAGGAGAGGGGAGAAAGAGAGATGAGAGGGCGAGAGGGGGAGAATGGGCGCGCCTTTGGTTTTTAAGCCGACGGCCCCCAGAACGTGACGGGCCGACCCGGCGTGACAACTATCGTGTCACGACGCTCCTCGGCGTCGCGACCATGTCGCGACGGTCACCCCTGGCGTGACCCCAAAAAGGTGGTCAAACCTCGAAGACCGGAAAAGCAGTCGCGACGACCAGACAGGCCGCGTCAATGCTGCACACGTGTGACACCTGACAAAGCCATTTTGACAGAAAGGACATCGGTCACGTCTGTCAGAAAAGCAGTCGCAACCCTATCAGACGTCACAACAAGGACACGACGGCAACCCCCGTCGCGACAAGAACGCAACGGCCGGGTGCGGCGCAACCCAGCGCTGTCGCGGCAGACTGCTCTGGCACGACCACGTCGCGGCCAGAGCGCCTGGCGCAACCCTGAGGATGGGGCCAAAGGGCCCAAGGGGGCCGGGTCTTACACGGTGCATCCCGTGGGACAAATAAGTCTACCAATCTTCCTTGGGACAGCGCCCAAGAATGTAACCAAAATGGTCGATTTTATGGTGATCAGAAGCATGCCAGGGTACAATGTGATCCTCGGTAGGGGTCTGATCGGCCGCATCTGAGCCGTACCTTCTTCTCTACACCAGAATATGAAGTTTCCTACAGCACAGGGCATCGGAGAGGTGCTTGGCAGCCAGCGCGAGTCACGACGGTGCTATGTGCTCTCCTTGCGAGACAACGGCCCGTAATGGACCCAGAGGAGCTGCCTCCACCGACCAGCGAGCCCTCCACTAGCCTAGGAACACCCGCTGAAGACTTGCTGCCAGTGCGGGTAGACGACGACCCCGAGCACCTCCTCTATGTTGACACACTACTTCCAAAAGCCGAGCAGCAATGCTACAAGACTTTCTTGATGGCCAATTTGGATGTATTCGCGTGGTCAGATGACGAGCTGCCCGTCATCGCTCCCGAGGTGATGACCCATCATCTCAACCTCGACCTGAGGGTACCACTTGTCCAGTAGAGGCAGCGACTGGTCAACCGTGAATGGCAGACCGTGATCTTTGATCACGTCGTCAAAAGCTGAACTGTGGGGCTTCTCCGAGAAGCTCAATATCCCAAATGGATCTCCAATGTGGTTCTCGTACGCAAAGCCAAAGGCAAATGGCGCGTGTGCGTGGATTACAAGGATCTCAACAAAGCGACACCCAAGGATAACTTCCCGCTGCCACGCATCGATCAGCTGGTAGATGCCACTTCCGGGCACGAGCTCCTCAGCTTCCTGGATGCATACTCTGGTTATCACCAGATTAGCATGCACCCCTCGGATCAGGATGCCACTACGTTTGTCACTGCCCTCGGCCTCTACTGTTTCACCAGAATGCTGTTTGGTCTAAAGAACACAGGCGACCTACCAGCGTCTAGTCAACAAGATGTTCGAGCAGCAGATTGGGCGCAATATGGAGGTTTACGTCGATGACATGCTGGTCAAAATGTTCCCGAATGCCGACCACATCACCAACCTCGAAGAAACCTTTGCAACCCTGTAAAGGTATAATATGAAGCTCAATCCCGTGAAGTGTGAGTTCGGAGTATGCTCGAGAAAGTTCCTTGGCTTTCTCATATCTAATAGGGGAATAGAGGTGAATCCCGAGAGGATCCGGTCTATACTAGAGATGAGCAGCCCTAAAATAGTGTGTGACGTCCAGCGGCTTACTGGACGTCTCGCCGCGCTCAACCGCTTCATGTCCCGAGCAGCAGAAAGGAGTTTAAACTTCTTCAAATTGCTGCGAGTCCCCAAAGGTGCCTCACCGCAAGGGAGGCATGTACGGTGGACCAAGGACTGCGAAGCGGCCTTCACCGAGCTGAAGGCATATCTGGCTGCCCCACTTGTTCTCTCAAAACCTGTGCTCGGGGAACCTCCGTTCATATACCTTTTGGTCACTGAACACTCCATCAGCACGGTACTAATCAGAGAAGAGGCAACGGTGCAACACCCTGTTTATTATGTAAGCAGGGTCCTCCAAGAAGCTGAAAGAAGATACCCTCGAGCAGAGAAGCTCGCCCTGGTGCTTGTTACGGCTGCTCGGAAGCTTAGGCCTTACTTTCAGGCCCATCCGATTACGGTGTTAACCGACCAACCATTAAAACTCATCCTTCAACGACTAGAGGCCTCGGGGAGACTCATCAAGTGGGCCATCGAGCTTGGGGAATTCGACATTAGCTACCATCCAAGGACGGCCATCAAGGTGCAGGCGCTAGCAGAATTTGTGGCGGAATGCACCCTTCCAACCGAAGAGGACCCTCCATTGGCGGACGAGCCCCCATGGGAGCTTTACGTTGACGGATCCTCTTGTGTTATAGGAAGTGGTGCAGGACTGGTTCTTACCTCACCAAAGGGCCTAAAGTTCCAGTACACCCTCAGGTTCCACTTCGCCGCCTCCAATAATGTGGCTGAGTACGAAGCACTTCTGTCTGGGATCCGCATGGCAAGGCACCTCGGAGCACTCCGGCTACGGGTCTTCAGTGACTCTCAGCTGATCGCCAGCCAGGTGATCAGGCACTTCGAAGCTAGGGAACCCCGTATGGCACAGTACCTCTAGTAGGTGAAACGCCAAACAGAGGGTCTCCTCTACTTCGAAATCATACATGTCCCACGGGTGTAGAATGCGCGGACCGATGCACTCGCCAAGCTGGCATCTTCAGGCGACATCGCCCCCTCTCACTCCATATTCATAGAAGAGCTCGTCGCACTGAGCACGGAGGTAGATATTGTAGCTGTTAAGACCGGACTGCCAACTCCAAGCTGGATGGACCCTCTCATCGCCTATCTGCTTCGAGGAGAGCTTTCGTCCGATCAAAATGAAGCTCGAAAAATTAGGCAGCGCAGCCAGAGATTCACCATCATTGAAGGCCAACTGTACCGACGATCCCTCTCAAGACCTCTTCTGCAGTGCCTCAGTCCCATAGAGGCAACACCGGCCATCGAAGAAGTCCACGAGGGACTATGCGGAAGCCACCTGGGGGCAGAACCCTGGAGCGTAGCATCCTCTGAGTAGGATTCTGGTGGCCTTCTCTGTAGAAGGATTGCATGTCCTATGCAAGAAGGTGCCCAGAGTGCCAGAAGTTTCGACAACTTATCAAATAGCCATCCGAACAATGCATACCCTATTCGAGCCACGTCCCTTCTCCAGGTGGGGAATTGACATTATGGGTCCATTCCCAGAGGCTCAAGGCAGAAAAAGTTCTTAATCGTCTTCATCGACTACTTCACCAAGTGGATCGAAGCGGAACTCGTTTCCACAATCACCGACTGAGCCGCATGGAAGTTTGTCTGGAAGTATGTCCTTTGCCGTTTTGGCGCCCCAAAGGTGATTACCTCTAACAATGGGAAGCAGTTCGACAACACATTTTTCAAACAAAAATGCTCGGAGCCTGGTATCTACAACCACTTCACCTCAGTAGCGCATTCCCAAGCAAACAGTCTGGTCGAAAATGCCAACCGAACACTGCTTCACAGGATACGCAAAAGAGTTGAAGCCACTGGAGATTCGTGGATCGAAGAGCTCCCCAACGTGCTATGGTGTCACCGAACAATCGCTTGTATGACCACCGGAGAAACACCTTTTCATTTGGCCTACGGCAAAGAAGCCGTTGTGCCTTTAGAGGTCGCTCTCCCTACTATTCGAACAATGCACTTCAACGAAGCAACTAACAACCGTGTGCTCAGGGAGAACCTAGACATGCTCGACGAACGTCAGAGCGATGCTAGCATAAGACTTGTCTCCTATCACCAACCTTCGCGCAATACTGAAACTCCCTAGTTCGGGAGTGGCGCTTCTTCGAAGGCGACCTTGTTTGCACCACTGTTCGGCATCGGACCCCCGAAGAGTGACTGGAAAGCTCGCCCCGAAATGGGAAGGACCTTACCAGGTCGCCCAGGTTCTTGGAAAAGGCTCTTATAAGCTAAATACCCTAGTGGCAAAGCTATACCCAGAACCTGGCATGTGTCTAACCTAAAGGCTTAATATCTATAAAAGCCTCTTATTCGACATCCTACTTCTCTTCTTCCCATTCTTTCGTTTATTCGAAGGGGTATTAAGGTCATCCCTAGTCAAAGCATTTCAGATCGAAAGGCTAGCGCGATACCCAAACCCTAAGGCAAGAGGTGTTCGGCGTAAACCCTTGGTCGGGACTTTTTCAGTTCCAAACGACCTGCGCGGTAACCACGAACCTTTGAAATGACTGACGAATTCCGATTCGAATAGAACACATGCAAGGAAGAAGATAGAAAAAGAGAGCCATTCACGCACTCAAAAATGTTATCTATTCAGATTCCCTAAGGTACAAAAAATCTCGTTAAGGCGAGCTACGAAAAAAAGAGAAAGATACATTTACGGGGCCTACTCGGAGGGGCCTGCACCGTCATCCCCAGGAGTCATCCGCCTTGCCTGGAAGTGCACGAAGCGGACTCCATCCAGGCGCAGATCTTGGGTCCGTCGTCGGCATTCTCGAAGGGCAGCTTCAAAGGCCTCACGAGCATATTCAATCATGGCTAGCCTCCATCCTCGGTCCTCGCCAGCCTCAAGACCCACCTTGTAGCAGAGCGTGCCGTATTGCTTCAGGTCTTCCTTGAAGCCTGGCCCGGCCTTGTACTCGGCCACAACGCGAGCCCCGGCCTCGAACAGGACGACCTCCTTCTCCACCCGAGCAACGGAAAGGTTGAGCTCGAAAGTTCAAAGCACCTCTTGGAGGTTCTTTACCTCCCGTTGCAGTTTGGCTTCCCGGCCTTGGTGTTGTGCCTGGAGCTCCTTACAAAAGACGAACTCGACATCCCACATTTTCTGGTGATCTGGAGCTCGCAGAGCCAGCCTTTTCAGCACTCCTAGTGAGTGCGCGACTCCGTCTACCAGCGCCTCCACGTCGACCAAACTTTCTTCGTCCACGCGCTGCTCCTAGTAGACCTCCTCTGAACGTTCGAGGGTGTCCTCCGGGTTCTACCCCTGACATTGCGCCAGCACTTCAAGATGCGAAGCGCTGGGGTAGGGGGATAGGCCCCTCGATAGGCCCCCCCTGAAAATGTTCCAAGGCCACCTCCAGAGCCGATGCAAAAGGCTGCACCGAAGGTCTCGCCCTCAGCAACTGCGACAAAGGGACCCGATCCTCCTCGGAACTAGCGCGGTTCTCGGCAGCAACGTTCGCCTGCCCTGCAGAGGGACCCTCTCCTCCAACCGCCTCGATTACGCCCATGGCAGCTGCCACCTCCTGGCCTTCTCCCGCGGTAGGTGACCCCCGAGGTTCTTCCTCCTCGATCACGACTGCCTGCTCGGCCTCGGGCGGCACCACTTCTGTCGTCTACAGTCGGCCCTCGGCAGCCGCGCCGGCAGTAGGAGGAAGAAGGGGAATGGCATTGGACGCCTCCCCTGCATGCGTCGTCTCTGCGGCCACCTCGGAAGATGACCCTTGAGCGATAGTGGCTCCGCCTTCCAGTGCCCCCGCTACAGCACTGGACGCTTCAGCCGCAACTCCCTTCGCGGATCGGCCCTCCGTTGGGCCTTGGGGTGCTAACACCCTCACTTGCTCCACCGGGGAGCCTCCATCAGAATGGTCTCTCACCATGACTAATCCCAACTCCGAGAACATTCCCTCGATAGTTAGGGGTTTGGTCTCGAGTGCGATGCGCGGCCTCGTCTGCTCGGCCGCCTTCACCAGCTTCCTTTTTTTTCGAACTTGTAGCTGGGGAGCTTCCTCCTCCTCCTCCTCCTCCTCGACCTCTTCCTCGGCCACCTTCTTCAAGACCTTCTCATTGTCTTGTTTCCGGTCTCCCAGCGAAGACTGACCTTCAAGGGCCTCTTCTAAGTAGGTCGCTCTCCGGCAGGGCGACTCGTCGCAGGATTGGTCGGAGGACCCTCGCCCGCGATCGCCACGTATGCTGTGATAGTGATCTGCTCGGCATAAAGAGCCATCTCCTCTTCATTTCGGCCGACAGCCAGCTCTTCAGCACCTGCACAAGGAGAAAGAGTAAGGGGAACGACTCCTTAATGAAAAAAAAAAAAACTAAAACTGAAAAGGTGGAGACTTCATGTACCCCATGCTCGGCTGAGCCCATGCTTGACAAGCTGGGCCTCCGTCAGATACTCCTCAACCTTGTCCACGAAGATGTTACTAAGGTGGTCGGAGATCTTCGCCGCATCCCGGACCAGAAGAGGAACCATGTCCTTGTTGCGTGGGTCCTTAATTCGAGTAGGGAACCCCCACTTTGGTGCTCCCTCGTTGCGGGCGATGAAGAGCACCCGATGCGACCACCCCTTGTGGTTGGAATACTTGGGCGAGAAGTGGATGCGCATCCGATTTGCTCGGTGCTTGGTGTAGAAAATGCCGATGCCGGTCATCGGGAACATCGCCAGGCTAAAATGCCCGTGGAAGAGGTCCGTCGTCGGCTCGATGTCTCGCACCTTACAGAGAAGCAGAAGACACAGATGGTGCGCCATGAGTTCGGCATCAACTGAATGGGGGCCATCACCCATGCGTTGAGGATGTCCCTGGCGACCGCCGGTAGTGGTAGTCGAAACCCTGCTTCTAGCAGGTCCTGGGGCATAGCTATGCACCCGAGCTTCTGCAGCATATACGAGTCCTCCTCCTTGGTGAGGATGATATCATACTCTTCCCCGATCCGATACTGCTCGTGAAGGCCCTCGAAGAACCTATATCTCATCCTCTGAGACGCCTCGGCACCGCCTCGCTCACCCCGGCAGCAGCGACAACTTTCCCTTTTGCGACATCTCTAGGAGCAGCAGAAGAAACTGTGAAGGAGGAAGATGGTTGGGGATCGCGAGGAAGAAGATGAAGATGAAAGATGGAGAGTAGGAATGTTTTCGAAAGTAGAAGGTGTGAGCCCCCGCCTTCTCCCCCCCTCTTCCTTATAAGGAAGAAGGCGCAGAATTCGAAAAGCAGAAGCGACGCTTCTCCCACTCCCAACGGCCCGTTCGGGTGTACAGTGCAAGGCTCGCCACTCGACATGCCACCTCCGCCATCATGAGGTTTTCCGTCCCCGAGGAGAGATTTCAAATGGCGTCGCCCTGGCGCCGTTCGCACCACCGAGGTCGATATCACATTTAATGCGAGGGTGACGTTCGAGTAGACCTCCGCTCTCAAGTGTTGCTGTACCCGCGCCAACTCGAGAGCGTGGGGGGCAAGTGTAGAGGCTATCTCTAGCCTCCTAGGCTTACAGGGCCCATCATGACCCATCAAAGCAGCAGGGCTCCAGCTGTGGCGCCACGTGCCCTCGGGTTTAGCCCAAGCTTCCGAGCACGTTCTGGCTACCAAGGCGTTCAAGGGTCCCCAAAGGTGATCTCCGGACACCCCACAGCCTATTCGGTCTAGGTATGTCCTACCGAACATACTCTGCTCGAAACACGTTGTGGTCCCATCAATGCAAGCTATGCTTCCGAGCACCAGCCATCGAGCAGCCAGTCCGGTGACCGAGCAAGTCACTGCTCGGTACCTTTCTACCAGAAGGTCCAGGAAGCCCTTCGCCTCCCAGCGATAGTTACTATAATGGCGCAGCACGCGCCCCACGATCCAGGGGGCATTAACCACAAAGGTCCTCAACGGGTGCCTCAACGGATATGTAAGGCCCTCGAATTGTTTGTCATTTTATTGTGTGTTAAGTCATGTTGTATATATATGTATATCATGTATGCGTATGTAGATACTTATGTACAATGTTCTCTTGGCATACTACGTAGGCATGTGTATATTAATTGTAAATATTGCTTGATTTCATGTTGTAGTAGTGTGTATATGATATTACATATATGACATGTAAATATATATAGTGTAAGCATAGTTTTTTGCATGTTTTTAAACTCTGGCCGAAGGGCCAATTGGCGTCAACATCGGTGGATGTCCATGTGAGTCAACGTCCATATCGTTGGACGCTAACACCTAAGTAGGTGTCCATGGATGTGGACGTCTAGCTCTCTGAAACTCAGTGCGAAGCAGACCCCGAAATTCCGGGGGCAAGCCACCTCACCCATTGGGGAGACGTCCTCAACGGCTCTCAAACCTTCACATCAACCCCTGCATGAGTTGAGAGGTCCCTCTCCTATAAATAAACCCCTTTTGCAACCCCAAGACCCTCTCTTGGCTCTTTGCAAGGAGAAGGAGAGAAACCCTGTAAGGCCCTCTAATTTCCGTCGTATTATTGTATCTATGTGTGAATATTTGTGCTTATGTATGTATGTACATGTTTACGTACGCATTAAATTAGTATAATTACGTGTACATGTGTTTATATTAAGTATAAATAATGTATATATTGCATGATGATAGTGTGGATATAATACCATATACATGTTGCATGTATATATGCTTGTATGCATGGTTTTCTGCATAAATTAGGGTTCTGGCCGAAGGCCACCTTGGCGTCAAGCCAGGCCGTTGAGCTGGTGTCAGCGTCCAGACATGGACGCCAACACTAACTCCGGCGTCCAGCGATCTGGATGTCAACTTCTCTGACCTGCATGCGTTGCAGAGCCAGAAAATCCGGGAGCAAGGCATGGCCTCCATTGGGGGATGTCCCCTAACGGCTCTAAGGCTTGTCAATCGGTATGGTGAGTGGGTGAGGGGCTCTCCTAAACCCTGAACCCGAATTGGACTCTCCCATTCTTTCCCTTCACCCTTGCAAGAGGAGAGAAGTGAGAGAGAAAAACCCTAGGTGAGCTGTGAGAAAAACCCCATTTTAGAACCCCCAAATCCGACCCCTTGGAGCTTGGTCTGGAGATCTATTGCGACAGGAGGAAGCTGGAGCAAAGGAGAAGGCATCCCCATCATCCCCTCGGCGTGGAGATCACCCAGGAGCCCGGAGGAAGGCGATCTAGAGGGAGGTTCTGCAACTTCTTGGGACTGCCCAAGAGGTCTTCACCAAGCCTTTAAATCCCTTAGAAGAATTTTTGAAAGGCAAGTGACCTATCCTTGATGTCCCCTTATGAGTCTAGGTGGTTTTGTAAATTTTATGGATTTTTCCTCGAGTCCTAGACCCTCCAATTCACCCAAGATTTAGAGCTCGGGTCTGTGTTTCTGCACAGACCTGGTTAGACGGCAAGGTCCCTGGACGTCCAGTTCATGCTTGGCGTCCATCGACCATGCCGCTGACCCTGAGTCAGCGGCCAGAGACCGCCGCCTAGTTCTTCTGGACAGAACAGTGAGCTGTTCTGTCCCACTTATGCAGTAATTTCGGTATGTTTTATGCGATGAGGATATATGGTAAAGCTTATACTCTATGTATATGGTTATTGTGGTGTGTGAATGAACTTGGATGTGATGGTGTATGTGGGATAATGATATCTTGTAAACTTGTGAGCATGACTTGTAGACAATTTTGCAAAATCCATGATTCATGATTTAGATTAGTGTGAATGCCTTAGTTTCGGTTTGATCATGAAGGATAGTGGGTCAGCATATGTGTTTGCAAATTTTAGAAATTTATCCATGCTTGTGGAATTTGGGAATAAGTTCGGTTCGAAAAAAAAAAAATGAAAACATGCAAAAAAAATGGGTTGTGACAATTGATCGATAGATGTATGAATTAGGGTAATGTGGTATTCTAAAATCATACATATATTAGTAGTCTCTGTACAAAACAGCAAGTGGCTAAATTACAAGATTGTTAGACCCATGTTAACTTAAGTTGTTAATAGCATGCTAATTAGGCGTTTTATTTTCTGTAATTCTATGTAGCTCAGAAAAATCTGAAAATTTGGGAGTATGATTATGAACCCGAACACAGAATGTGGTAAAAATTTTAGGTCATTTGGACCCGTAAAAAAAAGTTATGTGTTTTCATGTGAAATGTGATAATTCGTACATATGATCGAAATGTGATTAGATTTTGTTTAAACCCAGCATGATTAGTGTTTACTGTGTTTAAACCTTGAAATTCTGTAGTACCATGTTAGGAAAAACAGAGGATTTATGTGAGCGAAAGTGAATGTGATGAAAAGTGTAAAGTGTAAGAACCATGTGTAAAACGGTAAATGTGTAAAAGTGTAATTGTGCCAATGTGATACTGCTTCCGAGAGGGCAGTGGAGCTGTATCAGGGAAAAGTCCCCCTGAGAAAGTTCATTGTGTTAAGTGACCCTAAGGGCATTAGGGGGAAATCCTGGAGGTGGACAAGTACCACTGGTTAGGGTGGAGACTTGTTCTCCCGGTCTGCGCAGTCCAAGAGTCGCCATTGGAATGCCTAGATGGCGTCTATGTGTAATGTGATGTGTATATGTCCTTCTTGGTGGTTTGGACTATGTGTCACGGCACCTAAATATATGTAAAGTGTAATGTGAAATGTGTATGTGACCATGTGTAAATGTGTAAGTGACATGTGAATGTGTGTGTAAAGTAACCATGTGAAAAGAGGAAATTTGTGTAAAAGAAATGTGAAATTCTTGATGTGTAAATGTGTTATTGAAACCATGTGAGACTAAATCTGAAACCATGTGAATTCAGAAAATGCATGTTATTATCTCATGTTTATGTGTACAAAGTGTTTAGAATCCATGGTAGGGACAACAAATGAATATGTGTGCAAAATGGCATGATGGATTGTTCATATGTGAGGTTTTAAGCAACGTTGTAGCTCTCATGTGTAGATTTATAGTCATTGAACCATGTGAAATCAGCAACCTAAAGCATGTGAAAAGGTTATGTATGCATTTAAGAATATGTGGAATCCATGCAAATTGTGTTCCCCTTTCATGCATGTAAATTGTCCATGTTGATAGCTCTCATGTTTGATTCTGTAAAAGATTAAAGTTCATGAGTAAATTGAATAGAGACCATGTGATAGATGGATTTTATTTTAAAAATCTGAAAGCATGAGTTATGTATAAAGTTGTAGAACTTTCATGATAGGTTGAAAACTTGAAATGGCTAGCATGCTATATGTTGCTAATTGTAATGTGCATGTAGAAACCCCTAGGACTTATAAGTGTATATCATGAGTAGTGTTGCTTGCTGAGTCCTTGGACTCACTCCTTGCTTCGGCGTACAGGTATAGTTGGTGACACGACACCGCTTGAGGAGACGGTGGAGACGGACTCCGAGTGCGGAGACTAGATAGTTGTTGGAGTTCTTTGAGTTTGTGTATTTCCCAGTATGTAATTTTGAACATTGTACTAGAAGTATCATGAAAAGAATGTATTATGTGGACATTTTGTAATTCTATTTCAGCAATTTAATTTTGTGAACTCTTAGTTCCTTCTGTTAATTGCAAACTGCATGTATGTTTAATGTGGATGATGAATGAATGAAGACATTGGTCTTTTACTTCCGCTACTCTCTGTTGTATATTCGCGTGTATCTCAGCTGTATGTATCGTTTGGTAAATGTCCCACTGTGGCAGCACTTGTTATACCGACGTGGGTTGGTATAACCGTACCGGTGTAACGAGGGCCGTTACAGAGATTGGTATCAGAGCGACCGGTTGAGATTGCACATGAATATACTTAAGTCATCATCCCCATTGCATGCTAAGTATGTCCACATGTGTAGAAAACACTAATAGGAAATGAAAGATAGATAAGAAAATGGTTAGAGAACTTAGTAACCTAGCTCTAATAGTGGCTAAAATTTTATTACAGCCATGGCTTCCCGTGGATGACGTGGAGGTGTGCCAGCTCGCGACGACGAGCAGAGGCGTGAGGAGCGGGCGGAGCAGCAGGCCCCGGCCCCACAGGGCCCTGTGCTTCCCCACCACCGCCAGTGGACTATGGAGTATTCATGCAAGGTCTGGTGCAAGCCATGCAGACGCAGGCCCACACCCAGGCAGGACTCCAGGCCCAGTTGGAGGCCCAGGTAGAATAATAAAACAACCTAGTAGTTTGTTATTTAATTTCATGATATTGTTTTTATTGTATATTGTTATTGTTTAATGTAGCAGGCTCAGGCCCCAGCTCAGGACCATGGTGGACCTTCCATCATGGAGCGATTCAGAGGATGCCCCACCCTCTTTTAAGGGGGAGAGTGATCCGTTATTGGCAGAAAGCTGGATGAGGGAGACCGAGAAAATCTTCCGAGCTATCAGGTGTCCTGATGAGGACAAGGTGACCTTAGCCACCTACATGCTACAGGTATGTTTTGGTTTATGCTTGTATGTTGTTTGTCAAGTTAGAAATTGTTGGTTAGTGCTTATGAAGGTGTATTGCAGGAGAGAGCTGATGTATGGTGGTCCTCCCTACTGCGTACGCGCTTCGAGGACGGAGCAGTAGATGTGGCGTGGGATGTGTTCGTGAGGCTCTTCCGAGCCAGTTCGTCCCAGAGCATATCCAGGACAAGATGGAGCAAGAATTCCTTTCCCTGACGCAAGGATCGATGACCGTCCTGGAATACGAGGCAAGGTTTTCTGAACTTTCTAAATATGCACCGCATATAGTAGAGGATGAGCGCAAGAAGACCAAGAAGTTCGTGATGGGTCTCAAACCATCACTGAGGACGAGGCTCGTGGCGTTCGACCACCGCACGCTAGACGAGGCCCTCAGCGCAGCCTGCAGACAGGAGGGAGAAATGGAGCAGTATCTGGAGGAGAAGAAGGCTTCGCAGAAGAGGCCGGCAGCGACATTCCAGCGGCAGGATAAGAGGAAAACAGTGTACCAGACACCGCAGAAACAAATGGCAGTCAGCAACTCTCAGGTACCCCTCTGTACGTTCCCCCGGTGCGAAGAGAGAGTGTCCCCATTGTGGGAAGACCCATGGAGGTTCCGAGTGCTGGTTAGTAGCGGGTAGATGCTTAAAGTGTGGGAGCAGCGACCACAAGATCAAGGACTGCCCAAGACTTCAGCAGGAAGCTCAGCGAGGAGCGCCAATACCAGCAGTAGCGGCAGCCGCGCCAGCTACAGGACGACCAGGAAGCCCTCGAGCCCCAGCTCGAGTGTTTGCGTTAGCTCGTGAGGACGCCGAGCAGGCGGAGCATGTCACCGAAGGTACAGTTTTACTTTTCGGTATGCACGCTCGGGTTTTGTTTGATACGGTGCTACTCACTCGTTCATTTCCGAGCGGTTCGCTAGGCAGTTAGCCCTAGAGTCAGGCATAGAGTCTGAGGAGTTAGAGGTCCCTTTGTCTGTGCACACCCCTGCGGGTACGGTATCGACCAGGAAGTGCATTCCGTCGTTACCTGTGTGCATTGAGGATAGATTCCTAGATGGGTGTTTCTTCTTGCTAAAGATGAAGGATTATGATTGTATCCTTGGTCTGGATTGGCTAGAGGAGCATTATGCGTTAGTGGATTGTCGTAGGAAGAAGATTGTTTTCCGCATTCCTGGTGAGGATGAGTTCTCTCATCCCTTGCCAAAGAACTGAGCGGGAAAGTTAGTTATCTCTGCCATGAAGGCGATGCGCATGGTGAACAAGGTTGTGACGCATTTCTTGCCAGCGTTATGCTAGTACCCGATGCTGGTTCGTCACTGACTCTTGCAGAGATCGATGTGGTGCAGGACTTTCCAGATGTCTTTCCCGACGACTTGTCTGGATTGCCACCGGATAGGAGATAGAGTTCACTATAGAGTTGCTCCCAGGCACCTCTCCTATCTCGAAGGCCCCATATCGGATGGCCCCTGCAGAGTTAGCCGAGTTGAGGAAGCAATTGCAAGAATTGCTCGATAAGGGATTTATTCGCCCTAGTGTTTCCCCTTGGGGCGCACCTGTATTATTCGTCAAGAAGAAAGACGGGTCACTTCGGTTGTGCATTGATTATAGGAAGCTAAACCAAGTGACTGTGAAGAACAGTATCCCTTACCTCGGATTGATGATCTGTTTGACCAGTTGCGAGAGGCATCAGTCTTTTCCAAGATTGACTTGCGATCTGGTTATCATCAGTTGAGGATTAGGAGTGAGGATGTGTCCAAGACGGCATTTAGAACCCGTTATGGACATTATGAGTTTTTGGTTCTTCCTTTCGGATTGACCAACGCCCCTGCAGCGTTCATGGATCTCATGAACCGGGTGTTTAGTCCGTATCTAGATAGCTTTGTTGTTGTGTTTATTGATGACGTGTTGGTCTATTCTCCGGATGAGGCCACACATCGTCAGCATTTGAGGTTAGTCTTAGAGGTTCTCCGTGAGCACAAGCTGTATGCGAAGTTCAGCAAGTGCGAGTTGGTTGAGATTGTACATAAATACCTAAGTCATCATCTTCATTACATACTAAATCTTTATAGAATTGTCCACATGTATAGAATTGATTAATAATGAATGGAAAATAGGTAAGAAAATGGTTAGGAGTAAATTAACATAGCTCTAATAGTGGCTGAAATTTATTGCAGCCATGGCTTCGCGTGGTAGACGTGGCAGTGCTCCTGCTCGTGAGGACGAGCAGAGACGTGAGGAGCAGGCTGAGCAGTGGGCCCCGGCACCTCAGGGTCCTGTACTTCCCCCCCGCCGCCAATGGATTATGGAGTGTTCATGCAGGGTCTAGTGCAGGCCATGCAGACGCATACCTACACCCAGGCTGCACTCCAGGCTCAGTTGGAGGCTCAGGTTAGAATAATGAACAAAGAGTAGTCTTCTTATTTAATGACATGATGTTGTGTTGAATATGCGTTGCTTGTTGTTTGTTGTAGCAGGCCCAAATTCTAGCTCAGGACCATGGTGGACCTTCCATCATGGAAAGATTCAAGAGGATGTTGCCACCCTCTTTTAAGGGGGAGAGCGACCCGTTGCTAGCTGAGAGCTGGATGAGGGAGATCGAGAAGATCTTCCGGACTGTTAGGTGTGCGGACGAGGATAAGGTTACTTTGGCCACCTATATGCTGCAGGTATGTGCTAGTTTTAATTGTTTATATCCCCTGTTAAGTTGAAGTTGTTTAGTTGGTGCTTATGAAGGTTATGTTGCAGGAGAGAGCTGATGTGTGGTGGGCTTCCTTACTGCGTACACGATTTGAGGACGGAGCTATTAACGTGGCTTGGGACGAGTTTGTGAGGCTCTTTCGGGCCAAGTTCGTCCCCGAGCATATCCAGGACAGGATGGAGCAGGAGTTCCTGTCCTTGACCCAGGGCTCCATGACCGTGCTCGAGTATGAGGCCAGGTTTGCAGAATTATCTAAATATGCACCTCATATCGTGACAGATGAGCGCAGGAAAGCAAAGAAGTTCGTGCTGGGCCTGAAGCCATCACTACAGACGAGGCTAGTGGCGTTTGACCATCGTACCTTGGACGAGGCCCTTAGCGCTGCTTGTAGGCAGGAGGGCAAGATGCAGTAGTATCTTGAGGAGAAGAAGGCTTCGCAGAAGAGGCCTGCAGCTACGTTCCAGCGACAGGACAAGAAGAAAGCAGTATACCAGGCACCGTAGCATCCAGTCACAACCAGCAGTGCACAGGTACCTTCTCAACGTTCCCCTGGTGTGAAGAAGGAGTGTCCCCATTGCGGGAAGACACATGGTGGTTCCGAGTGTTGGATGATTATGGGGAAATGCTTAAAGTGTGGAAGTAGTGACCACAAGATCAAGGATTGTCCGAGACTTCAGCAGGGAGCACGGAACGCCAGCCCCAGCAGCGGTAGCAGCAGCAGCGCCAGCTACAGGAAGACCAGGAGGGCCTCGAGCCCCAGCTCGAGTGTTTGCCCTAGCACGAGAGGATGCCGAGCAGGCGGAGCATGTCACCGAAGGTACAGTTTTACTTGTAGGTGTGCACGCTCGGGTTTTGTTGATACGGGTGCCACTCACTCATTCATTTCCGAGCGGTTCTCTAGGTAGTTAGCTCTAGAGTCAGGCGTAGAGTCTGAGGATTTAGAAGTCCCGTTGTCTGTACACACACCTGCGGGTATGGTATCGACTAGGAAGTGCATTCCGTCGTTACCTGTGTGCATTGAGGATAGAGTCCTAGATGGTGTGATTAGGTTTCATCATCGCGTATGTGTCCCTGATTTGGTAGTGGTCCGTGAGCATGTGTTAGCGGAGGCTCATAGATCGCGATTCTCTATTCATCCGGGTAACACCAAGATGTACCAGGATTTGAAGAGGTCCTTTTGGTGGTCTGGCATGAAGAGGGATGTAGCAGATTATGTATCCCAGTGTTTAGTATGCCAGCAAGTGAAAGCCGAGCGGCAGCGACCATCTGGCCTTATGCAGAAGATGGAGATCCCAGTATGGAAGTGGGAAGCTGTCACTATGGATTTTGTTTCGGGTTTGCCTCGGTCTAGACGGGGCAATGACTCGATTTGGGTAGTCGTAGATAGATTCTCGAAGACTGCGCATTTCTTGCCTATGAAGAAGAAGCAGTCAGTAGAGAGCTTGGATAGATTGTATGTCAGTAGCACTATTAGACTGCATGGTGTGCCGAAGTCGATCATTTCGGATCGAGATCCGAGTTTACTTCGAGGTTGTGGAAGGGTCTTCAGGATGCTTTAGGTTCGGAGCTGAAGCTCAGTTCGGCGTTCATCCCCATACAGATGGACATCTGAGAGGACTATCCAGACGCTCGAGGATATGTTGAGGGCATGTGTGCTAGATTGGAAGGATGATTGGGAGCGTCATTTACCTCTAGTGGAGTTCGCATACAACAACAGTTTTCATGCGAGCATTGGAATGGCTCCATTGCTCCATTTGAGGCGTTGTATGGGAGGCCTTGCAGATCTCCTTTATGTTGGGAGGAGGCCGGCGATAGGCAGTTGATCGGTCCGGAGTTAGTTCAAGAGACTTCGGATAAGATCCAGCATATCAAGAAGAGGCTTGTTGTGGCACAGGATAGGCAGAAGAGCTATGCCGACAACAGGAGGAAGGATCTAGAGTTCAAGGTAGGTGAGCATGTCTTCTTGAAGATATTGCCTACGCGTAGTGTGGTTAGATTTGGCAGACATATAAGTTAAGCCCTAGATTCATTGGCCCGTATGAGATTCTCAGACGATTGGGCAACGTGGCATATGAGCTAGCTTTACCCCCAGCTTTGGCTAGTGTTCATCCCGTTTTCCACGTATCTATGCTCAGGAAGTATGTCCGAGATCCATCTCACATGATTAGTCACGAGCCAGTGGAGATCCACCAGATCTATCGTATGTAGAGCAACCAGTAGCTATTCTTGACTGGAAGGTTCAGCATCTCTGGAACAAGAGGATTACGTCGGTAAAGTGTTATGGCGGAACTTCTCTCGCGAGAGGAGTCTACTTGGGAGCTTGAGGATGCGATGAAGAAGAAGTATCCTCATTTGTTCAAGTAGTGTAGTCTAAACTTCGAGGACGAAGTTTCCTTAAGGGGGAGAGGGTGTAAGGCCCTCGAATTGTTTGTCATTTTATTGTGTGTTAAGTCATGTTGTATATATATGTATTCATGTATGCGTATGTAGATACTTATGTACAATGTTTCTTGGTATACTATGTAGGCATGTGTATATTAATTGTAAAATATGCTTGATTTCATGTTGTAGTAGTGTGTATATGAATACATATATGACATGTAAAGATATATAGTGTAAGCATGGTTTTCCTGCATGTTTTTAAACTCTGGCCGAAGGGCCAATTGGCGTCAACATCGGTGGACGTCCATGTGAGTCAACGTCCATATCGTTGGACGCTAACACTTAAGTAGGCGGCCATGGATGTGGACGTCTAGCTCTCTGAAACTCAGTGCGAAGTAGGCCCTGAAATTCGGGGGCAAGATACCTCACCCATTGGGAGACGTCCCCAACGGCTCTCAAGCCTTCACATCAACCCCTGCGTGAGTTGAGAGGTCCCTCTCCTATAAACAAACCCCTTTTGCAACCCCAAGACCCTCTCTTGGCTCTTTGCAAGGAGAAGGAGAGAACCCTAAGCCTGTGAGAAAACCTGAGCTTTGGGAGCTCAGATCCAGCAATTTGGAGCTTCATCAGGCGATCTACAGCAACTAGAAGCTAGCTTGGACATAGGAGGAGGCTTCCCCGACCTCAGACTGGAAGCTACAACACCACAGACGACGGAGTGAAGGTGTTTTGGAGGCTTCTTGGGACTGCCCAAGAGAGCTTCATCGCCCATTTTCACCCCTTTGGAGATTTTACAAGAGGCAAGTAACCCACCCACTTCGTCCATGTATGTGTCTAGGAGGTTTCTATCATTTTTATGAGATTTTATTGTGTCCTGGATTCCCCCATTCTTCTTGTATTTGGAGCTCGGTCTGTCTTTTGCACAGACCGAACTTGACGGCAAGATCCCTTGCCGTCAAGCTCTTCAATTAGCGGCCAACGATATGCCGTTAATCTCCTATAACGGTTAGACTATGCCGTTAAGTTCTTCAGGACAGAACAGTGAGTCGTTCTCTCTCCTCCTATATGATAAATTTCTGATGTATTTTCGCATGAGGATATATTGTAAACACTATATGTTTATGTAATACGGTTAATGGAATGTTTGTGAGATCTTTATACTTTTCTGTGATTTATCTAAGTTGTTAGAAATTATGTGAATGCATGTGAAATGAAGATCATGGTATGGTAGCTTACTGTTTGCATGATCCATGTGAAATTAGACTTCCATAAATTTCCAGATGATGTAAATGCATGACAGTCCATGTCCCGAAAATTTGGAAATTTTCCCATGATTATGAAACTTGTTATAATTTCTGCATTAGAAAATAGAAAGCATGCCTAAATTGTTTTAAAGCTTCGAAATTGCATGTTGTGCAAATTTCGGGCAAAATTTTCTATGACATTATGAAGATAGGTACAGACCTGTGAATGGTCAAATCGAACATTCATGTTATGTTCCATGATAAATTGAATTATAAATGGCATGAGATCGTGTTTTTAATTTCTGTAAATGTATATGACTCAAAAAATATGAAATTTGCATGTGTGATCATAGACCTAAAATAGTCTGTGGTTAAATTCTCATGTTATTTGGATAACTTTAGAGTGCTCTATGAAATTTCCATGTTAAACGAGTGTTCAATGCATGCTAATATGAACATGGTTGATTATGTATTTTTCAACCTGATTAGTGTAAGGTACTGAATGTTTGATTTCTGTCACAGTAGTATCATGAATAGGAAACAGAGCCATGTGTATAAGTGAGAGAATGTGAAGACATGTGTATATCATGAGTAATATGTGTGTTAAAAATCGGAATGTGTAATGTGTAAGAATGTGCCATGTGTGACACTGCTTCCATAGAGGGCCGTGGAACCGTACCATGGAAAATCCCCATGGGAAGGTTCAATGTGTTAAGATCCTAAGGGCATAGGATGAAATCCTAGAGGTGGACAAGTACCACTGGTTAGGTGGAGACTTGTTCTCCCGGTCTGCGCAGTCCAAGAGTCGTCATTGTATTGCCTAGGTGGCGTCTATGTGTTATGTGATGTGTCCTTCTAATGATGGTTTGGACTATGTGTCACGACACTAAATTGTGAAATGTGAATGTGGATATGTGTAAATTGTGTAGTGTAAATATGTGTAAACGTGCAATGTGTTAAAAAGAACTATGTGAACGACTAATTGTGTAAACTGTGAATCCAATGTGTTAGATTGTGAAATTGTGATCCATGATATGTTAATGTGAAATAATGTTATAACAGCAACCTTAAAGCGTATGAAATGATAGTGTGCATGTGCAAGAATGTGTAGAAACCATGATAGGAATGTTTCCTTTTATGCATGTGAGAACCCCATGTTAGTTGCTATCATGTTGTAGCTTAATGTGATTGAATGAGTAGTAGCATGTGATAGGATACTTATTTTGGAATGTCTTAAATCATGTACCATATGTTTAAAATTTTGTAGAAATACCATGATAGGTTGTCTCTTATCAATGTTCAAGTATGCTATATGTTTTTGCTTCGTGAATTGGAATGTAGAACCTACTGTGATGTATGCATGAATGATGTGTATGGAGTTATTTGCTGAGTCTTTTAGACTCACTCCTTGCTTCGGCATACATGTTTAGTTGTGATCCGACATCTTTGGAAGAGACAGTGGAGAGTGACTCCGAGCGTGGCGAGTAGCTTGGTGAGTCGACGTTGTGACTTTTGCTTTCATAGTATGTAATGAGACATTGTAGTAGAACTATTATGTAATGGTGGAGCTATGTACAATCTGATTTTAGCATTTTATTTATGTGGACTTTAGTTCTCTTAAAGTTGTTATTTGAACCTTGTATGTTAAATGTGGATGATGAAATGAATGACAAGTATCCTTTTACCTCCGCTACTTTGAATTTTGTATTTATGAACATCTCAATCATGTGTGTTAGTGCTTGGGTCAATGTCCCACTGTGACGAGACTCACTATATCGATGTGGATTGGTATATCATACTGGTATAAGAGGGTTGTTCGCAGGATAACTCCCCACTAAGGCCGCCAACTGACACGCCCTTTCCGGCGTCATCAAAGGACGTCACATCCTACCCCTTCAGGACCTTCGCCTATAAAAGACGCAGGTAATCCCATGCAAATGTACGCGATCTCTGTCACACACGCCCTCGCGTGAGACACACACCAGTAAACCCTCATGTTCAAGCCTCTCTGCAGTCCAATCTGACTTAGGCATCGGAGGGTTCCCCCTGGTTCTTCACACGGGCCCCCCTGATCCTCTTTTGGTTTTGCAGGCCTTCGTCCACATCGGCGACCATCTTCCCTCTTTCTTCTCTTAGTGGAGCCCGTTTGGCTCAGACCCAAACAGGAAAACGCATCCACAGTGAGCCATCCTGAGGGAGAGAGGGAGCGATTTTGAGGAGAGAGAGAGAGCAGCTGAGGATTATCTTAATACGTATGGAGCGAACATGAAGTATCATCGAGTGTTCTTAAATTTAAAAAAGGTGAAGAGTTATTTTTACTTAGATGGAATTGTCAATAGGATAAATTCTTTTCAAAAAATTAGGAAAGCAATCACCATCCTCGGTAAAGTTATATGTTGCTATTTTTTTAGTTTAAGAGAAAAGAGAGTAAAATAAGAGCAACTAAACACCCTATAAAATAACAAAATAATATTACATATTCAAAGAGTTATTCTTCGTGATCTATAAATGAAGTTTTTTACAACTCAGAATTTTACGTTGTTAATATTTTTTCTTACACCTGACTTTTGAAAATTAACTAATCAACTTTATCCCCATACTATTATCTCTTGAAAAATATTAGAAGTATTGCTAACTTTATGATACTCCTAGATATCACAACCATTCACATATTTATAATGCAATAAATTTAACAAAACATATGATAATGAAGACTTAAATAAATGTCTAACAATTTTAATCGTGTAGCATGATAGAATGAGATTTAACAAACTAATGCGTGCACATATTGTTATGTATATAGTCAACAAGTGGGTTTAAATCTCATATAGGATCTTCTTACATATCTATCCAAATTCAATTTATAGCTAAATGGTCATACATGTTTTCTTACATATTAGAATTTAGGGAATTAATTATGGGTCCCTATCAGAGGGTGGTACTTTTTTTCCTCGTCCCTATCAGAATACTGGAAGACGTAAAGTCCTTACTTTTTGCCTTGTTTAATTTCCAGTCCCTACTTTTCTGACGTCATCATTTACGACCCTCGCTCACGAGTTTCCATCTCTTTTGCATCCGTCACTTTTTCCCATTCCCGTTTTACCCTTCCGTCCTTTCGAATCACACGTCCGCCTCGACACTGATGCTTCTATCCTTTAGAAGGGCCGTGAACTTTGACCGATGGAAGTTGCTCTTACATAACGTGCCGAGCACACTTACAACAACCTTGACATCACTTACATAGGTCCTTTCGCCCATGAACCGTTCTTCACAACTATAAAAGGAACCCAGGGCCGC